>CM051272.1:12058182-12460682 GCA_027921565.1 Artemia sinica
TCATAAGTTGAAATTTAAGGGTCATGTTGTGGGGCATTTAAAACTAACCAAAAGACACTATAAGCATGTTACTACCACTACTTCTACTACTACTATTATTCCTACTGCTGCTTTTACTACTAGAGTTAACGGCATTAAGGCCAAGATTCCAAGGAGCGTTGAGGGATACTGGATTAAATTAAGACACGTAATATGAATGAAAGTTGTCATTAGGGTGTATCAGCGTTACTGGTACGACTGCTACTATTACAGACGCTGACAATATTAGGGTGAAAAATTTAGAAAATGTCGAGGGAGATGTTTAACTAAATCGGAACACAATATTTGGATGCAGGTTATCAAAAGGGTGCAAGAGCTATATCCCAGGAACAGCTTAGTAAGTTGAAACTTTCAATGCATGGTGAGGGGAATGTCGAACCGACCAAAAGGTACTATAAGCATACTGCTATTAGTGCTTATACTGCTAATACTGCTACAACTACTACTACTAATATTGCCATAACTACTGCTACTACTACTACTACCACTATTACTACTACTGTGACTACTACTATTACTACTACTGCTACTACTATCACTAAGGCTAAGGGTATTAATGCGAAATTTTCAGGAAATATCGAGGGAAATAATAAACTAAATTAGAGCACACTATGTATGCAAGCTGTCAAAAGGGTGTATAAGTAATATCTCAGGAATGGCCTAGAGCATTAAACACAAACTTTCAGGACTTGTTAAGGGGGATGTTGAACTAACAAAAAGGCGCTAAGTGCATGCTAGTATTACTAATAGTACTACTAATCCTACTAGTACTGCTATTACTAAGGCTTCAATCATCAAGAGCGCTTTTGCAAATAGCAGAAGCTCTTCTAATCACCCCGCTAAAAAAGGCGGAACTAGTCAGCATGGTCCCGTTGATTATGTGAATGTTGGACCACAGACTTTTCAAAAGATCCAGGCAGCCATAAAGAAGCTCAAGAATCGAAAAGCCCCAGGAGTTGATTCGATCCCAACGGAAATCTTCAAAGCAGCCCCAAACTTAGCTCCGAGACTTCAGAATCTTTTCAATGCAAGTTGGACACAAGAAACATTCTCCAAGGATTTTCTAGTCTCTGTTATCATCCATGTGTTTAAAAAGGGTGTATGAACCTAATGTAAAAATTATTGCCATGTATTCCTTATACAGCCGCGAAAACCTTCGCTATCATTTTCGTGAATTACTTCGGATCGGCAAGAAACTCGAGAACCTAACTCAATTAATCTGGATTCTGAGCATGCGAGGGAGTCATTGAACAAAATTTTCGCGCTGATACAGATCTCGAAACACAGGGCCAACCTACAGTATACATCAATAGGTATATTCATCGATTTTGTCACTTCATTTGACTCGGCTGGCTATTGTGGGGTTTGGAAAGAATTACTTGAAGATAGAGTACTGCCCAAAATCGTTCACATTATCTAAGCATACAACAAGCGCACACGCACCTGCATCCAAGTACATAGGGAGGTCTTGTCTTGGCTTAATACTTAACTCGGTGTGGGAGAAGGTCGTATCCTCACACCAGTGCTCTTCCCCTTTGTAATAGACATAATTTTGAGGAAAATGATGCAGGTCAGTGAAGGAATTAACATAAGCCCTAATTTAAGCGTCACCGATTGCCAACTAAGTCACCGACTACGGGATAATGTCATACTGTTAGATATTTCTTTCTTGGAAATGCAGGACATGCTCCAAAGGTTATTTATAGCATATGTTCCCATGGGATTGAAGAAGAGTATTGAGAAGACAAAAGCAGTGACCTATGATGAATTTTATTCACCTCTAATGTGAATCACTGCCAGATTGAGCTAGTTAACGAATTTGAATACCTAGGCTCAATCATAGACATTAATAATGACAGTAATCTTTATTCGTCCCCTTTGTCACTCTGCAATAACATGGATATCATTAAATAAAAGCACAAAAAAAAAAGAAACGCACAAAAAGACACAACACCAAAAACACAAATGATGAGTCTACAAGTTTTGTCATCGAATGTGTAGGCAGGCATTCTAACATTGTTTTTTCCTCTTTCAGAGTTGCCGACCTTGTTTTGTGTGCTTGGGTCTCTAAAGTAAAACGAGGCAGGATATATCGGTGCGTTAAGGACTTCGAGATGTCAGCTCCAAACTTCATCAGCATATCACGCCTCCTTTCATCCAGGGTTGGGAACTTGAGTTCGCTCAATCTTTATTCATAGTTTTGTAATTTAGCCCAAGAACTATTTTGCAGGCTCTCTTCTGCATTGTTTCCAGTTGGTTTCTGTGTTTCTCTGTAAGTGATTAATTAAAAAAACTTTTTCCACAAAATAAGTTTTTCAAAGAAAAGTAAAGAACTCCATTAAACAAAAAATGCGCAAAAATAAGACCAAATAATCTACCAAGCGTGAAACTACCGCAAATCAGCATCGATAAATAAATAAAACCCCAAACGAACAGAAATTACAATAAATAACCGAGTCAAACTAAAAACGAGCAGAAATTAACATAAATTGGGCGCAAAACCCCTATGCTTTCAAAAGGCCAAAACAAAATCTGCGCTTTACTAAAAAAATATAAATATTTTACTTTTATAATTTTAATAAATCAAATAATATGAACATTTTGATTAGTAAATATCAGTATATGTATATTAAACTGACAATGCATATTCATTTGTGCATTATAAAAACCTTACATGCCCCCAGGGCATAACTTAAAACCCTTGCCCTGAGGGTTGTGGGGGAGTGTCCTCCTCAAAAACATATTTTCTATCTGGAAATCAACTACGCTGAACGAAATGGCTATCTCAAAATTTTGATTGGACGTGTTTGGGGGAATGATGGGCGTGGGGGGGGGGGGCTAGTTGCCCTCCAATCACTTTCGACTTCCCCCCCCCCAGGCCCATCGAACGAGCAGCGTAGTTGATTTCCAGATAGAAAATATCTTTTTAAGGAGGACACTCCCCCAAAACCCTCGGGGGTAGGGTTGTAAGTTATGCCCTTGGGGCATATAAGGTTTTTATAGAAGGCGTTGTCGTAGAAACTTCAAAAAAGGCTCATTCTATTGGAAATTTAAAGGGCTGGTGCCCTTTTTAATAGTCAAAAGTGATTGGAGGGCAACTAGCCCCCCCCCCCCACGACAACCTTTTCCCCAAACACATCCAATCAAAATTTTGAGATAACCATGTTGTTCAGCGTAGTTGATTTCCAGATAGAAAATATGTTTTTGAGGAGGACACTCCCCTACAACCCTCGGGGTGAGGGTTTTAAGTTATACCCTGGGGGCATATAAGGTTTTTATAGAAGGCGTTGTCTTAGAAACTTCGAAAAGGGCTCATTCGATTGAAAATTGGAGTAGCTAGTGCCCTTTTTAAAAGTCAAAAGTGATTGGAGGGCAACTAGCCCCCCCCCTCCCCACGCCCAGCATTCCCCCAAACATATACAATCAAAATTTTGAGAAAGTCATTTTGATCAGTGTAGTTGATTTCCAGATAGAAAATATCTTTTTGAGGAGGACAATCCCCCACAACCCTCGGGGCAAGGGTTTTAAGTTATGCCCTGGGGGCATATAAGGTTTTTATAGAAGGCGTTGTCGTAGAAACTTCCAAAAAAGCTCATTCGATTGGAAATTCAAAGGGCTAGTACCCTTTTCAAAAGTCGAAAGTGATTGGAGGACAACTACCCCCCCCCCCCCCCCCCCCCGAAGTCCATTATTTACTCAAACACATCGAATCAAAATTTTGAGATAGCCATTTCGTTCAGCGTAGTTGATTTCCAGATAGAAAATGTGTTTTAGAGGAGGACACTCCCCCTACAACCCTCGGGGCAGGGGTTTTAAGTTAGGCCCTGGGGGTATATAAGGTTTTTATAGAAGGCGTTGTTATATAAACTTCGAAAAGGGCTCATTCGATTGGAAATTGAAGTAGCTAGTGCTCGTTTTAATAGTAGAAAATGATTGGAGAGCAGCTAGCCCCCCGCCTCCCCCCCCACGCCAATCATTCCCCTAAACACATACAATCAAAATTTTGAGATAGTCATTTTGTTCGGCGTTGTTGATTTCCAGATTTAAATATATTTCTGAGGAGGACATTCGCCCACAACCCTCGGGGCAAGGGTTTTAAGTTATGGCCTGGGGGCATATAAGTTTTTATAGAAGGCGTTGTCGTAGGAACTTAAAAAAAAGCTCATTCGATTGGAAATTCAAAGGGCTAGTGCCCTTTTTAATAATCGAAAGTGATTGGAGGGAAACTAGCCCCCCCCTCCCCATCACCAATCATTCCCCCAAACACATCCAATCATCATTCCCCCAAACGCATCCCCCCCAAGCCAATCATTCCCCAAAATACATCCAATCTAAATTTTGAGATAGCAATTTTGTCCAGCGTAGTTGATTTCCAGATAGAAAATATGTTTCTGAGGAGGACACTTCCCAACAACCCTTGGGTCAAGGGTTTTAAGATATGCCCTGGGGGCATATAAGTTTTTATAGAAGGTGTTGTCGGAGAAACTTTAAAAAAGGCCCATTCGATTGGAACTTCAAAGGGCTAGTGCCCTTTTTAAGAGTCAATAGTGATTGGAGGGCAACTAGCCACCCCCCACGCCCATCATTCCCCCAAACACATCCAATCTAAATTTTGAGATAGCCATTTTGTTCAGCATAGATGATTTACAGATAGAAAATATGTTTCTGAGGAGGACACTCCCCTACAACCCTCTGGGCAAGGATTTTAAGTTATGCCCTAGGGGCGTAAAAGGTTGTTATAGAAAGCGTTGTCGTAGAAACTTCAAAAAGGGGCTCATTCGATTGGAAATTGGAGTAGCTAGTGTACTTTTTAATAGTCGAAAGTGATTGGAGGGCAACTAGCCCCCCCACGCCCATTATTCCCCCAAACACATACAATCAAAATTTTGGGATAGCCATTTTGTTCAGCGTAGTTGATTTTCAGTTAGAAAACATCTTTTTGAGGAGAACACTCTCCCAAAACCCTCGGGGCAAGGGTTTTAAGTTATGCCCTGGGGGTATATGAGGTTTTTATAGAAGGCGTTGTCGTAGAAACTTCAAAAAAGGCTCATTCGATTGGAAATTCAAAGGGCTAGTGCCCTTTTTAATAGTCGAAAGTGATTGGAGGGCAACTAGCCCCCCCCCTTCTCTCCCACCCCCACGCCCATCATTCCCCGAAACACACCCAATCAAAATTTTGAGATAGCCATTTCGTTCAGCGTAATTGATCTCCAGATAGAATATATGTTTTTGAGGAAGAACCCCCCCCCTAAAACCGCCGGGGCAAGGGTTTTAAATTATGCCCTGGGGTTGTATAAGGTTTTTATGGAAGGTGTTGTCGTAAAAACTTCAAAAAAGGCTCATTCGATTGGAAACTCAAAGGGCTAGGGCCCTTTTTAATTGTCGACAGTGATTGGAGGGCAACTAGCCCCAATCAAGCCCATTATTCCCCGAAACACATCCAATCAAATTTTGAGATAGCCATTATGTTCCACGCAGTTAAAGCTCAGGAAATTATACCTTTGAGCAGGACACTCCCCCACAGTCTTCAGGCAAGGGTTACAAGTTATGTCCTGGGGGCATATAAGTTTTTATTGAAATCTTTGTCACAGAAACTTGAAAAAGGACTCATTCGATTGGAAATTCAAAGGGCAAGTACCCTATTTAATAGTCGAAAGTGATTGGAGGGTAACTAGCCCCCCACCCCACGCCCATCATTCCCCCAAACACATCCAATCAAAATTTCTAGATTGCCATTTTGTTCAGTGTTGTGGATTTCCAGATAGAAAATATGTTTTTGAGGAGGACACTCCACCACAACCCTCAGGGCAAGGGTTGTAAGTTGTGCCCTGGGGGCATATAAGGTTCTTAAAGAACGTGTCGTCGTAGAAACTTCAAAAAGGGCTCATTCGATTGGAAATTGAAATGGCTGTTGCCCTTTTTAATAGTCGAAAGTGATTGGAAGGCAACTAGCACCCCTTCCACGCCCACCATTTTCCCAAACATATCCAATCAAAATTTTAGATAGCCATTTTGTTCTACGCAGTTTAAAGTTCAGGAAATCATACCTTTGAGCAGGACACTCCCCCACAGTCTTCAGGGCAAGGGTTATAAGCTATACCCTGGGGGCATTTAAGGTTTTTTTGAAATCTTTGTCTTAGAAACTTCAAAAAGGACTCATTCTATTGGAAATTCAAAGGGCTAGTGTCCTTTTTAAGAGTCGAAAGTGATTTGAGGGCAACTAACCCCCCTCTCACGCCCACCTTTTCCAAAAACACATTGAATCATAATTTTTTAATAACATTTTTATTCAACGCAGTCGAAAGTTTTGGAAATTAGGTCTTTAATAATGACAACCCATCCCCCCCACAATTCTCAGGGCAAGGGTTGTAAGTTATGCCCTGGGAGCATGTAAGGTTTTTATAGAAAGCGATGTTGTAAAAACATCAAAAAGGGCGTATTCAATTGACAATTGAAAGGGCTAGTGCCCTTTTAATAGTCGAAAGTGATTGAAGGGCAACTAACCCCTCTCTCACGCCCACCATTTCCCCAAACACATCCAATCAAAATTTTGAGATATCCACTTTGTTCAACGTAGTCAAAGTTCTGGAAATTAGGTCTTTTAGGATGATAGCCTCATCAGAGCCCTTAGTGCAAGGGTTGTAACTTATGCCTTGTGGGCATATAAGATTTATATAGAAAGTTGTTAATATAAAGTATGTCAATGTGAAAATATGTCAATGTAAACGAAAAGAAAATAATTAAAAAAAACTTTTTCCACAAAATAAGTTTTTCAAAGAAAAGTAAAGATCTCCATTAAAAAAAATGAGCAAAAATAAAATCAAATAATCTACCAAACGTGAAACTACCACAAATCAGTATCGATAAATAAATAAAACCCAAAACGAACAGAAATTACAATAAATAACCGAGTCAAACTCAAAACTAGCAGAGATTAACATAAATTGGGCGCAAAACCCCTATATCTTCCCAAGGCCAGAACAAAATTTGCAGTTTACTGAAAAAAATATATATGTTTTTACTTTTATAACTTTAAAAGATCAAATAATATTAACATTTTGATTACTATATATCAGTATAAGTAGTGATTTGTTAATCTGTTCAACAAGACAGTCCCCCCGCCCTACAACAAAACAAGTACTCTGTCAATAAAGAGAGGAGACAGGTATATGGATGTTTTATGTTTATGGATGTTTTGTGTTTATGGATTTTTATTGTTCATTGTACTGGTGTTAAATATCATGTTTCTGTTAAAAGTCATGACTGTTTTCATGCATTGATGGTTTTTTCTTTCTGGTATTGTTATATGGTAGGTATTTTATTTAATGTTTTTTTTTGTATGGATTTTTTATTGTATGGATATATGGTTTTTAATAGTTTTTCAGGCTGATATGGATGTTTTAATGTTAGACATGATTCTTCATTGTAGCATGATTATAGGAGTTGACGCTTTTACTCCGACATTGAGCGTGGATATAAAAAGTCCGATACCGATACCAATACTCATTGTTAATGAATTTATTGAGATTGTCCTCGAAATGTTCCTTTGGCGAAAGGGCGAGTTCAATTGGAGTCAATTTATAGGGTTTGCCCATTCTCTAGAGAAAACTGTTTACAAGTCCTGCAATGATTGGCGGTAAAAGTATAAAGAAGTTACCGCCCGCTTGAAGAAGTCGTTTTCTTTTAAAATCGTTTCATTTATTTTTGCTTGCTGCTGATGCTAGGGATCGTACAAGGGTACGATCTTGCATTGTCTGTTGCTTAACACGTTCTGTCAGTTGAACATTGCCTTCAGTTAGATTTAAACAAAGTTTAGATATGAGATTAATGAATTCTATGTCGACACCATGTTTGAGTATGGCCTTCCTAAGTCGTGGTTTTGAATTACCTAGAACGGTGAATAAATGTCGATTTTCATGTAGTTTCTTCAGTGTCATGATTGCAACTAACGAGCTTTTTTACCGTTCACCGGCAAATATACAGTAATTTCATTGTCAAAAATATCGGTGACTACACGCAGATCCTCGGGTGTGTTCTTATTCAGGTCCAATATAATATATCCGTAGGGTTTGTTGGTAGCCTGATTGTAGGCCGAGAGTAGGAATTTCGGTTCACCCGGATGCACCTGCCTGTTTAACGTTATGAGGGAACTGGAATCACGAACAACCCTGTAAATGATATAGTAGGTGCAATTCAAAGCAAGTGTTCTCATACACTTGCTCTGCTGAAAGAGATTGTGTAGAACTAGGGTTATGGAGATCCGTTGATGATGAGATCGGACAGTGAACAATTGTATCATCTCCTGAGACCATTCTTCAATGGACTCAGCCAGATCATCAATAATCAACTAAGAGTTTGATTCAATTCTGTTGAAAATGTCAAGTCCGTGTATAAATTTCGTGTCTGGGGCAATAGTTTCTATTCTATCATAGGATTCTTGCCAAACACTGTAGCAATAGTAAATTTTTGCTGGATTTTCTAAAAACATTTTATCACGATTTTGAATTATTTTTGTAAAAGGTTTCGTTTTGCCGGACATTGATGGTCCGCAAAGAAACGGTCTAAATGGAGTTTCAAATTGATACATAGTCCCCACTTGTATCGATGTCAAAACACAACTGACTGTAGATTGCATCATTCCCTTCAATAAATAATAATAGTAATTTCCCTAATCAGATTCGAGAACAAGAAAATATTTTTAAGAATGATACATGTTTTTTATTTACAGAATAAAAACATCACTACAAAAAAACTAAATTTTTTATTAATGCATACACATAAAAAAAACATGAAAAAGGCACTATCACGTAATAAATTCAAAACATGACACTAAAAAACACACTTATCATAATTCTAAAGGGGCCCCCGGAAGGGTTCAGCGGCCGCTGGCGGCTGCCGGCCGAAGGCCGGTCCCTCCCCCCAGGCCGGCCGCGGGGGCCAAAAAAAAATTTGAACACTTTTTTTATTTACAAAAAAACATGACTCTACGTTGCTATAAAAAGAAAAAAACTGCCGAGTTGGGGAAAAAATCTCTGCTGAGTTTGGGGAAAAAAACACTGCTGATTTGAAAAAAAATCTATTAAAAAAATGCTGAGCTGTGAAAAAAAACCACTGCTGAGTTGAAAAAAAATCTATTAAAAAGAATCCCACCACCCAACCGTTTACTATTGAATTTTTTCCCGACCGAGGCGATGTCTATAATCTCGACATACACTTCGGTTAGAAGTTAGATAATGTCCGTGGGGTAGCACCGTCACACCATCCGCAAACACATAGACTTTATTTGACACGGGACACATGGCTATTTTGTCAACTAAAACTGTGTGGTTTTTTAAATTTTAAAGAGCGAATCGCCATGACTTTCGCCCTTGGAACTATACTATTTTCCACATAGTTTCTATATACATTCATGTCGAAATTCTTACTCACCTAGTGTCTAGGCACCCCCTTGCAGACTTTTTTGATTGCCTCGTTGTGTGTTTTCACACAATACACCTTCGGACCTGCACACCACTGGAAATCAAGTCACTTCAAGTCTCTGATTTTAACATTAATAACTGATTTGAGGCCTGACGCCTCACTAGCTCCGGGTAAATGGACTCGTCCCAATTGGTAAAGTCCATTCGAGAGCTAATGTGCACGCCTTTTTCCAAATCTTCCAAAAAATTCGCGGTTCTAACTTTTAGCAAAAATGAATCGGTATCCCCGTAATATACTTGAACTTCTCCCTCCCCCGGCCATTGGCGCCTACACACGTCTTAAAAGAATGACAACATGAGTTTTTTTGATATTTCGGTTATTGCGCTGCCACCTGCAATATTTTTCTTTAGAATTACATTTCTTTTTCTTCGATTCAAGAGGACCATATTCGAGTCTATGATGGTGAATGATGCGAATTTTGGATCGGCAACGATTCGAGCACATTCTTTTGGGTCAGTCACAATGTCACAACGGCTTTTATTACGTACACTCTCACACATTTTACTGAAGGCTGAGTTCAAAATGAGTTTAAAAATTTCCTTTTCAACCTTCGTTTTCGCTTCGGAACGTTTACCGACAAAAGTGTCAATACACGTTTTCAAATAGGGTTTTTGGTCAAATTGGAGGGCTTTATGTATCCTTGTGGCGTTGAAACCGTTGGCTACCATCCACCGCAAAAGAACGTGATGTACAAGGATATTCTCTTTCGGGTGAAGGTCGGCGATATGTTTTTTTTGAAGGTGTCCAGTGCAAACCACCATCCTCTACCTTAGAAACATTTTATGGACTCAAAGAGTCCCTAGTCACTGCTCTGTTTATGCACAGGAAAACAAAATCCTTCACCGAGTCATGATGCTCCACGGGTATTTCACCATCGATTTCAAAAAACCATCCCCGTGGTCCATTCTCCTCAACATTGGTAATGTTGGGAAAATCTGAAGCACGAGGATCGTTAAACCATTTATAATTTCCAAACGGCAAGGAGCAGTGAGACATTGCCGACGGATAGAGGGAGTTCATATCTAAGAAAACTGCATCCAACTTTACACCAGTGTCTTGTCCAGTCGGATCAGTTTCAAGGATACGATCTCCATGAAAAACATACCCTCCCCTCATTGATCTTTCTACAAATAGATGTTGATCCACGTCGGTGATCAAGCCTATTTCCTCTTTACTGATTTTAAGAATTAAATCCATCACCAAATGAGGAGTGGAAAAATAATAACCTAAATCCAACCCAAATTCCCCATAGATTTTATCAGTGTTCTTACAAACAATATCCAGCAACGTCAACACATCACTTGCCAGGTACAATCTACAATGATCCCACCCATTTTTACACCCTCCCTTAGCCCAAACCCTCTTGGCTAATTCATAGTCGACAGTGGTGCATTGACGATAGTGAAGTGAATCGTAGAAAGAGGTGATGGACGGCAATTGTTCCTCAGAAAGCCTCGCGGTGGAGTTGTAGTACTCATATGGGTATATACCCTTACACGTCAATAAATCATACATTTCTCCGTCTAGAAAGAGCTGTTTAAGGAGGTGTTGATTAAGGAGGGGAAACTATTAAAATCGTCACTTTTCTGTACTTCAATGAGTTGTCTTAGGGATTTGGGGAAGAAGCTAAAGGAGTCTAAAAAACGGATCTTATTCATGCATAATTTATTATTATCTATTATTTGCCATTTGAATTCTAAGAGCAGCAGCTTTTCAGACGATTTGGGTATGATATTAAAAAAAGAACCATCTACCCATGCACCATCTACAACTTCACCTCGTTGCAATCGTGCCAACGCCAGTAAAATAAATTTCAGGTAATAGCTGGAATTGTGTATATAAACAGGTATAAACAATTGTTGACTAACGTTTAAATTACACGATTGATGGGCCACTCCACGAAAATTGCTCAATCCCGATACAATCGGGTTGCCCAAATTATACTGGTCACGAACCATCTCTTTACCCCCTTTCCCCTTACCCCTTTCCCCTTTTCCTCTTTCCCATTACCCTCAATAAATTCACCCTTACAAACCCAACATATTTTTTCAGTTTTAATGGCCAACTCGTCCTCTGGTGATATAGTCATTGGATAGGATATATTTCGCAGCCGTGACATCGATTTATCTGCTGTTTTAATGAGTGCTGTCAAGGCTGAGAGCATACAATCCTCACCAGCCAATCTCTTAACTACCTCTACCAATTGCATGGAATTACACGAGTCTCTTTGTGCGTGAGCATAAGAGACTGCAATGACCTCATCTTTTTTAACAAGCTTTGAATTCAATGGATCAAACACATCTATGAGAGCTGCTTCGCAGTCTAAGGCCACCTTGTCACTCTTCTAGAGTGAATTTTGAAAGTTCTTAAATCGCAAGATGGCCCTGTCACCGCTAACCGTTTGCACAGATTGACATCCTTGACGCTTGTAATGCTTCATAGGATTGATTAACTTAATTTCTGACCGGTATCTAGAAAGACATGTTGGACAATAGTATCATTCCCCCCTTTGTTCCATTTACCCACCCTCCCCCCAGAACCCGACTAATGTTTGATATGGAAAAAAAGGTCCAATTGAATCGGGATCACTGGTCGGCTTGTAAAGAAGCCAAACCCAATGTTCCACTGATTCAATGGACGGAGCCCTCACTGGAATTATAACCCCCTTTTTGCGCTCACCCCCCTCAAATTCGGTTTCATATTGTAAAACAGTAACACAAATCTTTAAATGTGCATTAGACCGCTCAAAAATAGTTATCCCATTAAGTGTTACTGGATATTGATCATTTAAACAATTAAAATCTACTATAGGGAAATTTGGACTCCCATTAACTGCATAAATATCCAACAGCATCTTACTAGCATTCTCTTGCAGAGGCTTGTGAGCTGCCACAAGAAATGCATATTTGAAGCATGGAAGCCCTGTATCGAAATTGAAGCGTTGTACACCTTTATACCCCTTC
This sequence comes from Artemia sinica, assembly GCA_027921565.1. Lineage (NCBI taxonomy): Eukaryota > Metazoa > Arthropoda > Branchiopoda > Anostraca > Artemiidae > Artemia > Artemia sinica. The sequence continues at coordinate 12,070,665 of CM051272.1, forward strand.
AAATCTTCATTATATTCTGCCCCCACCGCCCCCTCCCACCCCATAAAATAAACTTCTTTCTAAATTTACCCACATTAATATCCAAACTCCCAATAAATAAAACCACCGACCCACTACCCACCTCAGTATAATTATCTAATTTCGTTACTATATTATCAACCCATTCCATAAAAACACCCTCAAAATTATTCAGATCCGGATGAAGTGGTAGAATTTCAGAACGTAAATAACGCTCATACACCTCATCCGCCTTTTCATTCAAATAAATCATTTTTTGTGCGATGGTACCCTTAATACCATCCCTCCCACCCCCACCCGAATCACTCTTTCAAGGAGGGCTCGAATCTTGCCCACATAGGAGTATACTACGTCTACCGGGTTAGTTATGATGCTACCTGATGTTAGTGAATTAAATGGATCCCCCAACTCAGCCCTATAAACATATACATTGTGCAAGGCAGAGTCAACTAAATTAAAATCGGGCATGACAGGGGGCGTTACGGGGATTTCATGTCGTCCACCAATTTGCTCAATGATGGGGGTTTTGCGTGGTGTGAAATCTCCCAACTCACTCAACAAACCCTCCAGTGTATCATGACTGAGACGATCAGTCCATTCGAGGGTAGTTGGTTGATCCATCCCCCTGTAGATGTACTTGGTACATTAATGTAACTATCCCCTTTATTCGGAGGAATCATACTACAACTATCATCACCAAAATAATCGATTAACAACTGTTCAATCCGTTCCTCTGACTCGACATGGAGATTATCTTCGAATTGTGATGATGATGATAATAATGGTATATCCATGTCGTCAAATAGATTGTTGGTCCTTAGGAATGTTACTGGTGGGAGTTCCTGTACATTTATCTAAAAAATGAATGTGAAGTTATTTCTTCTTTTTACCAGAAAAAGAATATTTAGATTGTCTGTATGTGTGTGTGTGTGTGTGTGTGTGTGTGTGTGTGTGTGTGTGTGTGTGTGTGTGTGTGTGTGTGTGTGTGCTTGTGTGTGGTTTGGAGGGAGGGGGGTTGGAGGGAGGGGGCATGGGGTAGGGGGGTATAGGGTTGGAGGATAGTGAGGGTGGGGACTATGGGACAGAAAAAATATAAGTATGATTTGCCTCATGTACTAGGCTCGTAAGCCATTTAAATGCAGTGTTTACACACATTTTTTTTTGTTTTGATATTGCTCTTTACTGTGCTCTGAAGATCCAGATTCAAAAATATTTAAAAATCTGTTAACTAAAAGGGTATTGTATAAACCACTCGATAAATTATATTAGAATTAATTTCTTTTCCCACTAAGAATATAAAAGAATAACTTACTTCCTGCTTGTAGCTTTCATCAATATTCCTTTTGTTAGAATGCATGGTTGTATTTCAAATGTCAAATTTGAACTGATAAAATAACTCATTGTCAGAGTTTTTATACCCGTGTTCAAGGCTAAACATAAAACAACCGCACCTAACATATTGGTTAACAGACAGAATTTCGCGGCTTCATTTAATCATACCAGGAAAAGAACCATCAATGCATGAAAACAGCCATGACTTTTAACAGAAAACATGAAATTTAATACCAAAAGCATTGTTTCGTGAACAGCACGAATTTTCATGGTATGCTGATTCTAATTACAAAAAATAACCAAAGATATGACTTTTTTAAGGCATGATGATTTCTATCTGTCTGCTACCTTTAATTAACACATTACTTGTCTTGTTTTATGGCGGGGGGACTGTCTTGTTTAACAGATTGACAAATCACTACTAGTATATGTTTATTAAACTGACAATGCACATTCATTTGTATTTTATCAGCAAAATTTTGTTCTGGCCTTGGGAAGGCATAGGGGTTTTGCACCTAACTTATGTTAATTTCTGCTCGTTTCATGTTTGACTCGGTTATTTATTGTAATTTCTGTTCGTTTTGGGTTTCATTTATTTATCGATGCTTATATGTGGTAGTTTCACGCTTGGTAGATTATTTGATTTTATTTATGCTCATTTTTTGTTTAATGGGGTTTTTTACTTTTCTTTGAAAAACTTATATTGTGGAAAAAATTTTAATTATTGCTAATAAAGGCGGATTCATCAAAAAGTATATTGTGGCTAGGATTTTCAGAAATATGGCTCCCTAATGCAGAATCAAATGAAACAGTGGAAATATTAGAATTTGGAGCTTTGACTACATCATCTTTATGCTGTTGTATTCGCTTTTCTAAATTCTGGTGTTTTCTACCTACATAATATTTGCCACAATCGCATGGTATTTGATAGACTCCTCTTTGGCGAGTAACTGGGGTTTTATCTTTACCAGAATTTAGATAACTTATGATTTTAAAATTATTTGTGAATACTATATACAGATTATAATTGTGCAAACTTTTTAAGATTTGTAGTGATTTTTGGGATGTAGGGGAGGTAAATTATGTTTAAGGGCTTGTCAGAAATCTCACATGGTAAACTATCATTAATTTTACGGGAATGTCTTTTCAGTCTACAGTTAATTACACTATTAATATATAAAATAGGATACCCATTTCCAAAAAGTATGTCCTTGAAAAAGTTTAATTGTGCTGTGATGTGGGAATCAGAAGAAATGATTAGGGCAAGATCGAAGAGGGATATTACGACTGCTCTTTTAACTTGTGGGGGGTGGTTTGATTTAAAATGCAAATATCTATTGTTTTGTGTTGGTTTTCAATAAATAGTAAAATTGAGTTTATCGAAGCTACGAATAACTATAACATCTAGGAATAGGATTTTATTTGCGATTTCGATTTCTAAAGTAAACTTTAAATTTCCATCGTATGTATAAATGTGATTTAAAAAACCCTTAAGCTCATTTTCCCCATAGTTCCAGAGTGAAATTACGTCATCCATGTAGCGTCCCCAAACGAGATGTTTCAAAAAATACGAATCTAATGCCCAATTTTCAATATGTTCCACATAAATATTCGCCAGTAACCCGGAGAGGGGCGTGTTCATCGCTAAGCTATTAATTTGCTGGTAAAAGAACTACGGAATCGGAAATGCATTGAATACTTGTTACAAAGTCTAACCAAGGTCATTAAGTACACATTGAAACAATGTCAAAGCTACTTATAGTTGTATTTTCTGAGATATTTACGTTTTAGAGTTTTTCAACTAAATCTACCGAATTACATATATATATGATTTTTGAGAGTAAAGCAAAGGTTTAAAGGCTGTACATAACCATTTCCCAATATTGGATGTGGGGGCTTTCGTACAAGCTACTATGGGCCTTAAAGGAATGCCTTGCTTGTGTAATTTTGGTAGACCATAAAACTTTGGGCAAAAGCTACCGCTGGGGAAACATTTATTATATAGTTGTGGATATTTATTATATAGTTTAGAAATCGAAATCGCAAATAAAATCCCATTCCTAGATGTGTTAGTTATTCGTAGCTTCGATAAACTCAATTTTACTATTTATAGAAAACCAACACAAAATAATAGATATTTGCATTTTAAATCAAACCACCCCCCACAAGTTAAAAGAGCAGTCGTAATATCCCTCATCGACCGTGCCCTAAACATTTGTTCTGATTCCCACATCACAGCAGAAATAAACTTTATCAAGGACATACTTTTTGGAAATGGAAATCCTATTTTCTTTATTAATAGTGTAATTATCTGTAGACTGAAAAGACATTCCCGTAAAATTAATGATAGTTTGCCATGTGAGATTTCTGACAAGCCTTTAAACATAATTTACCTCCCCTACATCCCAAAAATCACTACAAATCTTAAAAAAGTTTGCACAAAAAATAATCTGTATTTAGTATTCACAAATAATTTTAAAATCATAAATTTTCTAAATTCTGGTAAAGATAAAACCCCAGTTACTCGCCAAAGAGGGGTCTATTAAATACCATGCGATTGTGGCAAATATTATGTAGGTAGAACACACCAGAATTTAGAAAAGCGCATACAACAGCAAAAAGATGATATATAGTCAAAGCTCTAAATTCCAATATTTCTATTTTTTCATTTGATTCTGCATTAGGGAGCCAAATTTTTGAAAATCCTAGCCACAAGATAGTTTCTGATGAATCCGCCCTTATTAGCAATGACCTAGGCATAAAGCAGGTAGTCCGAGAATCAATTGAAATCAGACTTAAGATTAATAATAATATTTCCTTAAATAGGGAATTGGGGGAATATAGGCTAAATGCTCTACACACAAATTAAATTAAAAATGATCTTACAAAATATTAAAAAAAATAGACATATTTTAAAAAACATATTTTAAAAATATTTTAAAAAACCAATAGACATTTACACAGAACCGGTCACAAACAGACCTTTGAGGTTAGCTGCCAAAAAGGCTGGATTAGCAATAAGAACGTGTTTTTAAATTACTTTTCTTTCATCTCATTGAATCGCCTTGTTTTAACTTACTTTTTATCTGTCCTGGTTGAACTTCGCTGAAGCAAGGATGCTAGGACTGCTTTGAAAAATTTTTAATTTTTAGTTTTATTGGTCGCATGCTGTTGTGAGGTTTTTTCTTTTATATATATTTTTGTCTTGCTGAGAACGTCCCATGGACATAGGGCCAAAATATTCATTCAAATTGTCTCCATTGTCTTGCAAAAAGATTCCCCTATTGTTCTTCGTGCTTTTGTTGTTTGTTATGTAAAGGCAGTGTGGTCTTCGTCGTTATTTTTAAAACTCCTCAGGGCCCGGGGGCAGGTGTTGTGAGTTATGCCCTGGGGCGTATATGGTTCTTATGAAAGGGATGCTCGTATAAAGCTCAGAGAGGGCTCATTTGATTTTAAATTGAAAGTTTGAGTTCACTTTTTAACAATAAAAAGAGATCTGAGGGCAACTAGCACCGCCACGCTTTCTTTTTCCCAACCCATCTGATGAAAATTTTGAGATAGACATTATGTTTAAAAAAATAGTTCCAAGGCCGGATAAAAAAAACTCCGGTGTCAATACAACCCCTCAGGGCTCGGGGGAAGGCGTTCTAAGTTATGCCCTAAAGGCATGTTTAATTCTTGTGAAAGCGATGCTCGTATAAACTTCATAGAGGGCTCATTTGATTAGAAATTGAAAGTTCCAATTCACTTTTAAAGTTTCAGAAGATTTAAGGGCAACTAGCCCCCCCCCACGGCCTTTTCCCCCAGACCCATCCGCGACAAATTTTGAGAGAGCCAGGTATTTTAAAAATTGTTCAAAAATTAGATAACAAAAACTCCGGTGTCAACACAACCCCTCAGGGCCCGAGGATAGGCGTTGTAAGTATTTTCCTGAGTAGTGTCTTATATAAACGTGCGGGACGAACAATGGGACGAACATGGCTTACCATGGTCAGTCACCTATTGATCCGACGAGTGATTGCAAAATGCGACCAAAACCTCCCATATTATGGAGAAATAAAGCGATCTTACACATTTCGGAACTATGGTTGAGATTGTATAATGCAATCAGACTGATTTAGACACAGGTTTCTAAGCCAAAACTTTTGATCGTCACATTACATATTCAAAAGGTTTATTGCGCCTTCTGTGAAAAATTGTCATACAGTAATAAGCTCTAGGCTGAAGGTACCTTGCATCTTGTCTAGAATTGATTGGCATATGGTGTTAAATCATTTTGCTTAAAAACTAACTCTAATTGTAAAAAAAGGGTATAGCATTTGTGAATTGGACTTAATGAACGATATTAATTGTTGATTGAATAATAGGGATGTGAATGATCCTATTTAGTGATTGGACAGTATGAAGGTGGTAAAAAAGGGCTAAACTGATTGTCAGTTAAGGTAACCCCGAAGGGCTTGTTAACTCAGGCAATTTGTTATAAATTTGGAACAACATCAATCTATGAAAATGGTTAGCAATGATAGAATGACCTTGTGACTTGACCTAGCCTTACTTCTTCGATGTGTTCTGTATAATACACAAGTGGCGTTTGAACAGTGTTGTAAACTTAAAATTGGGTCTAACGTTATAGTATGCTAAAAATTTGATACTACGAGAAATGTATATGGCAAGAAAAGAATTTTAATAAAGAAATTCAGAACAATCAATAGAAATCCTTACAAATCAAGTAGTGAGGTGTATATGAGTATGAACCGTCAAGGATCATAAGCAGCAATGACCCTAACCACCAAGGACCTCAACCCCCAAAGATCCCCATACCTCCAAGTGGCCCCTCCCCTTCAACTTTTTCCCCCCTCCCCCCGTTATTTTGAATTTTTTTTAGAAGTTTTTTTTTAACTTTTTTTACATCTCTAAATCATATCAGAAAAATAGAATGACACTTGATTTTAATTTTAAAACATATTCTTGTAAATTCCCATACTCCTATTGATGAGGACTGATGGTTCTCATTCAATATTTTTTTCATGAAAAACAAACTATTTTTTTTAACTAATTTTTCTTTTTAGACTTCGAAATTATTCAACTTTTTTTACATCATATCAGAAAACTCTCTAAATCATATCAGAAAAATAGAATGACACTTTTGATTTAAATTTAAAACATATTCTTGTGCATACCCATACTCCTATTGATGAGGAATGATGGTTATCATTCAATATTTTTTCACAAAAAACAAACTATTTTTTTAACTAATTTTTCTTTGGACTTCAAAATTATTCAACTTTTTTTTTTTAACTTTTTTTACATCTCTAAATCATATCAGAAAAATAGAATGACACTTTTGATTTAAATTTTAAAACATATTCTTGTGCATACCCATACTCCTATTGATGAGGACTGATGGTTCTAATTCAATATTTTTCCATGAAAAGCAAACAATTTTTTTTAACTAAATTTTTTTTGGACTTCGAAATTATTCAACTTTTGTTTTAATTTTTTTATTTTTGAACATGCTATTTTTTCAACTTTTTTTTACATTTCTTAGTATGACAAGAGACATACTTAAAACATAAAAAAATAACATTTAATTGGAATAAGCAAACACCCACCCAGACACACAGGCAGAAAGAATGAAAGAGACAAAAACACATACAAATACGTAGATTCAGACACACAAACCGAGAAAGACATGCCTTTGGAATAAGAAAACACCCACCCAGACACACAGGCAAAAAGAGTGAGAGAGACAAAAACACATACAAATACGTAGATTCAGACACACAAACCGAGAGAGACATGCATTTGGAATAAGCAAACACCCGCCGAGAAACACAGGCAGAAAGAGTGAGAGAGACAAAAACACATACAAATACGTAGATTCAGACACACAAACCGAGAAAGACATGCATTTGGAATAAGCAAACATCCGCCCAGACACACAGGCAAAAAGAGTGAGAGAGACAAAAACGCATACAAATATGTAGATTCAGACACACAAACAGAGGAAGACATGCATTTGGAATAAGCAAACATCCGCCCGTACACACAGGCAAAAAGAGTGAGAGAGACAAAAACGCATACAAATATGTAGATTCAGACACACAAACAGAGGAAGACATGCATTTGGAATAAGCAAACATCCGCCCAGACACACAAGCACAAAGAGTGAGAGAGAGACAAAAAAAAACATACAAATACGTAGATTCAGACACACAAACCAAGAAATACATTTAATTGGAATAAGCAAACACCCGCCCAGACACACAGGCAAAAAGAGTGAGAGAGACAAAAACACATACAAATACGTATATTCAGACACACAAACCAAGAAAGACATTTAATTGGAATAAAGAAACACCCGCCCAGACACACAGGCAAAAAGTGTGTGTCTGGGTGGGTGTTTGCTTATTCCAGTGCATGTCTTTTTCGGTTTTTGTGTCTGAATCTTTTTCGGTTTTTGTCTCTCTCACTCTTTTTGCCTGTGTGTCTGGGTGGGTGTTTGCTTATTTCAATGCATGTCTTTCTCGGTTTGTGTGTCTGAATATACATATTGTATTTTTTTTGTCTCTCTCACTCTTTTTGCTTGTGTGTCTGGGTGGGTGTTTGCTTATTCCAATGCATGTCTTTCTTGGTTTTTGTGTCTAAATCTACGTATTTGTATGTGTTTTTATCTCTCTCACTCTTTTTGCCTTTGTGTCTGGGCGGGTGTTTGCTTATTCCAATGCATGTCTTTCTCAGTTTGTTTGTCTGAATCTACGTATTTGTATGCGTTTTTGTCTCTCTCACTCTTTTTGCCAGTGTGTCTGGGTGGGTGTTTAATTATTTCAATGCATGTCTTTCTCGGTTTGTGTGTCTGAATCTACATATTGTATGTGTTTTTGTCTCTCTCACTCTTTTTGCTTGTGTGTCTGGGTAGGTGTTTGCTTATTCCAATGCATGTCTTTCTCGGTTTTTGTGTCTAAATCTACGTATTTGTATGTGTTTTTATCTCTCTCACTCTTTTTGCCTTTGTGTCTGGGCGGGTGTTTGCTTATTCCAATGCATGTCTTTCTCGGTTTGTGCGTCTGAATCTACGTATTTATATGTGTTTTTGTCTCTCTCACTGTTTTTTGCCTGTGTGTCTGAGCGGGTGTTTGCTTATTCCAATGCATGTCTTTCTCAGTTTGTGTGTCTGAATCTACGTATTTTTATGTGTTTTTGTCTCTCTCACTCTTTTTGCCTGTGTGTCTGGGTGGGTGTTTGCTTATTCCAATGCATGTGTTTTTCGTTTTTTGTGTCTGAATCTACGTATTTGTATACGTTTTTGTCTCTCTTACTCTTTTTGCTTGTGTGTCTGGGAAGGTGTTTGCTTATACCGATGCATGTGTTTTTTGGTTTTTTGTCTGAATCTACGTATTTGTATGTGTTTTTGTCTCTCCCACTCTTTTTGCCTGTGTGTCTGGGCGGGTGTTTGCTTATTCCAGTGCATGTCTTTTTCGGTTTTTATGTCTGAATCTACGTATTTGTATGTGTTTTTGTTTCTCTCAATCTTTTTGCCTCTGTGTCTGGGTGGGCGTTTGCTTATTTCAATGCATGTCTTTCTCGGTTTGTGTGTCTGAATCTAAATATTTGTATGTGTTTTTGTCTCTCTCACTCTTTTTGCTTGTGTGTCTGGGTGGGTGTTTGCCTATTCCAATGCATGTCTTTCCCGGTTTTTGTGTCTAAATATACGTATTTGTATGGGTTTTTTATCTCTCTCACTCTTTATGCCTGTGTGTCTGGGCGGGTGTTTGCTTATTCCAATGCATGTCTTTCTCGGTTTGTGCGGCTGAATCTACGTATTTTTATGTGTTTTTGTCTCTCTCACTCTTTTTACCTGTGTGTCTGGGTGGGTGTTTGCTTATTTCAATGCATGTCTTTTTCGGTTTGTGTGTCTGAATCTACATATTGTATGTGTTTTTGTCTCTCTCACTCTTTTTGCTTGTGTGTCTGGGTGGGTGTTTGCTTATTCCAATGCATGTCTTTTTCGGTTTTTGTGTCTAAATCTACGTATTTGTATGTGTTTTTATCTCTCTCACTCTTTTTGCCTGTGTGTCTGGGCGGGTGTTTGCTTATTCCAATGCATGTCTTTCTCGGTTTGTGCGTCTCAATCTACGTATTTGTATGTGTTTTTGTCTCTCTCACTGTTTTTTGCCTGTGTGTCTGAGCGGGTGTTTGCTTATTCCAATGCATGTCTTTCTCAGTTTGTGTGTCTGAATCTACGTATTTTTATGTGTTTTTGTCTCTCTCACTCTTTTTGCCTGTGTGTCTGGGTGGGTGTTTGCTTATTCCAATGCATGTCTTTTTCGGTTTTTGTGTCTGAATCTACGTATTTGTATGTGTTTTTGTCTCTCTCACTCTTTTTGCTTGTGTGTCTAGGAAGGTGTTTGCTTATTCCGATGCATGTCTTTTTCGGTTTTTTGTCTGAATCTACGTATTTGTATGTGTTTTTGTCTCTCTCACTATTTTTTCCTGTGTGTCTGGGCAGGTGTTTGCTTATTCCAGTGCATGTCTGTTTCGGTTTTTGTGTCTGAATCTACGTATTTGTATGTGTTTTTGTCTCTCTCACTCTTTTTGCCTGTGTGTCTGGGCGGGTGTTTGCTTATTTCAATGCATGTCTTTCTCGGTTTGTGTGTCTGAATCTACAGATTTGTATGTGTTTTTGTCTCTCTCACTCTTTTTACTTGTGTGTCTGGGTGGGTGTTTGCTTATTCCAATGCATGTCTTTCTCGGTTTTTGTGTCTAAATATACGTATTTGTATGGGTTTTTATCTCTCTCACTCTTTTTGCCTGTGTGTCTGGGCGGGTGTTTGCTTATTTCAATGCATGTCTTTCTTGGTTTGTGCGTCTGAATCTACGTATTTGTATGTGTTTTTGTCTCTCTCACTCTTTTTTGCCTGTGTGTCTGGGCGGGTGTTTGCTTATTCCAATGCATGTCTTTCTCAGTTTGTGTGTCTGAATCTACGTATTTTTATGTGATTTTGTCTCTCTCACTCTTTTTGCCTGTATGTCTGGGCGGGTGTTTGCTTATTCCAATGCATGTCTTTTTCGGTTTTTGTGTATCTGAATCTACGTATTTGTATGTGTTTTTGTCCCTCTCACTCTTTTTGCTTGTGTGTCTGGGAAGGTGTTTGCTTATTCCAATGCATGTGTTTGTCGGTTTTTATGTCTGAATCTACGTATTTGTATGTGTTTTTGTCTCTCTCACTCTTTTTGCCTGTGTGTCTGGGCGGGTGTTTGCTTATTTCAATGCATGTCTTTTTCGGTTTGTTTGTCTGAATCTACGTATTTGTATGTGTTTTTGTCTCTCTCACTCTTTTTGCCAGTGTGTCTGGGTGGGTGTTTGCTTATTTCAATGCATGTCTTTCTCGGTTTGTGTGTCTGAATCTACGTATTTGTATGTGTTTTTGTCTCTCTCACTCTTTTTGCCAGTGTGTCTGGGTGGGTGGTTGCTTATTTCAATGCATGTCTTTCTCGGTTTGTGTGTCTGAATCTACATATTGTATGTGTTTTTGTCTCTCTCACTGTTTTTGCTTGTGTGTCTGGGTGGGTGTTTGCTTATTCCAATGCATGTCTTTCTCGGTTTTTGTGTCTAAATCTACGTATTTGTATGTGTTTTTGTCTCTCTCACTCTTTATGCCTGTGTGTCTGGGCGGGTGTTTGCTTATTCCAATGCATGTCTTTCTCGGTTTGTGCGGCTGAATCTACGTATTTTTATGCGTTTTTGTCTCTCTCACTCTTTTTACCTGTGTGTCTGGGTGGGTGTTTGCTTATTTCAATGCATGTCTTTTTCGGTTTGTGTTTCTGAATCTACATATTGTATGTGTTTTTGTCTCTCTCACTCTTTTTGCTTGTGTGTCTGGGTGGGTGTTTGCTTATTCCAATGCATGTCTTTTTCGGTTTTTGTGTCTAAATCTACGTATTTGTATGTGTTTTTATCTCACTCACTCTTTTTGCCTGTGTGTCTGGGCGGGTGTTTGCTTATTCCAATGCATGTCTTTCTCGGTTTGTGCGTCTCAATCTACGTATTTGTATGTGTTTTTGTCTCTCTCACTGTTTTTTGCCTGTGTGTCTGAGCGGGTGTTTGCTTATTCCAATGCATGTCTTTCTCAGTTTGTGTGTCTGAATCTACGTATTTTTATGTGTTTTTGTCTCTCTCACTCTTTTTGCCTGTGTGTCTGGGTGGGTGTTTGCTTATTCCAATGCATGTCTTTTTCAGTTTTTGTGTCTGAATCTACGTATTTGTATGCGTTTTTGTCTCTCTCACTCTTTTTGCTTGTGTGTCTAGGAAGGTGTTTGCTTATTCCGATGCATGTCTTTTTCGGTTTTTTGTCTGAATCTACGTATTTGTATGTGTTTTTGTCTCTCTCACTATTTTTTCCTGTGTGTCTGGGCAGGTGTTTGCTTATTCCAGTGCATGTCTGTTTCGGTTTTTGTGTCTGAATCTACGTATTTGTATGTGTTTTTGTCTCTCTCACTCTTTTTGCCTGTGTGTCTGGGCGGGTGTTTGCTTATTTCAATGCATGTCTTTCTCGGTTTGTGTGTCTGAATCTAAAGATTTGTATGTTTTTTTGTCTCTCTCACTCTTTTTACTTGTGTGTCTGGGTGGGTGTTTGCTTATTCCAATGCATGTCTTTCTCGGTTTTTGTGTCTAAATATACGTATTTGTATGGGTTTTTATCTCTCTCACTCTTTTTGCCTGTGTGTCTGGGCGGGTGTTTGCTTATTCCAATGCATGTCTTTCTTGGTTTGTGCGTCTGAATCTACGTATTTGTATGTGTTTTTGTCTCTCTCACTGTTTTTTGCCTGTGTGTCTGGGCGGGTGTTTGCTTATTCCAATGCATGTCTTTCTCAGTTTGTGTGTCTGAATCTACGTATTTTTATGTGATTTTGTCTCTCTCACTCTTTTTGCCTGTATGTCTGGGCGGGTGTTTGCTTATTCCAATGCATGTCTTTTTCGGTTTTTGTGTATCTGAATCTACGTATTTGTATGTGTTTTTGTCCCTCTCACTCTTTTTGCTTATGTGTCTGGGAAGGTGTTTGCTTATTCCAATGCATGTGTTTTTCGGTTTTTGTGTCTGAATCTACGTATTTGTATGTGTTTTTGTCTCTCTCACTCTTTTTGCCTGTGTGTCTGGGCGGGTGTTTGCTTATTTCAATGCATGTCTTTTTCGGTTTGTTTGTCTGAATCTACGTATTTGTATGTGTTTTTGTCTCTCTCACTCTTTTGCCAGTGTGTCTGGGAGGGTGTTTGCTTATTTCAATGCATGTCTTTCTCGGTTTGTGTGTCTGAATCTACGTATTTGTATGTGTTTTTGTCTCTCTCACTCTTTTTGCCAGTGTGTCTGGGTGGGTGTTTGCTTATTTCAATGCATGTCTTTCTCGGTTTGTGTGTCTGAATCTACATATTGTATGTGTTTTTGTCTCTCTCACTCTTTTTGCTTGTGTGTCTGGGTGGGTGTTTGCTTATTCCAATCTATGCATGTCTTTCTCGGTTTTTGTGTCTAAATCTACGTATTTGTATGTGTTTTTGTCTCTCTCACTCTTTTTGCCTGTGTGTCTGGGCGGGTGTTTGCTTATTTCAATGCATGTCTTTCTCAGTTTTATGTGTCTGAATCTACGTATTTGTATGCGTTTTTGTCTCTCTCACTCTTTTTGCCGGTGTGTGTGGGTGGGTGTTTGCTTATTTCAATGCATGTCTTTCTCGGTTTGTGTGTCTGAATCTACATATTGTATGTGTTTTTGTCTCTCTCACTCTTTTTGCTTATGTGTCTGGGTGGGTGTTTGCTTATTCCAATGCATGTCTTTCTCGGTTTTTGTGTCTAAATCTACGTAATTGTATGTGTTTTTATCTCTCTCACTCTTTTTGCCTGTGTGTCTGGGCGGGTGTTTGCTTATTCCAATGCATTTCTTTCTCGGTTTATGTGTCTGAATCTACGTATTTGTATGTGTTTTTGTCTCTCTCACTGTTTTTTGCCTGCGTGTCTGAGCGGGTGTTTGCTTATTCCAATGCATGTCTTTCTCAGTTTGTGTGTCTGAAACTACGTATTTTTATGTGTTTTTGTCTCTCTCACTCTTTTTGCCTGTGTGTCTGGGTGGGTGTTTGCTTATTCCAATGCATGTCTTTTTCGGTTTTTGTGTCTAAATATACGTATTTGTATGGGTTTTTATCTCTCTCACTCTTTTTGCCTGTGTGTCTGGGCGGGTGTTTGCTTATTCAAATGCATGTCTTTCTCGGTTTGTGCGTCTGAATCTACGTATTTGTATGTGTTTTTGTCTCTCTCACTGTTTTTTGCCTGTGTGTCTGGGCGGGTGTTTGCTTATTCCAATGCATGTCTTTCTCAGTTTGTGTGTCTGAATCTACGTATTTTTATATGTTTTTGTCTCTCTCACTCTTTTTGCCTGTGTGTCTGGGTGGGTGTTTGCTTAGTCCAATGCATGTCTTTCTCGGTTTTTGTGTCTAAATCTACGTATTTGTATGTGTTTTTATCTCTCTCACTCTTTTTGCCTGTGTGTCTGGGCGGGTGTTTGCTTATTCCAATGCATGTCTTTCTCGGTTTGTGCGTCTGAATCTACGTATTTTTATGTTTTTTTGTCTCTCTCACTGTTTTTTTCCTGTGTGTCTGGGCGGGTGTTTGCTTATTTCAATGCACGTCTTTCTCGGTTTGTGTGTCTGAATCTACGTATTTGTATGCGTTTTTGTCTCTCTCACTCTTTTTGCCAGTGTGTCTGGGTGGGTGTTTGCTTATTTCAATGCATGTCTTTCTCGGTTTGTGGTCTGAATCTACATATTGTATGTGTTTTTGTCTCTCTCACTCTTTTTGCTTGTGTGTCTGGGTGGGTGTTTGCTTAGTCCAATGCATGTCTTTCTCGGTTTTTGTGTCTAAATCTACGTATTTGTATTTGTTTTTATCTCTCTCACTCTTTTTGCCTGTGTGTCTGGGCGGGTGTTTGCTTATTCCAATGCATGTCTTTCTCGGTTTGTGCGTCTGAATCTACGTATTTTTATGTTTTTTTGTCTCTCTCACTGTTTTTTTCCTGTGTGTCTGGGCGGGTGTTTGCTTATTTCAATGCACGTCTTTCTCGGTTTGTGTGTCTGAATCTACGTATTTGTATGCGTTTTTGTCTCTCTCACTCTTTTTGCCAGTGTGTCTGGGTGGGTGTTTGCTTATTTCAATGCATGTCTTTCTCGGTTTGTGTGTCTGAATCTACATATTGTATGTGTTTTTGTCTCTCTCACTCTTTTTGCTTGTTTGTCTGGGTGGGTGTTTGCTTATTCAAATGTATGTCTTTTTCGCTTTTTGTGTCTGAATCTACGTATTTGTATGCGTTTTTGTCTCTCTCACTCTTTTTGCTTGTGTGTCTGGGAAGGTGTTTGCTTATTCCGATGCATGTCTTTTTCTGTTTTTTGTCTGAATCTACGTATTTGTATGTGTTTTTGTCTCTCTCACTCTTTTTTCCTGTGTGTCTGGGCGGGTGTTTGCTTATTCCAGTGCATGTCTTTTTCCGTTTTTGTGTCTGAATCTACGTATTTGTATGTGTTTTTGTTTCTCTCACTCTTTTTGCCTGTGTGTCTGGGTGGGTGTTTGCTTATTCCAATGCATGTCTTTCTCGGTTTTTGTGTCTAAATATACGTATTTGTATGGGTTTTATCTCTCATACTCTTTTTGCCTGTTTGTCTGGGCGGGTGTTTGCTTATTCAAATGCATGTCGTTCTCGGTTTGTGCGTCTGAATCTACGTATTTGTATGTGTTTTTGTCTCTCTCACTCTTTTTGCCTGTGTGTCTGGGTGGGTGTTTGCTTATTTCAATGCATGTCTTTCTCGGTTTGTGTGTCTGAATCTACATATTGTATGTGTTTTTGTCTCTCTCACTCTTTTTGCTTGTGTGTCTGGGTGGGTGTTTGCTTATTCCAATGCATGTCTTTCTCGGTTTTTGTGTCTAAATCTACGTATTTGTATGTGTTTTTATCTCTCTCACTCTTTTTGACTGTGTGTCTGGGCGGGTGTTTGCTTATTCCAATGCATGTCTTTCTCGGTTTGTGCGTCTGAATCTACGTATTTGTATGTGTTTTTGTCTCTCTCACTGTTTTTTGCCTGTGTGTCTGGGCGGGTGTTTGCTTATTTCAATACATGTCTTTCTCGGCTTGTGTGTCTGAATCTACGTATTTGTATGCGTTTTTGTCTCTCTCACTCTTTTTGCCAGTGTGTCTTGGTGGGTGTTTGCTTATTTCAATGCATGTCTTTCTCGGTTTGTGTGTCTGAATCTACATATTGTATGTGTTTTTGTCTCTCTCACTCTTTTTGCTTGTGTGTCTGGGTGGGTGTTTGCTTATTCCAATGCATGTCTTTCTCGGTTTTTGTGTCTAAATATACGTATTTGTATGGGTTTTATCTCTCATACTCTTTTTGCCTGTTTGTCTGGGCGGGTGTTTGCTTATTCAAATGCATGTCTTTCTCGGTTTGTGCGTCTGAATCTACGTATTTGTATGTGTTTTTGTCTCTCTCACTCTTTTTGCCTGTGTGTCTGGGTGGGTGTTTGCTTATTTCAATGCATGTCTTTCTCGGTTTGTGTGTCTGAATCTACATATTGTATGTGTTTTTGTCTCTCTCACTCTTTTTGCTTGTGTGTCTGGGTGGGTGTTTGCTTATTCCAATGCATGTCTTTCTCGGTTTTTGTGTCTAAATCTACGTATTTGTATGTGTTTTTATCTCTCTCACTGTTTTTTGCCTGTGTGTCTGAGCGGGTGTTTGCTTATTCCAATGCATGTCTTTCTCAGTTTGTGCGTCTGAATCTACGTATCTTTATGTGTTTTTGTCTCTCTCACTCTTTTGCCTGTGTGTCTGGGTGGGTGTTTGCTTATTCCAATGCATGTCTTTTTCGGTTTTTGTGTCTGAATCTACGTATTTGTATGCGTCTTTGTCTCTCTCACTCTTTTTGCTTTTGTGTCTGGGAAGGTGTTTGCTTATTCCGATGCATGTCTTTTTCGGTTTTTTGTCTGAATCTACGTATTTGTATGTGTTTTTGTCTCTCTCACTCTTTTTGCCTGTGTGTCTGGGCGGGTGTTTGTTTATTCCAGTGCATGTCTTTTTCGGTTTTTGTGTCTGAATCTACGTATTTGTATGTGTTTTTGTTTCTCTCACTCTTTTTGCCTGTGTGTCTGGGTGGGTGTTTGCTTATTTCAATGCATGTCTTTCTCGGTTTGTGTGTCTGAATCTACATATTTGTATGTGTTTTTGTCTCTCTCACTCTTTTTGCTTGTGTGTCTGGGTGGGTGTTTGCTTATTCCAATGCATGTCTTTTTCGGTTTTTGTGTCTGAATCTACGTATTTGTATGCGTCTTTGTCTCTCTCACTCTTTTTGCTTTTGTGTCTGGGAAGGTGTTTGCTTATTCCGATGCATGTCTTTTTCGGTTTTTTGTCTGAATCTACGTATTTGTATGTGTTTTTGTCTCTCTCACTCATTTTGCCTGTGTGTCTGGGCGGGTGTTTGTTTATTCCAGTGCATGTCTTTTTCGGTTTTGTGTCTGAATTTACGTATTTGTATGTGTTTTTGTTTCTCTCACTCTTTTTGCCTGTGTGTCTGGGTGGGTGTTTGCTTATTTCAATGATGTCTTTCTCGGTTTGTGTTTCTGAATCTAAATATTTGTATGTGTTTTTGTCTCTCTCACTCTTTTTGCTTGTGTGTCTGGGTGGGTGTTTGCTTATTTCAACGCATGTCTTTCTCGGTTTGTGTGTCTGAATCTACATATTGTATGTGTTTTTGTCTCTCTCACTCTTTTTGCTTGTGTGTCTGGGTGGGTGTTTGCTTATTCCAATGCATGTCTTTCTCGGTTTTTGTGTCTAAATCTACGTATTTGTATGTGTTTTTATCTCTCTCACTCTTTTTGCCTGTGTGTCTTGGCGGGTGTTTGCTTATTCCAATGCATGTCTTTCTCGGTTTGTGCGTCTGAATCTACGTATTTGTATGTGTTTTTGTCTCTCTCACTGTTTTTTGCCTGTGTGTCTGAGTGGGTGTTTGCTTATTCCAATGAATGTCTTTCTCAGTTTGTGCGTCTGAATCTACGTATTTTTATGTGTTTTGGTCTTTCTCACTCTTTTTGCCTGTGTGTCTGGGTGGGTGTTTGCTTATTCCAATGCATGTCTTTTTCGCTTTTTGTGTCTGAATCTACGTATTTGTATGCGTTTTTGTCTCTCTCACTCTTTTTGCTTGTATGTCTGAGAAGGTGTTTGCTTATTCCGATGCATGTCTTTTTCGGTTTTTTGTCTGAATCTACGTATTTGTATGTGTTTTTGTCTCTCTCACTCTTTTTGCCTGTGTGTCCGCGCGGGTGTTTGTTTATTCCAGTGCATAACTTTTTCGGTTTTTGTGTCTGAATCTACGTATTTGTTTGGGTTTTTATCTCTCTCACTCTTTTTGCCTGTGTGTCTGGGCGGGTGTTTGCTTTTTCCAATGCATGTCTTTCTCGGTTTTTTCTTCTGAATCTACGTATTTGTATGTGTTTTTGTCTCTCTCACTCTTTTTGCCTGTATGTCTGGGCGGGTGTTTGCTTATTCCAATGCATGTATTTTTCGGTTTTTGTGTCTGAATCTACGTATTTGTATGTGTTTTTGTCCCTCTCACTCTTTTTGCTTGTGTGTCTGGGAAGGTGTTTGCTTATTCCAATGCATGTCTTTTTCGGTTTTTGTGTCTGAATCTACGTATTTGTATGTGTTTTTGTCTCTCTCACTCTTTTTGCCTGTGTGTCTGGGTGGGTGTTTGCTTATTCCAATGCATGTCTTTTTCGGTTTTTGTGTCTGAATCTACGTATTTGTATGCGTCTTTGTCTCTCTCACTCTTTTTGCTTTTGCGTCTGGGAAGGTGTTTGCTTATTCCGATGCATGTCTTTTTCGGTTTTTTGTCTGAATCTACGTATTTGTATGTGTTTTTGTCTCTCTCACTCATTTTGCCTGTGTGTCTGGGCGGGTGTTTGTTTATTCCAGTGCATGTCTTTTTCGGTTTTTGTGTCTGAATCTACGTATTTGTATGTGTTTTTGTTTCTCTCACTCTTTTTGCCTGTGTGTCTGGGTGGGTGTTTGCTTATTTCAATGATGTCTTTCTCGGTTTGTGTTTCTGAATCTAAATATTTGTATGTGTTTTTGTCTCTCTCACTCTTTTTACTTGTGTGTCTGGGTGGGTGTTTGCTTATTCCAATGCATGTCTTTCTCGGTTTTTGTGTCTAAATATACGTATTTGTATGGGTTTTTATCTCTCTCACTCTTTTTGCCTGTGTGTCTGGGCGGGTGTTTGCTTATTCCAATGCATGTCTTTCTTGGTTTGTGCGTCTGAATCTACGTATTTGTATGTGTTTTTGTCTCTCTCACTGTTTTTTGCCTGTGTGTCTGGGCGGGTGTTTGCTTATTCCAATGCATGTCTTTCTCAGTTTGTGTGTCTGAATCTACGTATTTTTATGTGATTTTGTCTCTCTCACTCTTTTTGCCTGTATGTCTGGGCGGGTGTTTGCTTATTCCAATGCATGTCTTTTTCGGTTTTTGTGTATCTGAATCTACGTATTTGTATGTGTTTTTGTCCCTCTCACTCTTTTTGCTTATGTGTCTGGGAAGGTGTTTGCTTATTCCAATGCATGTGTTTTTCGGTTTTTGTGTCTGAATCTACGTATTTGTATGTGTTTTTGTCTCTCTCACTCTTTTTGCCTGTGTGTCTGGGCGGGTGTTTGCTTATTTCAATGCATGTCTTTTTCGGTTTGTTTGTCTGAATCTACGTATTTGTATGTGTTTTTGTCTCTCTCACTCTTTTTGCCAGTGTGTCTGGGTGGGTGTTTGCTTATTTCAATGCATGTCTTTCTCGGTTTGTGTGTCTGAATCTACGTATTTGTATGTGTTTTTGTCTCTCTCACTCTTTTTGCCAGTGTGTCTGGGTGGGTGTTTGCTTATTTCAATGCATGTCTTTCTCGGTTTGTGTGTCTGAATCTACATATTGTATGTGTTTTTGTCTCTCTCACTGTTTTTGCTTGTGTGTCTGGGTGGGTGTTTGCTTATTCCAATGCATGTCTTTCTCGGTTTTTGTGTCTAAATCTACGTATTTGTATGTGTTTTTGTCTCTCTCACTCTTTTGCCTGTGTGTCTGGGCGGGTGTTTGCTTATTTCAATGCATGTCTTTCTCAGTTTTATGTGTCTGAATCTACGTATTTGTATGCGTTTTTGTCTCTCTCACTCTTTTTGCCGGTGTGTGTGGGTGGGTGTTTGCTTATTTCAATGCATGTCTTTCTCGGTTTGTGTGTCTGAATCTACATATTGTATGTGTTTTTGTCTCTCTCACTCTTTTTGCTTGTGTGTCTGGGTGGGTGTTTGCTTATTCCAATGCATGTCTTTCTCGGTTTTTGTGTCTAAATCTACGTAATTGTATGTGTTTTTATCTCTCTCACTCTTTTTGCCTGTGTGTCTGGGCGGGTGTTTGCTTATTCCAATGCATTTCTTTCTCGGTTTATGTGTCTGAATCTACGTATTTGTATGTGTTTTTGTCTCTCTCACTGTTTTTTGCCTGCGTGTCTGAGCGGGTGTTTGCTTATTCCGATGCATGTCTTTCTCAGTTTGTGCGTCTGAATCTACGTATTTTTATGTGTTTTTGTCTCTCTCACTCTTTTTGCCTGTGTGTCTGGGTGGGTGTATGCTTATTCCAATGCATGTCTTTTTCGGTTTTTGTGTCTGAATCTACGTATTTGTATGCGTCTTTGTCTCTCTCACTCTTTTTGCTTTTGTGTCTGGGAAGGTGTTTGCTTATTCCGATGCATGTCTTTTTCGGTTTTTTGTCTGAATCTACGTATTTGTATGTGTTTTTGTCTCTCTCACTCTTTTTGCCTGTGTGTCTGGGCGGGTGTTTGTTTATTCCAGTGCATGTCTTTTTCGGTTTTTGTGTCTGAATCTACGTATTTGTATGTGTTTTTGTTTCTCTCACTCTTTTTGCCTGTGTGTCTGGGTGGGTGTTTGCTTATTTCAATGCATGTCTTTCTCGGTTTGTGTGTCTGAATCTACATATTTGTATGTGTTTTTGTCTCTCTCACTCTTTTTGCTTGTGTGTCTGGGTGGGTGTTTGCTTATTCCAATGCATGTCTTTTTCGGTTTTTGTGTCTGAATCTACGTATTTGTATGCGTCTTTGTCTCTCTCACTCTTTTTGCTTTTGTGTCTGGGAAGGTGTTTGCTTATTCCGATGCATGTCTTTTTCGGTTTTTTGTCTGAATCTACGTATTTGTATGTGTTTTGTCTCTCTCACTCATTTTGCCTGTGTGTCTGGGCGGGTGTTTGTTTATTCCAGTGCATGTCTTTTTCGGTTTTTGTGTCTGAATCTACGTATTTGTATGTGTTTTTGTTTCTCTCACTCTTTTTGCCTGTGTGTCTGGGTGGGTGTTTGCTTATTTCAATGATGTCTTTCTCGGTTTGTGTTTCTGAATCTAAATATTTGTATGTGTTTTTGTCTCTCTCACTCTTTTTGCTTGTGTGTCTGGGTGGGTGTTTGCTTATTTCAATGCATGTCTTTCTCGGTTTGTGTGTCTGAATCTACATATTGTATGTGTTTTTGTCTCTCTCACTCTTTTTGCTTGTGTGTCTGGGTGGGTGTTTGCTTATTCCAATGCATGTCTTTCTCGGTTTTTGTGTCTAAATCTACGTATTTGTATGTGTTTTTATCTCTCTCACTCTTTTTGCCTGTGTGTCTTGGCGGGTGTTTGCTTATTCCAATGCATGTCTTTCTCGGTTTGTGCGTCTGAATCTACGTATTTGTATGTGTTTTTGTCTCTCTCACTGTTTTTTGCCTGTGTGTCTGAGTGGGTGTTTGCTTATTCCAATGAATGTCTTTCTCAGTTTGTGCGTCTGAATCTACGTATTTTTATGTGTTTTGGTCTTTCTCACTCTTTTTGCCTGTGTGTCTGGGTGGGTGTTTGCTTATTCCAATGCATGTCTTTTTCGCTTTTTGTGTCTGAATCTACGTATTTGTATGCGTTTTTGTCTCTCTCACTCTTTTTGCTTGTATGTCTGAGAAGGTGTTTGCTTATTCCGATGCATGTCTTTTTCGGTTTTTGTGTCTGAATCTACGTATTTGTATGTGTTTTTGTCTCTCTCACTCTTTTTGCCTGTGTGTCTGGGTGGGTGTTTGCTTATTTCAATGATGTCTTTCTCGGTTTGTGTTTCTGAATCTAAATATTTGTATGTGTTTTTGTCTCTCTCACTCTTTTTGCTTGTGTGTCTGGGTGGGTGTTTGCTTATTTCAATGCATGTCTTTCTCGGTTTGTGTGTCTGAATCTACATATTGTATGTGTTTTTGTCTCTCTCACTCTTTTTGCTTGTGTGTCTGGGCGGGTGTTTGCTTATTTCAATGCATGTCTTTCTTGGTTTGTGCGTCTGAATCTACGTATTTGTATGTGTTTTTGTCTCTCTCACTGTTTTTTGCCTGTGTGTCTGGGCGGGTGTTTGCTTATTCCAATGCATGTCTTTCTCAGTTTGTGTGTCTGAATCTACGTATTTTTATGTGATTTTGTCTCTCTCACTCTTTTTGCCTGTATGTCTGGGCGGGTGTTTGCTTATTCCAATGCATGTCTTTTTCGGTTTTTGTGTATCTGAATCTACGTATTTGTATGTGTTTTTGTCCCTCTCACTCTTTTTGCTTGTGTGTCTGGGAAGGTGTTTGCTTATTCCAATGCATGTGTTTGTCGGTTTTTATGTCTGAATCTACGTATTTGTATGTGTTTTTGTCTCTCTCACTCTTTTTGCCTGTGTGTCTGGGCGGGTGTTTGCTTATTTCAATGCATGTCTTTTTCGGTTTGTTTGTCTGAATCTACGTATTTGTATGTGTTTTTGTCTCTCTCACTCTTTTTGCCAGTGTGTCTGGGTGGGTGTTTGCTTATTTCAATGCATGTCTTTCTCGGTTTGTGTGTCTGAATCTACGTATTTGTATGTGTTTTTGTCTCTCTCACTCTTTTTGCCAGTGTGTCTGGGTGGGTGTTTGCTTATTTCAATGCATGTCTTTCTCGGTTTGTGTGTCTGAATCTACATATTGTATGTGTTTTTGTCTCTCTCACTGTTTTTGCTTGTGTGTCTGGGTGGGTGTTTGCTTATTCCAATGCATGTCTTTCTCGGTTTTTGTGTCTAAATCTACGTATTTGTATGTGTTTTTGTCTCTCTCACTCTTTATGCCTGTGTGTCTGGGCGGGTGTTTGCTTATTCCAATGCATGTCTTTCTCGGTTTGTGCGGCTGAATCTACGTATTTTTATGCGTTTTTGTCTCTCTCACTCTTTTTACCTGTGTGTCTGGGTGGGTGTTTGCTTATTTCAATGCATGTCTTTTTCGGTTTGTGTTTCTGAAGCTACATATTGTATGTGTTTTTGTCTCTCTCACTCTTTTTGCTTGTGTGTCTGGGTGGGTGTTTGCTTATTCCAATGCATGTCTTTTTCGGTTTTTGTGTCTAAATCTACGTATTTGTATGTGTTTTTATCTCACTCACTCTTTTTGCCTGTGTGTCTGGGCGGGTGTTTGCTTATTCCAATGCATGTCTTTCTCGGTTTGTGCGTCTCAATCTACGTATTTGTATGTGTTTTTGTCTCTCTCACTGTTTTTTGCCTGTGTGTCTGAGCGGGTGTTTGCTTATTCCAATGCATGTCTTTCTCAGTTTGTGTGTCTGAATCTACGTATTTTTATGTGTTTTTGTCTCTCTCACTCTTTTTGCCTGTGTGTCTGGGTGGGTGTTTGCTTATTCCAATGCATGTCTTTTTCAGTTTTTGTGTCTGAATCTACGTATT
This sequence comes from Artemia sinica, assembly GCA_027921565.1. Taxonomy (NCBI): domain Eukaryota; kingdom Metazoa; phylum Arthropoda; class Branchiopoda; order Anostraca; family Artemiidae; genus Artemia; species Artemia sinica. Next base: position 12,093,824 of record CM051272.1, read on the forward strand.
TGTATGCGTTTTTGTCTCTCTCACTCTTTTTGCTTGTGTGTCTAGGAAGGTGTTTGCTTATTCCGATGCATGTCTTTTTCGGTTTTTTGTCTGAATCTACGTATTTGTATGTGTTTTTGTCTCTCTCACTATTTTTTCCTGTGTGTCTGGGCAGGTGTTTGCTTATTCCAGTGCATGTCTGTTTCGGTTTTTGTGTCTGAATCTACGTATTTGTATGTGTTTTTGTCTCTCTCACTCTTTTTGCCTGTGTGTCTGGGCGGGTGTTTGCTTATTTCAATGCATGTCTTTCTCGGTTTGTGTGTCTGAATCTAAAGATTTGTATGTTTTTTGTCTCTCTCACTCTTTTTACTTGTGTGTCTGGGTGGGTGTTTGCTTATTCCAATGCATGTCTTTCTCGGTTTTTGTGTCTAAATATACGTATTTGTATGGGTTTTTATCTCTCTCACTCTTTTTGCCTGTGTGTCTGGGCGGGTGTTTGCTTATTCCAATGCATGTCTTTCTTGGTTTGTGCGTCTGAATCTACGTATTTGTATGTGTTTTTGTCTCTCTCACTGTTTTTTGCCTGTGTGTCTGGGCGGGTGTTTGCTTATTCCAATGCATGTCTTTCTCAGTTTGTGTGTCTGAATCTACGTATTTTTATGTGATTTTGTCTCTCTCACTCTTTTTGCCTGTATGTCTGGGCGGGTGTTTGCTTATTCCAATGCATGTCTTTTTCGGTTTTTGTGTATCTGAATCTACGTATTTGTATGTGTTTTTGTCCCTCTCACTCTTTTTGCTTATGTGTCTGGGAAGGTGTTTGCTTATTCCAATGCATGTGTCTTTCGGTTTTTGTGTCTGAATCTACGTATTTGTATGTGTTTTTGTCTCTCTCACTCTTTTTGCCTGTGTGTCTGGGCGGGTGTTTGCTTATTTCAATGCATGTCTTTTTCGGTTTGTTTGTCTGAATCTACGTATTTGTATGTGTTTTTGTCTCTCTCACTCTTTTTGCCAGTGTGTCTGGGAGGGTGTTTGCTTATTTCAATGCATGTCTTTCTCGGTTTGTGTGTCTGAATCTACGTATTTGTATGTGTTTTTGTCTCTCTCACTCTTTTTGCCAGTGTGTCTGGGTGGGTGTTTGCTTATTTCAATGCATGTCTTTCTCGGTTTGTGTGTCTGAATCTACATATTGTATGTGTTTTTGTCTCTCTCACTGTTTTTGCTTGTGTGTCTGGGTGGGTGTTTGCTTATTCCAATGCATGTCTTTCTCGGTTTTTGTGTCTAAATCTACGTATTTGTATGTGTTTTTGTCTCTCTCACTCTTTTTGCCTGTGTGTCTGGGCGGGTGTTTGCTTATTTCAATGCATGTCTTTCTCAGTTTTATGTGTCTGAATCTACGTATTTGTATGCGTTTTTGTCTCTCTCACTCTTTTTGCCGGTGTGTGTGGGTGGGTGTTTGCTTATTTCAATGCATGTCTTTCTCGGTTTGTGTGTCTGAATCTACATATTGTATGTGTTTTTGTCTCTCTCACTCTTTTTGCTTATGTGTCTGGGTGGGTGTTTGCTTATTCCAATGCATGTCTTTCTCGGTTTTTGTGTCTAAATCTACGTAATTGTATGTGTTTTTATCTCTCTCACTCTTTTTGCCTGTGTGTCTGGGCGGGTGTTTGCTTATTCCAATGCATTTCTTTCTCGGTTTATGTGTCTGAATCTACGTATTTGTATGTGTTTTTGTCTCTCTCACTGTTTTTTGCCTGCGTGTCTGAGCGGGTGTTTGCTTATTCCAATGCATGTCTTTCTCAGTTTGTGTGTCTGAAACTACGTATTTTTATGTGTTTTTGTCTCTCTCACTCTTTTTGCCTGTGTGTCTGGGTGGGTGTTTGCTTATTCCAATGCATGTCTTTTTCGCTTTTTGTGTCTGAATCTACGTATTTGTATGCGTTTTTGTCTCTCTCACTCTTTTTGCTTGTGTGTCTGGGAAGGTTTTTGCTTATTCCGATGCATGTCTTTTTCGGTTTTTTGTCTGAATCTACGTATTTGTATGTGTTTTTGTCTCTCTCACTCTTTTTGCCTGTGTGTCTGGGCGGGTGTTTGCTTATTCCAGTGCATGTCTTTTTCGGTTTTTGTGTCTGAATCTACGTGTTTGTATGTGTTTTTGTTTCTCTCACTCTTTTTGCCTGTGTGTCTGGGTGGGTGTTTGCTTATTTCAATGCATGTCTTTCTCGGTTTGTGTGTCTGAATCTAAATATTTGTATGTGTTTTTGTCTCTCTCACTCTTTTTGCTTGTGTGTCTGGGTGGGTGTTTGCTTATTCCAATGCATGTCTTTTTCGGTTTTTGTGTCTAAATATACGTATTTGTATGGGTTTTTATCTCTCTCACTCTTTTTGCCTGTGTGTCTGGGCGGGTGTTTGCTTATTCAAATGCATGTCTTTCTCGGTTTGTGCGTCTGAATCTACGTATTTGTATGTGTTTTTGTCTCTCTCACTGTTTTTTGCCTGTGTGTCTGGGCGGGTGTTTGCTTATTCCAATGCATGTCTTTCTCAGTTTGTGTGTCTGAATCTACGTATTTTTATATGTTTTTGTCTCTCTCACTCTTTTTGCCTGTGTGTCTGGGTGGGTGTTTGCTTAGTCCAATGCATGTCTTTCTCGGTTTTTGTGTCTAAATCTACGTATTTGTATGTGTTTTTATCTCTCTCACTCTTTTTGCCTGTGTGTCTGGGCGGGTGTTTGCTTATTCCAATGCATGTCTTTCTCGGTTTGTGCGTCTGAATCTACGTATTTTTATGTTTTTTTGTCTCTCTCACTGTTTTTTTCCTGTGTGTCTGGGCGGGTGTTTGCTTATTTCAATGCACGTCTTTCTCGGTTTGTGTGTCTGAATCTACGTATTTGTATGCGTTTTTGTCTCTCTCACTCTTTTTGCCAGTGTGTCTGGGTGGGTGTTTGCTTATTTCAATGCATGTCTTTCTCGGTTTGTGGTCTGAATCTACATATTGTATGTGTTTTTGTCTCTCTCACTCTTTTTGCTTGTGTGTCTGGGTGGGTGTTTGCTTAGTCCAATGCATGTCTTTCTCGGTTTTTGTGTCTAAATCTACGTATTTGTATTTGTTTTTATCTCTCTCACTCTTTTTGCCTGTGTGTCTGGGCGGGTGTTTGCTTATTCCAATGCATGTCTTTCTCGGTTTGTGCGTCTGAATCTACGTATTTTTATGTTTTTTTGTCTCTCTCACTGTTTTTTTCCTGTGTGTCTGGGCGGGTGTTTGCTTATTTCAATGCACGTCTTTCTCGGTTTGTGTGTCTGAATCTACGTATTTGTATGCGTTTTTGTCTCTCTCACTCTTTTTGCCAGTGTGTCTGGGTGGGTGTTTGCTTATTTCAATGCATGTCTTTCTCGGTTTGTGTGTCTGAATCTACATATTGTATGTGTTTTTGTCTCTCTCACTCTTTTTGCTTGTTTGTCTGGGTGGGTGTTTGCTTATTCCAATGTATGTCTTTTTCGCTTTTTGTGTCTGAATCTACGTATTTGTATGCGTTTTTGTCTCTCTCACTCTTTTTGCTTGTGTGTCTGGGAAGGTGTTTGCTTATTCCGATGCATGTCTTTTTCTGTTTTTTGTCTGAATCTACGTATTTGTATGTGTTTTTGTCTCTCTCACTCTTTTTCCTGTGTGTCTGGGCGGGTGTTTGCTTATTCCAGTGCATGTCTTTTTCCGTTTTTGTGTCTGAATCTACGTATTTGTATGTGTTTTTGTTTCTCTCACTCTTTTTGCCTGTGTGTCTGGGTGGGTGTTTGCTTATTCCAATGCATGTCTTTCTCGGTTTTTGTGTCTAAATATACGTATTTGTATGGGTTTTATCTCTCATACTCTTTTTGCCTGTTTGTCTGGGCGGGTGTTTGCTTATTCAAATGCATGTCGTTCTCGGTTTGTGCGTCTGAATCTACGTATTTGTATGTGTTTTTGTCTCTCTCACTCTTTTTGCCTGTGTGTCTGGGTGGGTGTTTGCTTATTTCAATGCATGTCTTTCTCGGTTTGTGTGTCTGAATCTACATATTGTATGTGTTTTTGTCTCTCTCACTCTTTTTGCTTGTGTGTCTGGGTGGGTGTTTGCTTATTCCAATGCATGTCTTTCTCGGTTTTTGTGTCTAAATCTACGTATTTGTATGTGTTTTTATCTCTCTCACTCTTTTTGACTGTGTGTCTGGGCGGGTGTTTGCTTATTCCAATGCATGTCTTTCTCGGTTTGTGCGTCTGAATCTACGTATTTGTATGTGTTTTTGTCTCTCTCACTGTTTTTTGCCTGTGTGTCTGGGCGGGTGTTTGCTTATTTCAATACATGTCTTTCTCGGCTTGTGTGTCTGAATCTACGTATTTGTATGCGTTTTTGTCTCTCTCACTCTTTTTGCCAGTGTGTCTTGGTGGGTGTTTGCTTATTTCAATGCATGTCTTTCTCGGTTTGTGTGTCTGAATCTACATATTGTATGTGTTTTTGTCTCTCTCACTCTTTTTGCTTGTGTGTCTGGGTGGGTGTTTGCTTATTCCAATGCATGTCTTTCTCGGTTTTTGTGTCTAAATATACGTATTTGTATGGGTTTTATCTCTCATACTCTTTTTGCCTGTTTGTCTGGGCGGGTGTTTGCTTATTCAAATGCATGTCTTTCTCGGTTTGTGCGTCTGAATCTACGTATTTGTATGTGTTTTTGTCTCTCTCACTCTTTTTGCCTGTGTGTCTGGGTGGGTGTTTGCTTATTTCAATGCATGTCTTTCTCGGTTTGTGTGTCTGAATCTACATATTGTATGTGTTTTTGTCTCTCTCACTCTTTTTGCTTGTGTGTCTGGGTGGGTGTTTGCTTATTCCAATGCATGTCTTTCTCGGTTTTTGTGTCTAAATCTACGTATTTGTATGTGTTTTTATCTCTCTCACTGTTTTTTGCCTGTGTGTCTGAGCGGGTGTTTGCTTATTCCAATGCATGTCTTTCTCAGTTTGTGCGTCTGAATCTACGTATTTTTATGTGTTTTTGTCTCTCTCACTCTTTTTGCCTGTGTGTCTGGGTGGGTGTTTGCTTATTCCAATGCATGTCTTTTTCGGTTTTTGTGTCTGAATCTACGTATTTGTATGCGTCTTTGTCTCTCTCACTCTTTTTGCTTTTGTGTCTGGGAAGGTGTTTGCTTATTCCGATGCATGTCTTTTTCGGTTTTTTGTCTGAATCTACGTATTTGTATGTGTTTTTGTCTCTCTCACTCTTTTTGCCTGTGTGTCTGGGCGGGTGTTTGTTTATTCCAGTGCATGTCTTTTTCGGTTTTTGTGTCTGAATCTACGTATTTGTATGTGTTTTTGTTTCTCTCACTCTTTTTGCCTGTGTGTCTGGGTGGGTGTTTGCTTATTTCAATGCATGTCTTTCTCGGTTTGTGTGTCTGAATCTAAATATTTGTATGTGTTTTTGTCTCTCTCACTCTTTTTGCTTGTGTGTCTGGGTGGGTGTTTGCTTATTCCAATGCATGTCTTTTTCGGTTTTTGTGTCTGAATCTACGTATTTGTATGCGTCTTTGTCTCTCTCACTCTTTTTGCTTTTGTGTCTGGGAAGGTGTTTGCTTATTCCGATGCATGTCTTTTTCGGTTTTTTGTCTGAATCTACGTATTTGTATGTGTTTTTGTCTCTCTCACTCATTTTGCCTGTGTGTCTGGGCGGGTGTTTGTTTATTCCAGTGCATGTCTTTTTCGGTTTTTGTGTCTGAATTTACGTATTTGTATGTGTTTTTGTTTCTCTCACTCTTTTTGCCTGTGTGTCTGGGTGGGTGTTTGCTTATTTCAATGATGTCTTTCTCGGTTTGTGTTTCTGAATCTAAATATTTGTATGTGTTTTTGTCTCTCTCACTCTTTTTGCTTGTGTGTCTGGGTGGGTGTTTGCTTATTTCAACGCATGTCTTTCTCGGTTTGTGTGTCTGAATCTACATATTGTATGTGTTTTTGTCTCTCTCACTCTTTTTGCTTGTGTGTCTGGGTGGGTGTTTGCTTATTCCAATGCATGTCTTTCTCGGTTTTTGTGTCTAAATCTACGTATTTGTATGTGTTTTTATCTCTCTCACTCTTTTTGCCTGTGTGTCTTGGCGGGTGTTTGCTTATTCCAATGCATGTCTTTCTCGGTTTGTGCGTCTGAATCTACGTATTTGTATGTGTTTTTGTCTCTCTCACTGTTTTTTGCCTGTGTGTCTGAGTGGGTGTTTGCTTATTCCAATGAATGTCTTTCTCAGTTTGTGCGTCTGAATCTACGTATTTTTATGTGTTTTGGTCTTTCTCACTCTTTTTGCTTGTGTGTCTGGGTGGGTGTTTGCTTATTCCAATGCATGTCTTTTTCGCTTTTTGTGTCTGAATCTACGTATTTGTATGCGTTTTTGTCTCTCTCACTCTTTTTGCTTGTATGTCTGAGAAGGTGTTTGCTTATTCCGATGCATGTCTTTTTCGGTTTTTTGTCTGAATCTACGTATTTGTATGTTTTTTTGTCTCTCTCACTCTTTTTGCCTGTGTGTCCGCGCGGGTGTTTGTTTATTCCAGTGCATAACTTTTTCGGTTTTTGTGTCTGAATCTACGTATTTGTTTGGGTTTTTATCTCTCTCACTCTTTTTGCCTGTGTGTCTGGGCGGGTGTTTGCTTTTTCCAATGCATGTCTTTCTCGGTTTTTTCTTCTGAATCTACGTATTTGTATGTGTTTTTGTCTCTCTCACTCTTTTTGCCTGTATGTCTGGGCGGGTGTTTGCTTATTCCAATGCATGTATTTTTCGGTTTTTGTGTCTGAATCTACGTATTTGTATGTGTTTTTGTCCCTCTCACTCTTTTTGCTTGTGTGTCTGGGAAGGTGTTTGCTTATTCCAATGCATGTCTTTTTCGGTTTTTGTGTCTGAATCTACGTATTTGTATGTGTTTTTGTCTCTCTCACTCTTTTTGCCTGTGTGTCTGGGTGGGTGTTTGCTTATTCCAATGCATGTCTTTTTCGGTTTTTGTGTCTGAATCTACGTATTTGTATGCGTCTTTGTCTCTCTCACTCTTTTTGCTTTTGCGTCTGGGAAGGTGTTTGCTTATTCCGATGCATGTCTTTTTCGGTTTTTTGTCTGAATCTACGTATTTGTATGTGTTTTTGTCTCTCTCACTCATTTTGCCTGTGTGTCTGGGCGGGTGTTTGTTTATTCCAGTGCATGTCTTTTTCGGTTTTTGTGTCTGAATCTACGTATTTGTATGTGTTTTTGTTTCTCTCACTCTTTTTGCCTGTGTGTCTGGGTGGGTGTTTGCTTATTTCAATGATGTCTTTCTCGGTTTGTGTTTCTGAATCTAAATATTTGTATGTGTTTTTGTCTCTCTCACTCTTTTTACTTGTGTGTCTGGGTGGGTGTTTGCTTATTCCAATGCATGTCTTTCTCGGTTTTTGTGTCTAAATATACGTATTTGTATGGGTTTTTATCTCTCTCACTCTTTTTGCCTGTGTGTCTGGGCGGGTGTTTGCTTATTCCAATGCATGTCTTTCTTGGTTTGTGCGTCTGAATCTACGTATTTGTATGTGTTTTTGTCTCTCTCACTGTTTTTTGCCTGTGTGTCTGGGCGGGTGTTTGCTTATTCCAATGCATGTCTTTCTCAGTTTGTGTGTCTGAATCTACGTATTTTTATGTGATTTTGTCTCTCTCACTCTTTTTGCCTGTATGTCTGGGCGGGTGTTTGCTTATTCCAATGCATGTCTTTTTCGGTTTTTGTGTATCTGAATCTACGTATTTGTATGTGTTTTTGTCCCTCTCACTCTTTTTGCTTATGTGTCTGGGAAGGTGTTTGCTTATTCCAATGCATGTGTTTTTCGGTTTTTGTGTCTGAATCTACGTATTTGTATGTGTTTTTGTCTCTCTCACTCTTTTTGCCTGTGTGTCTGGGCGGGTGTTTGCTTATTTCAATGCATGTCTTTTTCGGTTTGTTTGTCTGAATCTACGTATTTGTATGTGTTTTTGTCTCTCTCACTCTTTTTGCCAGTGTGTCTGGGTGGGTGTTTGCTTATTTCAATGCATGTCTTTCTCGGTTTGTGTGTCTGAATCTACGTATTTGTATGTGTTTTTGTCTCTCTCACTCTTTTTGCCAGTGTGTCTGGGTGGGTGTTTGCTTATTTCAATGCATGTCTTTCTCGGTTTGTGTGTCTGAATCTACATATTGTATGTGTTTTTGTCTCTCTCACTGTTTTTGCTTGTGTGTCTGGGTGGGTGTTTGCTTATTCCAATGCATGTCTTTCTCGGTTTTTGTGTCTAAATCTACGTATTTGTATGTGTTTTTGTCTCTCTCACTCTTTTTGCCTGTGTGTCTGGGCGGGTGTTTGCTTATTTCAATGCATGTCTTTCTCAGTTTTATGTGTCTGAATCTACGTATTTGTATGCGTTTTTGTCTCTCTCACTCTTTTTGCCGGTGTGTGTGGGTGGGTGTTTGCTTATTTCAATGCATGTCTTTCTCGGTTTGTGTGTCTGAATCTACATATTGTATGTGTTTTTGTCTCTCTCACTCTTTTTGCTTGTGTGTCTGGGTGGGTGTTTGCTTATTCCAATGCATGTCTTTCTCGGTTTTTGTGTCTAAATCTACGTAATTGTATGTGTTTTTATCTCTCTCACTCTTTTTGCCTGTGTGTCTGGGCGGGTGTTTGCTTATTCCAATGCATTTCTTTCTCGGTTTATGTGTCTGAATCTACGTATTTGTATGTGTTTTTGTCTCTCTCACTGTTTTTTGCCTGCGTGTCTGAGCGGGTGTTTGCTTATTCCGATGCATGTCTTTCTCAGTTTGTGCGTCTGAATCTACGTATTTTTATGTGTTTTTGTCTCTCTCACTCTTTTTGCCTGTGTGTCTGGGTGGGTGTATGCTTATTCCAATGCATGTCTTTTTCGGTTTTTGTGTCTGAATCTACGTATTTGTATGCGTCTTTGTCTCTCTCACTCTTTTTGCTTTTGTGTCTGGGAAGGTGTTTGCTTATTCCGATGCATGTCTTTTTCGGTTTTTTGTCTGAATCTACGTATTTGTATGTGTTTTTGTCTCTCTCACTCTTTTTGCCTGTGTGTCTGGGCGGGTGTTTGTTTATTCCAGTGCATGTCTTTTTCGGTTTTTGTGTCTGAATCTACGTATTTGTATGTGTTTTTGTTTCTCTCACTCTTTTTGCCTGTGTGTCTGGGTGGGTGTTTGCTTATTTCAATGCATGTCTTTCTCGGTTTGTGTGTCTGAATCTACATATTGTATGTGTTTTTGTCTCTCTCACTCTTTTTGCTTGTGTGTCTGGGTGGGTGTTTGCTTATTCCAATGCATGTCTTTTTCGGTTTTTGTGTCTGAATCTACGTATTTGTATGCGTCTTTGTCTCTCTCACTCTTTTTGCTTTTGTGTCTGGGAAGGTGTTTGCTTATTCCGATGCATGTCTTTTTCGGTTTTTTGTCTGAATCTACGTATTTGTATGTGTTTTTGTCTCTCTCACTCATTTTGCCTGTGTGTCTGGGCGGGTGTTTGTTTATTCCAGTGCATGTCTTTTTCGGTTTTTGTGTCTGAATCTACGTATTTGTATGTGTTTTTGTTTCTCTCACTCTTTTTGCCTGTGTGTCTGGGTGGGTGTTTGCTTATTTCAATGATGTCTTTCTCGGTTTGTGTTTCTGAATCTAAATATTTGTATGTGTTTTTGTCTCTCTCACTCTTTTTGCTTGTGTGTCTGGGTGGGTGTTTGCTTATTTCAATGCATGTCTTTCTCGGTTTGTGTGTCTGAATCTACATATTGTATGTGTTTTTGTCTCTCTCACTCTTTTTGCTTGTGTGTCTGGGTGGGTGTTTGCTTATTCCAATGCATGTCTTTCTCGGTTTTTGTGTCTAAATCTACGTATTTGTATGTGTTTTTATCTCTCTCACTCTTTTTGCCTGTGTGTCTTGGCGGGTGTTTGCTTATTCCAATGCATGTCTTTCTCGGTTTGTGCGTCTGAATCTACGTATTTGTATGTGTTTTTGTCTCTCTCACTGTTTTTTGCCTGTGTGTCTGAGTGGGTGTTTGCTTATTCCAATGAATGTCTTTCTCAGTTTGTGCGTCTGAATCTACGTATTTTTATGTGTTTTGGTCTTTCTCACTCTTTTTGCCTGTGTGTCTGGGTGGGTGTTTGCTTATTCCAATGCATGTCTTTTTCGCTTTTTGTGTCTGAATCTACGTATTTGTATGCGTTTTTGTCTCTCTCACTCTTTTTGCTTGTATGTCTGAGAAGGTGTTTGCTTATTCCGATGCATGTCTTTTTCGGTTTTTTGTCTGAATCTACGTATTTGTATGTGTTTTTGTCTCTCTCACTCTTTTTGCCTGTGTGTCCGCGCGGGTGTTTGTTTATTCCAGTGCATGTCTTTTTCGGTTTTTGTGTCTGAATCTACGTATTTGTTTGGGTTTTTATCTCTCTCACTCTTTTTGCCTGTGTGTCTGGGCGGGTGTTTGCTTTTTCCAATGCATGTCTTTCTCGGTTTTTCTTCTGAATCTACGTATTTGCATGTGTTTTTGTCTCTCTCACTCTTTTTGCCTGTATGTCTGGGCGGGTGTTTGCTTATTCCAATGCATGTATTTTTCGGTTTTTGTGTCTGAATCTACGTATTTGTATGTGTTTTTGTCCCTCTCACTCTTTTTGCTTGTGTGTCTGGGAAGGTGTTTGCTTATTCCAATGCATGTCTTTTTCGGTTTTTGTGTCTGAATCTACGTATTTGTATGTGTTTTTGTCTCTCTCACTCTTTTTGCCTGTGTGTCTGGGTGGGTGTTTGCTTATTCCAATGCATGTCTTTTTCGGTTTTTGTGTCTGAATCTACGTATTTGTATGCGTCTTTGTCTCTCTCACTCTTTTTGCTTTTGTGTCTGGGAAGGTGTTTGCTTATTCCGATGCATGTCTTTTTCGGTTTTTTGTCTGAATCTACGTATTTGTATGTGTTTTTGTCTCTCTCACTCATTTTGCCTGTGTGTCTGGGCGGGTGTTTGTTTATTCCAGTGCATGTCTTTTTCGGTTTTTGTGTCTGAATCTACGTATTTGTATGTGTTTTTGTTTCTCTCACTCTTTTTGCCTGTGTGTCTGGGTGGGTGTTTGCTTATTTCAATGATGTCTTTCTCGGTTTGTGTTTCTGAATCTAAATATTTGTATGTGTTTTTGTCTCTCTCACTCTTTTTGCTTGTGTGTCTGGGTGGGTGTTTGCTTATTTCAATGCATGTCTTTCTCGGTTTGTGTGTCTGAATCTACATATTGTATGTGTTTTTGTCTCTCTCACTCTTTTTGCTTGTGTGTCTGGGTGGGTGTTTGCTTAGTCCAATGCATGTCTTTCTCGGTTTTTGTGTCTAAATCTACGTATTTGTATGTGTTTTTATCTCTCACTCTTTTTGCCTGTGTGTCTGGGCGGGTGTTTGCTTATTCCAATGCATGTCTTTCTCGGTTTGTGCGTCTGAATCTACGTATTTTTATGTTTTTTTGTCTCTCTCACTGTTTTTTTCCTGTGTGTCTGGGCGGGTGTTTGCTTATTTCAATGCACGTCTTTCTCGGTTTGTGTGTCTGAATCTACGTATTTGTATGCGTTTTTGTCTCTCTCACTCTTTTTGCCAGTGTGTCTGGGTGGGTGTTTGCTTATTTCAATGCATGTCTTTCTCGGTTTGTGTGTCTGAATCTACATATTGTATGTGTTTTTGTCTCTCTCACTCTTTTTGCTTGTGTGTCTGGGTGGGTGTTTGCTTATTCCAATGCATGTCTTTTTCGCTTTTTGTGTCTGAATCTACGTATTTGTATGCGTTTTTGTCTCTCTCACTCTTTTTGCTTGTGTGTCTGGGAAGGTGTTTGCTTATTCCGATGCATGTCTTTTTCTGTTTTTTGTCTGAATCTACGTATTTGTATGTGTTTTTGTCTCTCTCACTCTTTTTTCCTGTGTGTCTGGGCGGGTGTTTGCTTATTCCAGTGCATGTCTTTTTCCGTTTTTGTGTCTGAATCTACGTATTTGTATGTGTTTTTGTTTCTCTCACTCTTTTTGCCTGTGTGTCTGGGTGGGTGTTTGCTTATTTCAATGCATGTCTTTCTCGGTTTGTGTGTCTGAATCTAAATATTTGTATGTGTTTTTGTCTCTCTCACTCTTTTTGCTTGTGTGTCTGGGTGGGTGTTTGCTTATTCCAATGCATGTCTTTCTCGGTTTTTGTGTCTAAATATACGTATTTGTATGGGTTTTATCTCTCATACTCGTTTTGCCTGTTTGTCTGGGCGGGTGTTTGCTTATTCAAATGCATGTCTTTCTCGGTTTGTGCGTCTGAATCTACGTATTTGTATGTGTTTTTGTCTCTCTCACTCTTTTTGCCTGTGTGTCTGGGTGGGTGTTTGCTTATTTCAATGCATGTCTTTCTCGGTTTGTGTGTCTGAATCTACATATTGTATGTGTTTTTGTCTCTCTCACTCTTTTTGCTTGTGTGTCTGGGTGGGTGTTTGCTTATTCCAATGCATGTCTTTCTCGGTTTTTGTGTCTAAATCTACGTATTTGTATGTGTTTTTATCTCTCTCACTCTTTTTGACTGTGTGTCTGGGCGGGTGTTTGCTTATTCCAATGCATGTCTTTCTCGGTTTGTGCGTCTGAATCTACGTATTTGTATGTGTTTTTGTCTCTCTCACTGTTTTTTGCCTGTGTGTCTGGGCGGGTGTTTGCTTATTTCAATACATGTCTTTCTCGGCTTGTGTGTCTGAATCTACGTATTTGTATGCGTTTTTGTCTCTCTCACTCTTTTTGCTTGTGTGTCTGGGAAGGTGTTTGCTTATTCCGATGCATGTCTTTTTCTGTTTTTTGTCTGAATCTACGTATTTGTATGTGTTTTTGTCTCTCTCACTCTTTTTTCCTGTGTGTCTGGGCGGGTGTTTGCTTATTCCAGTGCATGTCTTTTTCCGTTTTTGTGTCTGAATCTACGTATTTGTATGTGTTTTTGTTTCTCTCACTCTTTTTGCCTGTGTGTCTGGGTGGGTGTTTGCTTATTTCAATGCATGTCTTTCTCGGTTTGTGTGTCTGAATCTAAATATTTGTATGTGTTTTTGTCTCTCTCACTCTTTTTGCTTGTGTGTCTGGGTGGGTGTTTGCTTATTCCAATGCATGTCTTTCTCGGTTTTTGTGTCTAAATATACGTATTTGTATGGGTTTTATCTCTCATACTCGTTTTGCCTGTTTGTCTGGGCGGGTGTTTGCTTATTCAAATGCATGTCTTTCTCGGTTTGTGCGTCTGAATCTACGTATTTGTATGTGTTTTTGTCTCTCTCACTCTTTTTGCCTGTGTGTCTGGGTGGGTGTTTGCTTATTTCAATGCATGTCTTTCTCGGTTTGTGTGTCTGAATCTACATATTGTATGTGTTTTTGTCTCTCTCACTCTTTTTGCTTGTGTGTCTGGGTGGGTGTTTGCTTATTCCAATGCATGTCTTTCTCGGTTTTTGTGTCTAAATCTACGTATTTGTATGTGTTTTTATCTCTCTCACTCTTTTTGACTGTGTGTCTGGGCGGGTGTTTGCTTATTCCAATGCATGTCTTTCTCGGTTTGTGCGTCTGAATCTACGTATTTGTATGTGTTTTTGTCTCTCTCACTGTTTTTTGCCTGTGTGTCTGGGCGGGTGTTTGCTTATTTCAATACATGTCTTTCTCGGCTTGTGTGTCTGAATCTACGTATTTGTATGCGTTTTTGTCTCTCTCACTCTTTTTGCCAGTGTGTCTTGGTGGGTGTTTGCTTATTTCAATGCATGTCTTTCTCGGTTTGTGTGTCTGAATCTACATATTGTATGTGTTTTTGTCTCTCTCACTCTTTTTGCTTGTGTGTCTGGATGGGTGTTTGCTTATTCCAATGCATGTCTTTCTCGGTTTTTGTGTCTAAATCTACGTATTTGTATGTGTTTTTATCTCTCTCACTGTTTTTTGCCTGTGTGTCTGAGCGGGTGTTTGCTTATTCCAATGCATGTCTTTCTCAGTTTGTGCGTCTGAATCTACGTATTTTTATGTGTTTTTGTCTCTCTCACTCTTTTTGCCTGTGTGTCTGGGTGGGTGTTTGCTTATTCCAATGCATGTCTTTTTCGGTTTTTGTGTCTGAATCTACGTATTGTATGCGTCTTTGTCTCTCTCACTCTTTCTGCTTTTGTGTCTGGGAAGGTGTTTGCTTATTCCGATGCATGTCTTTTTCGGTTTTTGTGTCTGAATCTACGTATTTGTATGTGTTTTTGTCTCTCTCACTCTTTTTGCCTGTGTGTCTGGGCGGGTGTTTGTTTATTCCAGTGCATGTCTTTTTCGGTTTTTGTGTCTGAATCTACGTATTTGTATGTGTTTTTGTTTCTCTCACTCTTTTTGCCTGTGTGTCTGGGTGGGTGTTTGCTTATTTCAATGCATGTCTTTCTCGGTTTGTGTGTCTGAATCTAAATATTTGGATGTGTTTTTGTCTCTCTCACTCTTTTTGCTTGTGTGTCTGGGTGGGTGTTTGCTTATTCCAATGCATGTCTTTTTCGGTTTTTGTGTCTGAATCTACGTATTTGTATGCGTCTTTGTCTCTCTCACTCTTTTTGCTTTTGTGTCTGGGAAAGTGTTTGCTTATTCCGATGCATGTCTTTTTCGTTTTTTTGTCTGAATCTACGTATTTGTATGTGTTTTTGTCTCTCTCACTCATTTTGTCTGTGTGTCTGGGCGGGTGTTTGTTTATTCCAGTGCATGTCTTTTTCGGTTTTTGTGTCTGAATCTACGTATTTGTATGTGTTTTTGTTTCTCTCACTCTTTTTGCCTGTGTGTCTGGGTGGGTGTTTGCTTATTTCAATGATGTCTTTCTCGGTTTGTGTTTCTGAATCTAAATATTTGTATGTGTTTTTGTCTCTCTCACTCTTTTTGCTTGTGTGTCTGGGTGGGTGTTTGCTTATTTCAATGCATGTCTTTCTCGGTTTGTGTGTCTGAATCTACATATTGTATGTGTTTTTATCTCTCTCACTCTTTTTGCCTGTGTGTCTGGGCGGGTGTTTGCTTATTCCAATGCATGTCTTTCTCGGTTTGTGCGTCTGAATCTACGTATTTGTATGTGTTTTTGTCTCTCTCACTGTTTTTTGCCTGTGTGTCTGAGTGGGTGTTTGCTTATTCCAATGAATGTCTTTCTCAGTTTGTGCGTCTGAATCTACGTATTTTTATGTGTTTTGGTCTTTCTCACTCTTTTTGCCTGTGTGTCTGGGTGGGTGTTTGCTTATTCCAATGCATGTCTTTTTCGGTTTTTGTGTCTGAATCTACGTATTTGTATGTGTTTTTGTCTCTCTCACTCTTTTTGCCTGTGTGTCTGCGCGGGTGTTTGTTTATTCCAGTGCATGTCTTTTTCGGTTTTTGTGTCTGAATCTACGTATTTGTATGGGTTTTTATCTCTCTCACTCTTTTTGCCTGTGTGTCTGGGCGGGTGTTTGCTTATTCCAATGCATGTCTTTCTCGGTTTTTGCGTCTGAATCTACGTATTTGTATGTGTTTTTGTCTCTCTCACTCTTTTTGCCTGTATGTCTGGGCGGGTGTTTGCTTATTCCAATGCATGTATTTTTCGGTTTTTGTGTCTGAATCTACGTATTTGTATGTGTTTTTGTCCCTCTCACTCTTTTTGCTTGTGTGTCTGGGAAGGTGTTTGCTTATTCCAATGCATGTCTTTTTCGGTTTTTGTGTCTGAATCTACGTATTTGTATGTGTTTTTGTCTCTCTCACTCTTTTTGCCTGTGTGTCTGGGCGGGTGTTTGCTTATTTCAACGCATGTCTTTTTCGGTTTGTGTGTCTGAATCTACGTATTTGTATGTGTTTTTGTCTCTCTCAGTCTTTTTTGCCTGCGTGTCTGGGCGGGTCTTTGCTTATTCCAATGCATGTCTTTCTCGGTTTGTCTGACTGAATCTACGTATTTGTATGTGTTTTTATCTCTCTCATTCTTTATGCCTGTGTGTCTGGGCAGGTGTTTGCTTATTCCAATGCATGTCTTTCTCGGTATGTGTGTCTGAATCTACGTATTTGTATATGTTTTTGTCTCCCTCACTCTTTTTGGCTGTGTGTCTGGCGGGTGTTTGCTTATTCCAATGCATGTCTTTCTCGGTTTGTGTGTCTGAATCTACGTATTTGTATGTGTTTTTATCTCTCTCACTCTTTTTGCCTGTGTGTCTGGGCGGGTGTATGCTTATTCCGATGCATGTCTTTCTCGGTTTGTGTGTCTGAATCAACGTATTTGTATGTGCTTTTGTCTCTCTCACTCTTCTTGCCTGTGTCTGGGCGGGTGTTTGCTTATTCCAATGCATGTCTTTCTCGGTTTGTGTGTTTGAATCTAGTATTTGTATGTGTTTTTGTCTCTCTCATTCTTTTTGCTTGTGTGTCTGGGTAGGTGTTTGCTTATTCCAATGCATGTCTTTTTCGGTTTGTGTGTCTGAATCTACGTATTTGTGTGTGTTTTTGTCTCTCTCACTCTCTTTGCCTGTTTGTCATGGTGGGTGTTTGCTTATTCCAATGCATGTCTTTCTCGGTTTGTGTGTCTGAATATACGTATTTGTATGTGCTTTTGTCTCTCTCACTCTTTTTGCCTGTGTGTCTGGGCGGGTGTTTGATTATTCCAATGCATGTCTTTCTCGGTTTGTGTATGTGAATCTACGTATTTGTATGTGTTTTTGTCTCTCTCACTCTTTTTGCCTGTGTGCTCTGGGTGGGTGTTTGCTTATTCCAATGCATGTCTTTCTCAGTTTGTGTGTCTGAATCTACGTATTTGTATGTGTTTTTGTCTCCCTCACTCATTTTGGCTGTGTGTCTGGGTAGGTGTTTGCTTATTCCAATGCATGTCTTTCTCGGTTTGTGTGTCTGAATCTACGTATTTGTATGTGTTTTTGTCTCTCTCACTCTTTTTGCCTGTGTGTCTGGGCAGGTGTTTGCTTATTCCAATGCATGTCTTTCTCGGTATGTGTGTCTGAATCTACGTATTTGTATGTGTTTTTGTCCTTCTCACTCTTTTTGCCTGTTGTCTGAGGGGTGTGTCTGGGCGGGTGTTTGCTTATTCCAATGCTGTCTTTCTCGGTTTGTGTGTCTGAATCTACGTATTTGTATGTGTCTTTGTCTCTCTCACTCTTTTTGCCTGTGTGTCTGGGCGGGTGTTTGATTATTCCAATGCATGTCTTTCTCGGTTTGTGTATGTGAATCTACGTATTTGGTTGTGTTTTTGTCTTTCTCACTCTTTTTGCCCGTATGTCTGGGCAGGGTGTTTGCTTATTCCAATGCATGTCTTTCTCGGTTTGTGTGTCTGAATCTATGTATTTGTATGTGTTTTGTCTCCCTCACTCTTTTTGGCAGTGTGTCTGGCGGGTGTGTTCTTATTCCAATGCATGTCTTTCTCGGTTTGTGTGTCTGAATCTACGTATTTGTATGTGTTTTTATCT
Organism: Artemia sinica; assembly: GCA_027921565.1. Taxonomy (NCBI): domain Eukaryota; kingdom Metazoa; phylum Arthropoda; class Branchiopoda; order Anostraca; family Artemiidae; genus Artemia; species Artemia sinica. The sequence goes on from CM051272.1 coordinate 12,111,207, forward strand.
CTTTCACTCTTTTTGCCTGTGTGTCTGGGCGGGTGTTTGCTTATTCCAATGCATGTCTTTCTCGGTATGTGTGTCTGAATCTACGTATTTGTATGTGTTTTTGTCTCTCTCACTTTTTTTGCCTGTGTTTCTGGGCGGGTGTTTGCTTATTCCAATGCATGTCTTTCTCGGTATGTGTGTCTGAATCTACGTATTTGTATGTGTTTTTGTCTCTCTCACTCTTTTTGCCTGTGTGTCTGGGCGGGTGTTTGCTTATTCCAATGCATGTCTTTCTCGGTATGTGTGTCTGAATCTACGTATTTGTATGTGTTTTTGTCTCTCTCACTCTTTTTGCCAGTGTGTCTGGGCCGGTGTTTGCTTATTCAAATGCATGTCTTTCTCCGTTTGTGTGTCTGAATCTACGTGTTTGTATGTGTTTTTGTCTCTCTCACTCTTTTTTTCTCGTGTGTCTGGGCGGGTGTTTGCTTATTCCAATGCATGTCTTTCTCGGTTTGTGTGTCTGAATCTACGTATTTGTATGTGTTTTTGTCTCTCTCACTCTTTTTGCCTAGGTGTCTGGGTGGGTGTTTGCTTATTCCAATGCATGTCTTTCTCGGTTTGTGTGTCTGAATCTACGTGTTTGTATGTGTTTTTGTCTCTCTCACTCTTTTTTGCCTGTGTGTCTGGGCGGGTGTTTGCTTATTCCAATGCATGTCTTTCTCGGTTTGTGTGTCTGAATCTACGTATTTGTATGTGTTTTTGTCTCTCTCACTCTTTTTGCCTAGGTGTCTGGGCGGGTGTTTGCTTATTCCAATGCATGTCTTTCTCGGTTTGTGTGTCTGAATCTACGTGTTTGTATGTGTTTTTGTCTCTCTCACTCTTTTTTGCCTGTGTGTCTGGGCGGGTGTTTGCTTATTCCAATGCATGTCTTTCTCGGTTTGTGTCGTCTGAATCTACGTATTTGTATGTGTTTTTGTCTCTCTCACTCTTTTTGCCTGTGTGTCTGGGCGGGTGTTTGCTTATTCCAATGCATGTCTCTCTCGGTTTGTGTGTCTGAATCTACGTGTTTGTATGTGTTTTTGTCTCTCTCACTCTTTTTGCCTGTGTGTCTGGGGTAGGTGTTTGCTTATTCCAATGCATGTCTTTCTCGTTTGTGTGTCTGAATCTACGTATTTGTATGTGTTTTTGTCTCTCTCACTCTTTTTTGCCTGTGTGTCTGGGCGGGTGTTTGCTTATTCCAATGCATGTCTTTCTCGGTTTGTGTGTCTGAATCTACGTATTTGTATGTGTTTTTGTCTCTCTCACTCTTTTTGCCTTTGTGTCTGGGCGGGTGTTTGCTTATTCCAATGCATGTCTTTCTCGGTTTGTGTGTCTGAATCTACGTGTTTGTATGTGTTCTTGTGTCTCTCACTCTTTTTTGCCTGTGTGTCTGGGCGGGTGTTTGCTTATTCCAATGCATGTCTTTCTCGGTATGTGTGTCTGAATCTACGTATTTGTATGTGTTTTTGTCCTCTCACTCTTTTGCCTGTTTGTCTGAGCGGTGTGTCTGGGCGGGTGTTTGCTTATTCCAATGCTTGTCTTTCTCGGTTTGTGTGTCTGAATCTACGTATTTGTATGTGCTTTTGTCTCTCTCACTCTTTTTGCCTGTTGTCTGAGCGGTGTGTCTGGGCGGGTGTTTGCTTATTCCAATGCATGTCTTTCTCGGTATGTGTGTCTGAATCTACGTATTTGTATGTGTTTTTGTCCTTCTCACTCTTTTTGCCTGTTTGTCTGAGCGGGTGTGTCTGGGCGGGTGTTTGCTTATTCCAATGCTTGTCTTTCTCGGTTTGTGTGTCTGAATCTACGTATTTGTATGTGCTTTTGTCTCTCTCACTCTTTTTGCCTGTGTGTCTGGGCGGGTGTTTGCTTATTCCAATGCATGTCTTTCTCGGTTTGTTTATGTGAATCTACGTATTTGGTTGTGTTTTTGTCTTTCTCACTCTTTTTGCCCGTATGTCTGGGCAGGGTGTTTGCTTATTCCAATGCATGTCTTTCTCGGTTTGTGTGTCTGAATCTATGTATTTGTTTGTGTTTTGTCTCCCTCACTCTTTTTGGCAGTGTGTCTGGGCGGGTGTGTTCTTATTCCAATGCATGTCTTTCTCGGTTTGTGTGTCTGAATCTACGTATTTGTATGTGTTTTAATCTCTTTCACTCTTTTTTGCCTGTGTGTCTGGGCGGGTGTTTGCTTATTCCAATGCATGTTTTTCTCGGTATGTGTGTCTGAATCTACGTATTTTTATGTATTTTTGTCTCTCTCACTTTTTTGCCTGTGTGTCTGGGCGGGTGTTTGCTTATTCCAATGCATGTCTTTCTCGGTATGTGTGTCTAAATCTACGTATTTGTATGTGTTTTTGTCTCTCTCACTCTTTTTGCCTGTGTGTCTGGGCGGGTGTTTGCTTATTCCAATGCATGTCTTTCTCGGTATGTGTGTCTGAATCTACGTATTTGTATGTGTTTTTGTCTCTCTCACTCTTTTTGCCAGTGTGTCTGGGCCGGTGTTTGCTTATTCCAATGCATGTCTTTCTCCGTTTGTGTGTCTGAATCTACGTGTTTGTATGTGTTTTTGTCTCTCTCACTCTTTTTTTCTCGTGTGTCTGGGCGGGTGTTTGCTTATTCCAATGCATGTCTTTCTCGGTTTGTGTGTCTGAATCTACGTATTTGTATGTGTTTTTGTCTCTCTCACTCTTTTTGCCTAGGTGTCTGGGCGGGTGTTTGCTTATTCCAATGCATGTCTTTCTCGGTTTGTGTGTCTGAATCTACGTGTTTGTATGTGTTTTTGTCTCTCTCACTCTTTTTTTCCTGTGTGTCTGGGCGGGTGTTTGCTTATTCCAATGCATGTCTTTCTCGGTTTGTGTGTCTGAATCTACGTATTTGTATGTGTTTTTGTCTCTCTCACTCTTTTTGCCTGTGTGTCTGGGCGGGTGTTGGCTTATTCCAATGCATGTCTTTCTCGGTTTGTGTGTCTGAATCTACGTGTTTGTATGTGTTTTTGTCTCTCTCACTCTTTTTTTCCTGTGTGTCTGGGCGGGTGTTTGCTTATTCCAATGCATGTCTTTCTCGGTTTGTGTGTATGAATCTACGTATTTGTATGTGTTTTTGTCTCTCTCACTCTTTTTGCCTTTTTGTCTGGGCGGGTGTTTGCTTATTCCAATGCAAGTCTTTCTCGGTTTGTGTGTCTGAATCTACGTGTTTGTATGTGTTTTTGTCTCTCTCACTCTTTTTTTCCTGTTTGTCTGGGCGGGTGTTTGCTTATTCCAATGCATGTCTTTCTCGGTTTGTGTGTCTGAATCTACGTATTTGTATGTGTTTTTATCTCTTTCACTCTTTGTGCCTGTGTGTCTGGGCGGGTGTTTGCCTATTCCAAATGCATGTCTTCCTCTGCTTGTGTGTCTGAATCTACGTATTTGTATGTGTTTTTGTCTCTCTCACTCTTTTTGCCTAGGTGTCTGGGCGGATGTTTGCTTATTCCAATGCATGTCTTTCTCGGTTTGTGTGTCTGAATCTACGTGTTTTTTGTGTTTTTGTCTCTCTCACTCTTTTTTCCTGTGTGTCTGGGCGGGTGTTTGCTTATTCCAATGCATGTCTTTCTCGGTTTGTGTGTCTGAATCTACGTATTTGTATGTGTTTTTATCTCTTTCACTCTTTGTGCCTGTGTGTCTGGGCGGGTGTTTGCCTATTCCAAATGCATGTCTTCCTCTGCTTGTGTGTCTGAATCTACGTATTTGTATGTGTTTTTGTCTCTCTCACTCTTTTTGCCTAGGTGTCTGGGCGGGTGTTTGCTTATTCCAATGCATGTCTTTCTCGGTTTGTGTGTCTGAATCTACGTGTTTGTATGTGTTTTTGTCTCTCTCACTCTTTTTTCCTGTGTGTCTGGGCGGGTGTTTGCTTATTCCAATGAATGTCTTTCTCCGTTTGTGTGTCTGAATCTACGTGTTTGTATGTGTTTTTGTCTCTCTCACTCTTTTTTTCCTGTGTGTCTGGGCGGGTGTTTGCTTATTCCAATGCATGTCTTTCTCGGTTTGTGTGTCTGAATCTACGTATTTGTATGTGTTTTTGTCTCTCTCACTCTTTTTGCCTAGGTGTCTGGGCGGGTGTTTGCTTATTCCAATGCATGTCTTTCTCGGTTTGTGTGTCTGAATCTACGTGTTTGTATGTGTTTTTGTCTCTCTCACTCTTTTTTTCCTGTGTGTCTGGGCGGGTGTTTGCTTATTCCAATGCATGTCTTTCTCGGTTTGTTCGTCTGAATCTACGTATTTGTATGTGTTTTTGTCTCTCTCACTCTTTTTGCCTAGGTGTCTGGGCGGGTGTTTGCTTATTCCAATGCATGTCTCTCTCGGTTTGTGTGTCTGAATCTACGTGTTTGTATGTGTTTTTGTCTCTCTCACTCTTTTTTTCCTGTGTTTCTGGGCGGGTGTTTGCTTATTCCAATGCATGTCTTTCTCGGTTTGTGTGTATGAATCTACGTATTTGTATGTGTTTTTGTCTCTCTCACTCTTTTTGCCTTTTTGTCTGGGCGGGTGTTTGCTTATTCCAATGCATGTCTTTCTCGGTTTGTGTGTCTGAATCTACGTGTTTGTATGTGTTCTTGTGTCTCTCACTCTTTTTTTCCTGTTTGTCTGGGCGGGTGTTTGCTTATTCCAATGCATGTCTTTCTCGGTATGTGTGTCTGAATCTACGTATTTGTATGTGTTTTTGTCCTTCTCACTCTTTTTGCCTGTTTGTCTGAGCGGGTGTGTCTGGGCGGGTGTTTGCTTATTCCAATGCTTGTCTTTCTCGGTTTGTGTGTCTGAATCTACGTATTTGTATGTGCTTTTTGTCTCTCTCACTCTTTTTGCCTGTTGTCTGAGCGGTGTGTCTGGCGGGTGTTTGCTTATTCCAATGCATGTCTTTCTCGGTATGTGTGTCTGAATCTACGTATTTGTATGTGTTTTTGTCCTTCTCACTCTTTTTGCCTGTTTGTCTGAGCGGGTGTGTCTGGGCGGGTGTTTGCTTATTCCAATGCATGTCTTTCTCGGTTTGTGTGTCTGAATCTACGTATTTGTATGTGCTTTTGTCTCTCTCACTCTTTTTGCCTGTGTGTCTGGGCGGGTGTTTGATTATTCCAATGCATGTCTTTCTCGGTTTGTTTATGTGAATCTACGTATTTGGTTGTGTTTTTGTCTTTCTCACTCTTTTTGCCCGTATGTCTGGGCAGGGTGTTTGCTTATTCCAATGCATGTCTTTCTCGGTTTGTGTGTCTGAATCTATGTATTTGTTTGTGTTTTGTCTCCCTCACTCTTTTTGGCAGTGTGTCTGGGCGGGTGTGTTCTTATTCCAATGCATGTCTTTCTCGGTTTGTGTGTCTGAATCTACGTATTTGTATGTGTTTTAATCTCTTTCACTCTTTTTTGCCTGTGTGTCTGGGCGGGTGTTTGCTTATTCCAATGCATGTTTTTCTCGGTATGTGTGTCTGAATCTACGTATTTTTATGTATTTTTGTCTCTCTCACTTTTTTTGCCTGTGTGTCTGGGCGGGTGTTTGCTTATTCCAATGCATGTCTTTCTCGGTATGTGTGTCTAAATCTACGTATTTGTATGTGTTTTTGTCTCTCTCACTCTTTTTGCCTGTGTGTCTGGGCGGGTGTTTGCTTATTCCAATGCATGTCTTTCTCGGTATGTGTGTCTGAATCTACGTATTTGTATGTGTTTTTGTCTCTCTCACTCTTTTTGCCAGTGTGTCTGGGCCGGTGTTTGCTTATTCCAATGCATGTCTTTCTCCGTTTGTGTGTCTGAATCTACGTGTTTGTATGTGTTTTTGTCTCTCTCACTCTTTTTTTCCCGTGTGTCTGGGCGGGTGTTTGCTTATTCCAATGCATGTCTTTCTCGGTTTGTGTGTCTGAATCTACGTATTTGTATGTGTTTTTGTCTCTCTCACTCTTTTTGCCTAGGTGTCTGGGCGGGTGTTTGCTTATTCCAATGCATGTCTTTCTCGGTTTGTGTGTCTGAATCTACGTATTTGTATGTGTTTTTGTCTCTCTCACTCTTTTTTCCTGTGTGTCTGGGCGGGTGTTTGCTTATTCCAATGCATGTCTTTCTCGGTTTGTGTGTCTGAATCTACGTATTTGTATGTGTTTTTGTCTCTCTCACTCTTTTTGCCTAGGTGTCTGGGCGGGTGTTGGCTTATTCCAATGCATGTCTTTCTCGGTTTGTGTGTCTGAATCTACGTGTTTGTATGTGTTTTTGTCTCTCTCACTCTTTTTTTCCTGTGTGTCTGGGCGGGTGTTTGCTTATTCCAATGCATGTCTTTCTCGGTTTGTGTGTATGAATCTACGTATTTGTATGTGTTTTTGTCTCTCTCACTCTTTTTGCCTAGGTGTCTGGGCGGGTGTTTGCTTATTCCAATGCAAGTCTTTCTCGGTTTGTGTGTCTGAATCTACGTGTTTGTATGTGTTTTTGTCTCTCTCACTCTTTTTTCCTGTTTGTCTGGGCGGGTGTTTGCTTATTCCAATGCATGTCTTTCTCGGTTTGTGTGTCTGAATCTACGTATTTGTATGTGTTTTTATCTCTTTCACTCTTTGTGCCTGTGTGTCTGGGCGGGTGTTTGCCTATTCCAAATGCATGTCTTCCTCTGCTTGTGTGTCTGAATCTACGTATTTGTATGCGTTTTTGTCTCTCTCACTCTTTTTGCCTAGGTGTCTGGGCGGATGTTTGCTTATTCCAATGCATGTCTTTCTCGGTTTGTGTGTCTGAATCTACGTGTTTTTTGTGTTTTTGTCTCTCTCACTCTTTTTTTCCTGTGTGTCTGGGCGGGTGTTTGCTTATTCCAATGCATGTCTTTCTCGGTTTGTGTGTCTGAATCTACGTATTTGTATGTGTTTTTATCTCTTTCACTCTTTGTGCCTGTGTGTCTGGGCGGGTGTTTGCCTATTCCAAATGCATGTCTTCCTCTGCTTGTGTGTCTGAATCTACGTATTTGTATGTGTTTTTGTCTCTCTCACTCTTTTTGCCTAGGTGTCTGGGCGGGTGTTTGCTTATTCCAATGCATGTCTTTCTCGGTTTGTGTGTCTGAATCTACGTGTTTGTATGTGTTTTTGTCTCTCTCACTCTTTTTTTCCTGTGTGTCTGGGCGGGTGTTTGCTTATTCCAATAAATGTCTTTCTCCGTTTGTGTGTCTGAATCTACGTGTTTGTATGTGTTTTTGTCTCTCTCACTCTTTTTTTCTCGTGTGTCTGGGCGGGTGTTTGCTTATTCCAATGCATGTCTTTCTCGGTTTGTGTGTCTGAATCTACGTATTTGTATGTGTTTTTGTCTCTCTCACTCTTTTTGCCTAGGTGTCTGGGCGGGTGTTTGCTTATTCCAATGCATGTCTTTCTCGGTTTGTGTGTCTGAATCTACGTGTTTGTATGTGTTTTTGTCTCTCTCACTCTTTTTTTCCTGTGTGTCTGGGCGGGTGTTTGCTTATTCCAATGCATGTCTTTCTCGGTTTGTGTGTATGAATCTACGTATTTGTATGTGTTTTTGTCTCTCTCACTCTTTTTGCCTTTTTGTCTGGGCGGGTGTTTGCTTATTCCAATGCATGTCTTTCTCGGTTTGTGTGTCTGAATCTACGTGTTTGTATGTGTTTTTGTCTCTCTCACTCTTTTTTTCCTGTTTGTCTGGGCGGGTGTTTGCTTATTCCAATGCATGTCTTTCTCGGTTTGTGTGTCTGAATCTACGTATTTGTATGTGTTTTTATCTCTTTCACTCTTTGTGCCTGTGTGTCTGGGCGGGTGTTTGCCTATTCCAAATGCATGTCTTCCTCTGCTTGTGTGTCTGAATCTACGTATTTGTATGCGTTTTTGTCTCTCTCACTCTTTTTGCCTAGGTGTCTGGGCGGATGTTTGCTTATTCCAATGCATGTCTTTCTCGGTTTGTGTGTCTGAATCTACGTGTTTTTTGTGTTTTTGTCTCTCTCACTCTTTTTTTCCTGTGTGTCTGGGCGGGTGTTTGCTTATTCCAATGCATGTCTTTCTCGGTTTGTGTGTCTGAATCTACGTGTTTGTATGTGTTTTTGTCTCTCTCACTCTTTTTTTCTGTGTGTCTGGGCGGGTGTTTGCTTATTCCAATGCATGTCTTTCTCGGTTTGTGTGTCTGAATCTACGTATTTGTATGTGTTTTTCTCTCTCTCACTCTTTTTGCCTTTTTGTCTGGGCGGGTGTTTGCTTATTCCAATGCATGTCTTTCTCGGTTTGTGTTTCTGAATCTACGTATTTGTATGTGTTTTTGTCTTTCTCGCTCTTTTTTGCCTTGCCTGTGTGTATGGGCGGATGTTTGCTTATTCCAATGCATGTCTTTCTCGGTATGTATGTCTGAATCTACGTATTTGTATGTGTTTTTACCTCTCTCACTCTTTTTGCCTGTGTCTCTGGGCGGGTGTTTGCTTATTCCAATGCATGTCTTTCTCGGTTTGTGTGTCTGAATCTACGTATTTGTATGTGCTTTTTTCTCCCTCACTCATTTTGGCTGTGTGTCTGGGTAGGTGTTTGCTTATTCCAATGCATGTCTTTCTCGGTATGTGTGTCTGAATCTACGTATTTGTATGTGTTTTTGTCCTTCTCACTCTTTTTGCCTGTTTGTCTGAGCGGGTGTGTCTGGGCGGGTGTTTGCTTATTCCAATGCTTGTCTTTCTCGGTTTGTGTGTCTGAATCTACGTATTTGTATGTGCTTTTGTCTCTCTCACTCTTTTTGCCTGTGTGTCTGGGCGGGTGTTTGATTATTCCAATGCATATCTTTCTCGGATTGTGTATGTGAATCTACGTATTTGGTTGTGTTTTTGTCTTTCTCACTCTTTTTGCCCGTATGTCTGGGCAGGGTGTTTGCTTATTCCAATGCATGTCATTCTCGGTTTGTGTGTCTGAATCTATGTATTTGTTTGTGTTTTGTCTCCCTCACTCTTTTTGGCAGTGTGTCTGGGCGGGTGTGTTCTTATTCCAATGCATGTCTTTCTCGGTTTGTGTGTCTGAATCTACGTATTTGTATGTGTTTTTATCTCTCTCACTCTTTTTTGCCTGTGTGTCTGGGCGGGTGTTTGCTTATTCCAATGCATGTCTTTCTCGGTATGTTTGTCTGAATCTACGTATTTGTATGTGCTTTTGTCTCTCTCACTTTTTTTGCCTGTGTGTCTGGGCGGGTGTTTGCTTATTCCAATGCATGTCTTTCTCGGTTTGTGTGTCTGAATCTACGTATTTGTATGTGTTTTTGTCGCTCTCACTCTTTTTGCCTGTGTGTCTGGGCGGGTGTTTGCTTATTCTAATGCATGTCTTTCTCGGTATGTGTGTCTGAATCTACGTATTTGTATGTGTTTTTGTCTCTCTCACTCTTTTTGCCAGTGTGTCTGGGCCGGTGTTTGCTTATTCCAATGCATGTCTTTCTCCGTTTGTGTGTCTGAATCTACGTGTTTGTATGTGTTTTTGTCTCTCTCACTCTTTTTTTCTCGTGTGTCTGGGCGGGTGTTTGCTTATTCCAATGCATGTCTTTCTCGGTTTGTGTGTCTGAATCTACGTATTTGTGTGTGTTTTTGTCTCTCTCACTCTTTTTGCCTAGGTGTCTGGGCGGGTGTTTGCTTATTCCAATGCATGTCTTTCTCGGTTTGTGTGTCTGAATCTACGTGTTTGTATGTGTTTTTGTCTCTCTCACTCTTTTTTTCCTGTGTGTCTGGGCGGGTGTTTGCTTATTCCAATGCATGTCTTTCTCGGTTTTTTGTGTCTTAATCTACGTATTTGTATGTGTTTTTGTCTCTCTCACTCTTTTTGCCTTTTTGTCTGGGCGGGTGTTTGCTTATTCCAATGCATGTCTTTCTCGGTTTGTGTGTCTGAATCTACGTGTTTGTATGTGTTTTTGTCTCTCTCACTCTTTTTTTCCTGTGTGTCTGGGCGGGTGTTTGCTTATTCCAATGCATGCCTTTCTCGGTTTGTGTGTCTGAATCTACGTATTTGTATGTGTTTTTATCTCTTTCACTCTTTGTGCCTGTGTGTCTGGGCGGGTGTTTGCTTATTCCAAATGCATGTCTTCCTCTGCTTGTGTGTCTGAATCTACGTATTTGTATGCGTTTTTGTCTCTCTCACTCTTTTTGCCTAGGTGTCTGGGCGGGTGTTTGCTTATTCCAATGCATGTCTTTCTCGGTTTGTGTGTCTGAATCTACGTGTTTTTTGTGTTTTTGTCTCTCTCACTCTTTTTTCCTGTGTGTCTGGGCGGGTGTTTGCTTATTCCAATGCATGTCTTTCTCGGTTTGTGTGTCTGAATCTACGTGTTTGTATGTGTTTTTGTCTCTCTCACTCTTTTTTTCTGTGTGTCTGGGCGGGTGTTTGCTTATTCCAATGCATGTCTTTCTCGGTTTGTGTGTCTGAATCTACGTATTTGTATGTGTTTTTCTCTCTCTCACTCTTTTTGCCTTTTTGTCTGGGCGGGTGTTTGCTTATTCCAATGCATGTCTTTCTCGGTTTGTGTTTCTGAATCTACGTATTTGTATGTGTTTTTGTCTTTCTCACTCTTTTTTGCCTTGCCTGTGTGTATGGGCGGATGTTTGCTTATTCCAATGCATGTCTTTCTCGGTATGTATGTCTGAATCTACGTATTTGTATGTGTTTTTACCTCTCTCACTCTTTGTGCCTGTGTGTCTGGGCGGGTGTTTGCTTATTCCAAATGCATGTCTTCCTCTGTTTTTTGCCTGTGTGTATGGGCGGGTGTTTGCTTATTCCAATGCATGTCTTTCTCGGTTTGTGTGTCTGAATCTACGTAATTTTATGTGTTTTTGTCTCTCTCACTCTTTTTGCCTGTGTGTCTGGGTGGGTGTTTTTGCTTATTCCAATGCATGTCTTTTTCTGTTTTGTGTCTGAATCTACGTATTTGTATGTGTTTTTGTCTCTCTCACTCTTTTTGCCTGTGTGTCTGGGCGGGTGTTTGCTTATTCCAATGCATGTCTTTCTCGGTTTGTGTGTCTGAATCTACGTATTTGTATGTATTTTTGTCTCTCTCACTCTTTTTGCCTGTGTGTCTGGGCCGGTGTTTGCTTATTCCAATGCATGTCTTTCTCCGTTTGTGTGTCTGAATCTACGTGTTTGTATGTGTTTTTGTCTCTCTCACTCTTTTTTTCCCGTGTGTCTGGGCGGGTGTTTGCTTATTCCAATACATGTCTTTCTCGGTTTGTGTGTCTGAATCTACGTATTTGTATGTGTTTTTGTCTCTCTCACTCTTTTTGCCTAGGTGTCTGGGCGGGTGTTTGCTTATTCCAATGCATGTCTTTCTCGGTTTGTGCGTCTGAATCTACGTGTTTTTATGTGTTTTTGTCTCTCTCACTCTTTTTGCCTGTGTGTCTGGGCGGGTGTTTGCTTATTCCAATGCATGTCTTTCTCGGTTTGTGTGTCTGAATCTACGTATTTGTATGTGTTTTTGTCTCTCTCACTCTTTTTGCCTTTTTGTCTGGGCGGGTGTTTGCTTATTCCAATGCATGTCTTTCTCGGTTTGTGTGTCTGAATCTACGTGTTTGTATGTTTTTTGTCTCTCTCACTCTTTTTTTCCTGTGTGTCTGGGCGGGTGTTTTCTTATTCCAATGCATGTCTTTCTCGGTTTGTTTGTCTGAATCTACGTATTTGTATGTGTTTTTATCTCTCTCACTCTTTGTGCCTGTGTGTCTGGGCGGGTGTTTGCTTATTCCAAATGCATGTCTTCCTCTGCTTGTGTGTCTGAATCTACGTATTTGTATACGTTTTTGTCTCTCTCACTATTTTTGCCTAGGTGTCGGGGCGGGTGTTTGCTTATTCCAGTGCATGTCTTTCTCGGTTTGTGTGTCTGAATCTACGTGTTTGTATGTGTTTTTGTCTCTCTCACTCTTCTTTTCCTGTGTGTCTGGGCGGGTGTTTGCTTATTCTAATGAATGTCTTTCTCGGTTTGTGTGTCTGAATCTACGTGTTTGTATGTGTTTTTGTCTCTCTCACTCTTCTTTTCCTGTGTGTCTGGGCGGGTGTTTGCTTATTCCAATGCATGTCTTTCTCGGTTTGTGTGTCTGAATCTACGTGTTTGTATGTGTTTTTGTCTCTCTCACTCTTCTTTTCCTGTGTGTCTGGGCGGGTGTTTGCTTATTCCAATGCATGTCTTTCTCGGTTTGTGTGTCTGAATCTACGTGTTTGTATGTGTTTTTGTCTCTCTCACTCTTTTTTTCCTGTGTGTCTGGGCGGGTGTTTGCTTATTCCAATGCATGTCTTTCTCGGTTTGTGTTTCTGAATCTACGTATTTGTATGTGTTTTTGTCTTTCTCACTCTTTTTTGCCTTGCCTGTTTGTATAAGCGGATGTTTGCTTATTCCAATGCATGTCTTTTTCGGTATGTATGTCTGAATCTACGTATTTGTATGTGTTTTTATCTCTCTCACTCTTTGTGCCTGTGTGTCTGGGCGGGTGTTTGCTTATTCCAAATGCATGTCTTCCTCTGCTTGTGTGTCTGAATCTACGTATTTGTATGCATTTTTGTCTCTCTCACTCTTTTTGCCAGTGTGTCCGGGTGGGTGTTTGCTTATTCCAAATGCATGTCTTCCTCTGTTTGTGTGTCTGAATCTACATATTTTTATGCATTTTTGTCTCTCTCACTCTTTTTGCCTGTGTGTCTGGCCGGGTGTTTGCTTATTCCAATGCATGTCTTTCTCGGTTTGTGTTTCTGAATCTACGTATTTGTATGTGTTTTTGTCTCTCTCACTCTTTCTGCCTGCGTATCTGGGCTGGCATTTGCTTATTCGAAATGCATGTCTTTCTCGGTTTGTGTGTCTGAATCTACGTATTTGTATATATTTTTGTCTCTCTCGCTATTTTTGCCTTTTTGTCTGGGCGGGTTTTTGCTTATTCCAATGCATGTCTTTCTCGGTTTGTGTTTAAGAATCTACGTATTTGTATGTGTTTTTGTCTTTCTCACTCTTTTTTGCCTTGCCTGTGTGTATAAGCGGATGTTTGCTTATTCAAATTCATGTCTTTCTCGGTATGTATGTCTGAATCTACGTATTTGTATGTGTTTTTGTCTCTCTCACTCTTTGTGCCTGTGTGTCTGGGCGGGTGTTTGCTTATTCCAAATGCATGTCTTTCTCGGTTTGTGTGTCTGAATCTACGTATTTGTATGTGTTTTTGTCTCTCTCACTCTTTTTGCCTGTGTGTATGGGCGGATGTTTGCTTATTCCAATGCATGTCTTTTTCGGTTTTTGTGTCTAAATCTACGTATTTGTATGTGTTTTTGTCTCTCTCACTCTTTTTGCCTAGGTGTCTGGGCGGGTGTTTGCTTATTCCAATGCATGTTTTTCTCGGTTTGTGTGTCTGAGTCTACGTGTTTGTATGTGTTTTTGTCTCTCTCACTGTTTTTTGCCTGTGTGTATGGGCGGGTATTTGCTTGTTCCAATGCATTTCTTTCTCGGTTTCTGTGTCTGAATCTACGTATTTTTATGTGTTTTTGTCTCTCTCACTCTTTTTGCCTGTGTGTCTGGGTGGGTGTTTGCTTATTCCAATGCATGTCTTTTTCTGTTTTGTGTCTGAATCTACGTATTTGTATGTGTTTTTGTCTCTCTCACTCTTTTTGCCTAGGTGTCTGGGCGGGTGTTTGCTTATTTCAATGCATGTCTTTCTCGGTTTGTGTTTCTGAATCTACGTATTTGTATGTGTTTTTGTCTCTCTCACTCTTTCTGCCTGTGTATCTGGGCTGGTATTTGCTTATTAGAAATGCATGTCTTTCTCGGTTTGTGTGTCTGAATCTACGTATTTGTATGTGTTTTTGTCTCTCTCACTCTTTTTGCCTGTGTGTATGGGCGGATGTTTGCTTATTCCAATGCATGTCTTTCTCGGTTTTTGTGTCTAAATCTACGTATTTGTATGTGTTTTTGTCTCTCTCACTCTTTTTGCCTAGGTGTCTGGGCGGGTGTTTGCTTATTCCAATGCATGTCTTACTCTGCTTGTGTGTCTGAATCTACGTATTTGTATGCGTTTTTGTCAATCTCACTCTTTTTGCCAGTGTGTCCGGGCGGGTGTTTGCTTATTCCAAATGCATGTCTTCCTCTGTTTGTGTGTCTGAATCTACATATTTTTATGCATTTTTGTCTCTCTCACTCTTTTTGCCAGTGTGTCCGGGTGGGTGTTTGCTTATTCCAAATGCATGTCTTCCTCTGTTTGTGTGTCTGAATCTACATATTTTTATGCATTTTTGTCTCTCTCACTCTTTTTACCTGTGTGTCTGGGCGGGTGTTTGCTTATTCCAAATGCATGTCTTTCTCGGTTTGTGTTTCTGAATCTACGTATTTGTATGTGTTTTTGTCTCTCTCACTCTTTTTTCCCTGCGTGTCTGGGCGGGTGTTAGCTTATTCCAATGCATGTCTTTCCCGGTTTGTATGACTGAATCTACTTATTTGTATGTGTTTTTATCTCTCTCACTCTTTTTGCCTGTGTGTCTGGGCGGGTGTTTGCTTATTCCAATGCATGTCTTTCTCGGTATGTGTGTCTGAATCTACGTATTTGTATGTGTTTTTGTCTCCCTCGCTCTTTTTGGCTGTGTGTCTGGGCGGGTGTTTGCTTATTCCAATGCATGTCTTTCTCGGTTTGTGTGTCTGAATCTACGTATTTGTATGTGTTTTGTCTCTCTCGCTCTTTTTGCCTGTGTGTCTTGGCGGTTGTCTGCTTATTCCGATGCATGTGTTTCTCGGTTTGTGTGCTTGAATCTACGTATTTATATGTGTTTTGTCTCTCTCACTCTTTTTGCCTGTGCGCCTGGGTGGCTGTTTTCTTATTCCAATGCATGTCTTCCTCGGTTTGTGTGTTTGAATCTAGGTATTTGTATGTGTTTTTGTCTCTCTCATTCTTTTTGCTTGTGTGTCTGGGCAGGTGTTTGCTTATTCCAATGCATGTCTTTTTTGGTTGGTGTGTCTGAATCTACGTATTTGTGTGCGTTTTTGTCTCTCTCACTCTCTTTGCCTGTTTGTCTGGGTGGGTGTTTGCTTATTCCGATGCATGTGTTTCTCGGTTTGTGTGCTTGAATCTACGTATTTATATGTGTTTTGTCTCTCTCACTCTTTTTGCCTGTGTGTCTGGGCGGGTGTTTGCTTATTCCAATGCATGTCTTTCTCGGTTTGTGTATGTGAATAAATAAAAAAACAAGTTTTTTTATTTGAAAGTAAGGAGTGACATTAAAACTTAAAACGAACAGAAATTATTCCGTATATGAAAGGGGCTGTCCCCTCCTCAACGCCTCGCTCTTAACGCTAAAGTTTTTTATTGTTTAAAAAAATAGAGTTGTGAGAAAGTCAAACTTTAGCGTAAAGAGCAAGGCGTTGAGGAGGGGACAGCCCCTTTCATATACGGAATAATTTCTGTTCGTTTTAAGTTTTAATGTCGCTCCTTACTTTCAGTTAAAAAAACTTGTTTTTTTATTTAATTTTTGAACGTTTTTGAATAAATGTAGGTTTTGATCTTGGCTCACAGTACATGAATAATTAAAACAAAATTTTCATATTAATTTACTTTTATTTGGTTAAATGTCTTTCCCGAAACTTGTTTCATTTTATTTACGAACGTTTTTATTAGTAATAAATATACGTAACTTATGAATTAACTTACGTAACGAACTTCTATATTCATATATTTTTAATACATATATTAGGGGGTTCGCCCCCTATTCAATACCTTGCTCTTTAAGCGAAAGTTCAAGCGGGGTGAACCCAATCATATATGTAATATTTTCTGTTCGTTTAAAGTTTTTATGTTGCTGCTGTTGCAGTTGAAAAATTTGTTTTTTTATATTTAATTTCTGATCTTTTTTTAAATAATGCTGGGAAGTCCGGCGTCCCCTTCATAGCAATGTCCCTTCCCCCATGAAAACTTCCTTCATGGAAAGATCCTCCTACATAACCCCCGACCCCAGGCACGTACGCAGGAATTTGTTTCGGGGGGGCCCAATTTGTTTCGGGGGGGCCAAATCCATCAAACCCATTATTCTGTGAGAAAATATCAGAAAATTATGGGAAAATGAAAAAAATCGTGAGATTTCGGGGGAAGCGGGCCCGGAGCCCCCCCCCCCCTGCGTACGTCCCTGCCCGACCCCCCCCCCCCCCCACTACCAGGAAAAATCTCCCCTGAAAACGGCTGTGCTGTATACTTCCCAATAACCAATACTATATGTTAACATTGGGTAAAGTTCATAACTTTCTGCCCTCCTCCCGGGATTTTCGGGAGATTAAGTCATCCTAAAAGACATAGTTATAATATTTTCGAACATGCTGAACAAAATGGCTATCTCAAAATTTTGATCAGGTGACTTTGGGAAAACAATGAGCGTGGGAGGGGGCCTAGTTGCCCTCCATTTTTTTTTGGTCACTTAAAAAGGGCACTAGAACTTTTAATTTCCATTCCAATGAGCCCCCCCACGATATTCTAGGACCACTGGGTCGATACGATCACCCCTGGGGAAAAAAAAATAAACACGCACCTTTCTTCTGGCAAAAAATGCAAAATTCCGCATTTTTGTAGGTAGGATCTTGAAACCTCTACAGTAGGGTTCTCTGACACGCGGAATATGATGGTGTGATTTTCATTCAGGTTCTATAACTTTTAGGGGGTCTTCCCCCTTTTTTCGGAAATCAGCCAAATTTTCTCAGGCGCTTTACTTTAGATGGGTAGGATAAAACTTGATAAAACTTATATATTTGAAATCAGCATTAAAATCCAATTCTTTTTATGTATCTATTTGTATCAAAATACCGTTTTCTAGAGTTCCGGTTACCATTGAGCCGGGTCCCAATATCCAATACTATATGTCAACATTGGGTAAAGTTCATAACTTTCAGCCCTCCTCCTGGGGGCTTCGAGGGATTAAGTCATCCTAAAAGACATATTTATAATATTTTCGACCATGCTGAACAAAATGGCTATCTCAAAATTTTGATCAGATGACTTTGGGAAAAAAATGACCGTGGGAGGGGGCCTAGTTACCCTCCATTTTTTTGGTCACTTAAAAAGGGCACTAGAACTTTTAATTTCCGTTCCAATGAGCTCTCTCACGATATTCTAGGACCACTGGGCCGATACGATCACCCCTGGGGGAAAAAACAAAAAAAAAAATAAACACGCATCCGTGATCTCAGGCGCGTAACTTTTGATAGGTAAAATTAAACTTGATGAAACTTATATATTTGAAATCAGAATTAAAATTTAATTCTTTTGATGTATCTATTGGTATCAAAATTATTTTTTTTAGAGTTTCGGTTACCATTGAGCCGGGTCGCTCCTTACTTACAGTTCGTTACCACGAACTGTTTGATCTAGGTATTTGTATGTTTTTTTGTCTTTCTCACTCTTTTTTTCCTCTGTGTCTGGGCGGGTGTTTGCTTATTCCAATGCATGTCTTTCTCGGTTTGTGTGTCTGAATCTACGTATTTGTATGTGTTTTTGTCTCTCTCACTCTTTTTTCCTCTGTGTCTGGGCGGGTGTTTGCTTATGCCCATGCATGTCTTTCTCGGTTTGTGTGTCTGAATCTACGTATTTGTATGTGTTTTTGTCTCTCTCACTCTTTTTGCCTGTGTGTCTGGGCGGGTGTTTGCTTATTCAAATTAAACGTCTTTCTCGGTTTGTGCGTCTGAATCTACGTATTTGTATGTGTTTTTGTCTCTCTCACTCTTTTTGCCTGTGTGTCTGGGCGGGTGTTTTCTTATTCCAATTAAATGTCTTTCTCAGTTTGTGTTTCTGAATCAACGTATTTGTATGTGTTTTTGTCTCTCTCACTCTTTTTTGCCTTGCCTGTGTGTATGGTCGGATGTTTGCTTATTCCAATGCATGTCTTTCTCGGTATGTATGTGTTATTATCTCTCTCACTCTTTGTGTATCTGTGTCTTGGCGGTTGTTTGCTTATTCCAAATGCATGTCTTCCTCTGCTTGTGTGTCTGAATCTACGTATTTGTGTGCGTTTTTGTCTCTCTCACTCTTTTTACCTTTGTGTCTGGTTGGGTGTTTGCTTATTCCAAATGCATGTCTTTCAGGCCCTTAACTTTTGATTGGGTAAAGTTCATAACTTTCAGCCCTCCTCCTGGGGGCTTCGAGGGATTAAGTCATCCTAAAAGACATAGTTATAATATTTTCGACCATGCTGAACAAAATGGCTATCTCAAAATAATGATCAGATGACTTTGGGAAAAAAATGAACGTGGGAGGGGGCCTAGTTGCCCTCCATTTTTTGGTCACTTAAAAAGGGCACTAGAACTTCTAATTTCCGTTCCAATGAGCTCTCTCACGAAATTCTAGGACCACTGGGCCGATACGATCACCCCTGGGGGAAAAAAACAAATAAACACGCATCCGTGATCTTTCTTCTGGCAAAAAATGGAAAATTCCACATTTTTGTAGATAGGAGCTTGAAACCTCTACAGTAGGGTTCTCTGATAAGCTGAATATGATGGTGTGATTTTCATTAAGGTTGTATAGCTTTTAGGGGGTCTTTCCCCCTTTTTTCGAAAATCAGCCAAATTTTCTCAGGCGCGTAACTTTTGATAGGTAAAATTATACTTGATGAAACTTATATATTTGAAATCAGAATTCAAATTTCATTCTTTTGATGTATCTCTCGGTATCAAAATTCTGTTTTTTAGAGTTTCGGTTACCATTGAGCCGGGTCGCTCCTTACTTACAGTTCGTTACCACGAACTGTTTTACCTGAGTATTTGTATGTGTTTTTGTCTTTCTCACTCTTTTTTTCCTCTGTGTCTGGGCGGGTGTTTGCTTATTCCAATGCATGTCTTTCTCGCTTTGTGTGTCTGAATCTACGTATTTGTATGTGTTTTTGTCTCTCTCACTCTTTCTCTCCTCTGTGTCTGGGCGGGTGTTTGCTTATTCCAATGCATGTCTTTCTCGGTTTGTGTGTCTGAATCTACGTATTTGTATGTGTTTTTGTCTCTCTCACTCTTTTTGCCTGTGTGTCTGGGCGGGTGTTTGCTTACTCAAATTAAATGTCTTTCTCGGTTTGTGTGTCTGAATCTACGTATTTGTATGTGTTTTTGTCTCTCTCACTCTTTTTGCCTGTGTGTCTGGGCGGATGTTTGCTTATTCCAAATGCATGTCTTTCTCGCTTTGTGTGTCTGAATCTACGTATTTGTATGTGTTTTTGTCTCTCTCACTCTTTCTCTCTGTGCGTCGGGGCGGGTGTTTGCTTATTCCAATTAAATGTGAATTTTTTATGTTTTAAGTATTTCTCATGTCATTCTAAGAGATGTAAAAAAAAAGTTGAAAAAATACCATGTTAAAAAATAAAAAAAAATGAAAAAAAGTTGAATAATTTCGAAGTAAAAAAAAAATTTAGTTAAAAAATAGTTTGTTTTTCATGAAAAAATATTGAATGAGAACCATCAGTCCTCATCAATAGGAGCAAGGGTATGCACAAGAATATGTTTTAAAATTTAAATCAAAAGGGGCATTCTGTTTTTCTGATATGATTTAGAGATGTAAAAAAAAGTTGAAAAAAAAGTTGAATAATTTCGAAGTCCAAAAAAAAATTAGTTAAAAAAAATTGTTTGTTTTTCATGAAAAAATTTTGAATGATAACCATCAGTCCTCATCAGTAGGAGTATGGGTATGCACAAGAATATATTTTAAAATTTAAATCAAAAGTGTCATTCTATTTTTCTGATCTGATTTAGAGATGTAAAAAAAAAGTTGAATAATTTCGAAGTCCAAAAAAAAATTAGTTAAAAAAAATAGTTTGTTTTTCATGAAAAAATATTGAATGAGAACCATCATTCCTCATCAATAGGAGTATGGGTATGCACAAGAATATGTTTTAAAATTTAAATCAAGTGTCGTTCTATTTTTTTGATATGATTTAGAGATGTAAAAAAAAGTTGAAAAAATATGTCATGTTAAAAGAAAAATCATAAAAAAGTTAAAAAAACTTTTAAAAAATTCAAAAAATGGGGGGAGGGGCCAAAAAGTTGGAGGGGAGGGGGCCCCTTGGAGGTATAGGGATCTTTGGGGGTTGAGGCCCTTGGTGGTTAGGGTCATTGCTGCTTATGATCATTGACGGTTCATACTCATATACACCTCACTACTTGATTTTTAAGGATTTCTATGGATTGTTCTGAATTTATTTATTAAAATTCTTTTCTTGCCATATACATCCCTCTTAGTATCAACTTTTTAGCATACTATATCGTTAGACCCTATTTTAAATTTACAACACTGTTCAAACGCCACTTGTTTATTATACAGAACACATCGAAGAAGTAAGGCTAGGTCAAGTCTCAAGGTCATTCGATCATCGTTAATCATTTTCATAGATTAATTTTGTTCCAAATTTATAACAAATTGCCTGAGTTAACAAGCTCTTCGGGGTTACCTTAACTGATAATCAGTTTAGCCCTTTTTTTACCACCTTCATACGGTCCGATCACTAATTAGGATCATTCACATCCCTATTATTCAATCAACAATTAATATCGTTCATACAGTCCAATTCGCAAATGCTATACCATTTTTTGCAATTAGAGTTAGCTTTTAAGCAAAATGATTTAACACCATATGCCAATCAATTCTAGACATGATGCAAGGTACCTTCAGCCTAGAGCTTATTACTGTTTGACAATTTTTTACAGAAGGAGATATAAACCTTTTGAATACCTAATGTGACGATCAAAAGTTTTGGCTTAGAAACCTGTGTCTAAACCAGTCTGATTGCATTATACAATCTCAACCATAGTTCCAAAACGTGTATGATCGCTTTATATCTCCATAATATGGGAGGTTGTGGTCGCTTTTTGCAATCACTCGTCGGATCAATAGGTGACTGACCGTGGTAAGCCATGTTCGTCCCAATGTTCATCCCGCGCCTTTATATAAGACACTACTGTCCTGGGGGAATAAATGGCTCTCATGAAAGGGATGCTCGTATAAACTTTAGAGAGGGTTCATTTGATTTGAATTTAAAAGTTTTAGTTCACTTTTCAAGAGTCAAAAGATATCAGAGGGCAACTAGCCCTCCCCCCACACACCCTTTTTCCCCAAGCCTATCTGATAAAATTTTTGAAATTGCCATTTCATCAAAAATAGTTCAAAGATAAGAAAAACTCCTGTGTCGACGCAACCCCCAAGGGACCGGAGGCAGGCGTTGTAAGTAATGCCTGGAGGGCATATACAGCTGTTGTGGAAGGGATGCTCGTATAAACTTCAATGATGGCTTATTTGGTTTAAAATTGAAAGTTCTAGTTCAGTTTTTAAGAGTCAAAAGAGATCAGAGTGCAGCTATCCCCCCCAATCCCCCTTTCCCCCAAATGCATCCGATAAAAATTTTGAGATAGCCATTTTATTAAAATAGTTCAAAAGTCAGATAAAAAAAAACAGTGTCAACACAACCACCCAGGGCTCGGGGGTAGCCGTTGCAAGTTATGCCCTGGGGGCATATATGATTCTCATGGAAGGGATGATCGTATAAACTTCAGAGAGGGCTGATTTGAATGGAAATTGAAAGCTCTAGTTCAATTTTCAAGAGTCAAAAGAGATCGGAGGGCCCATAGCCCCCCCCTGACATTTTTCTCCCCATAGCCATCCAATAAACTTTTGAGATAGCCATTTTTTTTAAATAGTTTAAAGATAACAAAAACTTCGGTGTTGGCACAGCCCCCCAGGACCAGGGGGGCAGGCGTTGTATGCTATGTCCTGGGGCCGTATATGGTTCTTATGAAAGGGATGCTCGTATAAACTTCAGAGAGGGCTCATTTGAATGGAAATTAAAAGTTCGAGTTCATTTTCTCAGAGTAAAATAAGATTAGAGGGCAACTAGCCCCTCCCGCTCTCCACGCCTTTGGGTTCATCGCATGGATAAACCCATCCGATAAAATTTAGAGGTGACCATTTTGTTCAAAATGGTTCAAATATCAGATATTAAAACTCCGGGGTCGACACAACCCCCCAGGTCCCAGGGACAGGCGTTGTTGGTTATACTCTGGAGGTATATATGGTTCTTATAGAAGGGATGCTCGTATAAACTTCGGAGAGGGCTCATGCGAAAGGAAAATAGAAAGTTTTATTTTATTTTTAAAGAGTCAAAAGAGACCGAAGGGCAATTAGACTCCCCCACGCCCTTTTTTCCCGAGACCCATCCGATAAAAATTTTGAGATATCCATTTTGTTAAAAATAGTTCAAACATCAGATAATAGAAACTCCGAGGTTGACACAAACCCTTTTTTTAACTTTGATATTGTTTCTTTGATACCGGTTTTGATACTTAGATGAACATTTGATTTTTTTAAGAAGTTTGATTTTGAAATAAGGAATTTTTAAAAACTTGAAACTTTTTGAAATCAAAAACGAGCAAAAATTAATTAAAAAAACTTTCCGAAAAATAATTTTTTCAAAGAAAAGTGAAGGTCATTTTAAACTTAAGCTCAGTAGATACAAATACCTGTTAAAATTCAAACTCAAAAATGACCAGAAATTACTATTAAAGAATAAATGAAACCCAAAACGAACAGAAATTAAACAAACAATCATAGCAAAAAACGTTCAACAAGTAATAACATAAATGAATAAATAGATCTTAAAGCGAGTAATGCTTAGATGGAATTTGAAAATCAAGCTTAGAACGAAAAAAAATATTTTGCTATTGAAGCATAAATGAAAATTAAAACGAACAAAAATTAAATTAACAATCAATGCGAACAAACATACCATAGGTATTAATGTAAATGAATAAATAAATGTTAAAACGAGAGAAACTTAAAATGAATATGCAAATCAAGCTTGAAACGAACAAAAATAAATACAAACAAGAGTTTGAGTGTCGCCTCCTTCTCTCACTGTAAAAGTCTAAAACCTATTTCATTTCACTGTAATTTTACTTGTATTTTCAATGTTGTAAGAACTGGAAAACAAAATATTTGTAATATAATTCGTTTTCAGTTAAGCGCCAATGACGCAGTAGGCTTTTGGATTTTATTTGCAGTTAAGAAAGGAGGCAGTATCCAAACTCTTGTTTGTAGTGATAACTTTAGAAAGAACTAATTAATTAAACAGAACATTTGATGTATAATGATATTAATTGCTGAAAGCTCATCAGTTCAAAATTTTACTATAATTTTAATGTTTATTTTCAATATTAAGTACAAAAGAAAATATTTGTAATAACATTGGTTTTCAGTAAATTTTTGTTTGCATTGACTGTTTATTTAATTCCTGTTCGTTTTGGGTTTCATTTATACTTCAATAGCGAAATATTTTTTCTGTTTTAGGCTTGATTTGCGTATTCAATTTAAGCATTACTCGCTTTAAGATTTATTAATTCATTTATATTATTACTTGTTGTATGTTCTTTTGCTATGATTGTTTATTTAATTTCGGTTCGGTTTGGGTTTCATTTATTCTTTAATAATAATCTCTGATCGTTTTAAGTTTGAATTTTAACAGGCATTTGTATCTGCTGAGCTCAAGTTTGAAATGGCCTTTATTTTTCTTTGAAAAATTTTTTTTTTGGAAAGTTTTTTTTTAATTAATATTTAAAAGAGCTCATAACTCAAAACCTGACATCAAAATTATCGTAAATTGTAATTATGGAGATGCTCTACCATTTAGCGTATTTTTTGCTCTTTCGAATCGCCTAAGTGGCAACTCTGTTAGTAGACTAAGAGGTTCCATTTCTACAACGCCCCCGTACCAAACATGTTTTTCTGGTAGGTATTCTAGTAGTCCTATTCTACAGGGCATTACATCTTTGCCAAGAGATTTACGCAATACCGGTCCTATAGCTAATACTTCTACGACGCTGATTAAGGAAAAGTTTTTCTGACATACAGACAGGGTTTTTTTTTTGTTTAGCATTTGCAAAAAAGGGGTAATTAGTGATTGGAAAATTTTTTAATGCTTTTACAATCGGAGATGTTTGATTAACCTTTGCAAAAAAAAGGGGTAATGGGATTTGCGAATTGGAGGTAATAATTTATTTTAGTAAAGTAATTATTTATTTTAGTAAAGTAATAATTTATTTTAGTAAAGTAATAATTTATTTTCTGTATTGTATATTCAAGAGGTGAAATCAATAAAGAGCTTGGAATTGAGTTTTATGGATGATATGGAAAAATGGCACATGTTAAATATTCGGGTAAACATACGACTAAGAAACGCTTTACTATAAATAAGGCTATCGTGTTTTTCCGATTTTTTCTAGGCGGGGCGATTTTCTAGGATTTTCTATTTAGTTTAAATAATTCTAGGAGGAATTGAGTTTTATGGATGATATGGAAAAATGGCACATGTTAAATATTCGGGTAAACATACGACTATAAATAAGGCTATTGTGTCTTTCTGAACTTTCTGTGCGTGGCAGGGGTAACTATTTAGTTTAAATAATTCTAGGAGGAATTGAGTTTTATGGATGGTATGGAAAAATGGTACTTGTTAAATATTCGGGTAAACATACGACTAAGAAACGCTTCACTATAAATAAGGCTATCGTGTTTTCCCGATTTTTCTAGGCGGGGGTAACTATTTAGTTTAAATAATTCTAGGAGGAATTGAGTTTTATGGATGGTATGGAAAAATGGTACTTGTTAAATATTCGGATAAACATACGACTAAGAAACGCTTCACTATAAATAAGGCTACCGTGTTTTTCCGAACTTTCTAGGGCGGGGGGTAACTATTTAGTTTAAATAATTCTAGGAGGAATTGAGTTTTATGGATGATATGGAAAAATGGTACTTGTTAAATATTCGGGTAAACATACGACTAAGAAACGCTTCACTATAGATAAGGCTATCGTGTTTTTCCGAACTTTATAGGGCGGGGGTAAATATTTAGTTTAAATAATTCTAGGAGGAATTGAGTTTTATGGATGGTATGGAAAAATGGTACTTGTTAAATATTCGGATAAACATACGACTAAGAAACGCTTCACTATAAATAAGGCTACCGTGTTTTTCCGAACTTTCTAGGGCGGGGGGTAACTATTTAGTTTAAATAATTCTAGGAGGAATTGAGTTTTATGGATGGTATGGAAAAATGGTACTTGTTAAATTTTCGGGTAAACATACAACTAAGAAACGCTTCACTATAAATAAGGCTATCGTGTTTTTCCGATTTTTCTAGACGGGGGTAACTATTTAGTTTAAATAATTCTAGGAGGAATTGAGTTTTATGGATGGTATGGAAAAATGGTACTTGTTAAATATTCGGGTAAACATACGACTAAGAAACGCTTCACTATAAATAAGGCTATCGTGTTTTTTCCGAACTTTCTAGGGCGGGGGTAACTATTTAGTTTAAATAATTCTAGGAGGAATTGAGTTTTATGGATGATATGGAAAAATGGTACTTGTTAAATATTCGGGTAAACATACGACTAAGAAACGCTTCACTATAAATAAGGCTATCGTGTTTTTTCCGAACTTTATAGGGCGGGGGTAAGTATTTAGTTTAAATAATTCTAGGAGGAATTGATTTTTGTGGGTGGTACGGAAAAATGGTACGTGTTAAATATTCGGGTAAACATTCAACTATAAATAAGGCTATCGCGTCTTCCTGAACTTTCTGTTGGAGGCTTTTCTTGATAAAACATAGCCGTGACTACATCAGATGGTTTTGTGGTGCAGTGAGTTGTTACTAGTAGTAGTATTTTCGTGTTTTTCTGCAAGCCATTCATACTATACCTTAAATGCATTCAGATAATTTCTTGATAAAACATAGCCGTGACTACATCAGATGGTTTTGTAGTGCAGTGAGTTGTTACTAGTAGTAGTATTTTCGTGTTTTTTCCAAGCCATTCATACTATACCTTAAATGCATTCAGATATTTTCTTGATAAAACATAGTCGTGACTACATCAGATGGTTTTGTAGTGCAGTGAGTTGTTACTAGTAGTAGTATTTTCGTGTTTTTTGCAAGCCATTCATACTATACCTTAAATGCATTCAGATATTTTCTTGATAAAACATAGCCGTGACTACATCAGATGGTTTTGTAGTGCAGTGAGTTGTTACTAGTAGTAGTATTTTCGTGTTTTTTGCAAGCCATTCATACTATACCTTAAATGCATTCAGATATTTTCTTGATCAAACATAGCCGTGACTACATCAGATGGTTTTGTAGTGCAATGAGTTGTTACTAGTAGTAGTATTTTCGTGTTTTTTGCAAGCCATTCATAATATACCTTAAATGCATTCAGATATTTTCTTGATCAAACATAGCCGTGACTACATCAGATGGTTTTGTGATGCAGTGAGTTGTTACTAGTAGTAGCACTTTCGTGTTTTTTGCAAGCCATTCATACTATACCTTAAATGCATTCAGATATTTTCTTGATAAAACATAGCCGTGACTACATCAGATGGTTTTGTAGTGCAGTGAGTTGTTACTAGTAGTAGTATTTTCGTGCTTTTTTGCAAGCTATTCATACTATACCTTAAATGCATTCAGATATTTTCTTGATAAAACATAGCCGTGACTACATCAGATGGTTTTGTGATGCAGTGAGTTGTTACTAGTAGTAGCACTTTCGTGTTTTTTGCAAGCCATTCATACTATACCTTAAATGCATTCAGATATCTTCTTGATAAAACATAGCCGTGACTACATTAGATGGTTTTGTAGTGCAGTGAGTTGTTACTAGTAGTAGTATTTTCGTGTTTTTTGCAAGCCATTCATACTATACCTTAAATGCATTCAGATATTTTCTTGATCAAACATAGCCGTGACTACATCAGATGGTTTTGTAGTGCAGTGAGTTGTTACTAGTAGTAGTATTTTCGTGTTTTTTGCAAGCCATTCATACTATACCTTAAATGCATTCAGATATTTTCTTGATCAAACATAGCCGTGACTACCTCAGATGGTTTTGTAGTGCAGTGAGTTGTTACTAGTAGTAGTATTTTCGTGTTTTTTGCAAACCATTCATACTATACCTTAAATGCATTCAGATATTTTCTTGATCAAACATAGCCGTAACTACATCAGATGGTTTTGTAGTGCAGTGAGTTGTTACTAGTAGTAGTATTTTCGTGTTTTTTGCAAGCTATTCATACTATACCTTAAATGCATTCAGATATTTTCTTGATCAAACATAGCCGTGACTACATCAGATGGTTTTGTAGTGCAGTGAGTTGTTACTAGTAGTAGTATTTTCGTGTTTTTTGCAAGCCATTCATACTATACCTTAAATGCATTCAGATATTTTCTTGATAAAACATAGCCGTGACTACATCAGATGGTTTTGTAGTGCAGTGAGTTGTTACTAGTAGTAGTATTTTCGTGTTTTTTGCAAGCCATTCATACTATACCTTAAATGCATTCAGATATTTTCTTGATCAAACATAGTCGTTATTACATCAGATGGTTTTGTAGTGCAGTGAGTTGTTACTAGTAGTAGTATTTTCGTGTTTTTTGCAAGCCATTCATACTATACCTTAAATGCATTCAGATATTTTCTTGATCAAACGTAGCCGTGACTACCTCAGATGGTTTTGTAGTGCAGTGAGTTGTTACTAGTAGTAGTATTTTCGTGTTTTTTGCAAGCCATTATATTTTCGTGTTTTTTTTTTTTTTGATCAAGATATTTTCTTGATCAAACATAGCCGTGACTACATCAGATGGTTTTGTAGTGCAGTGAGTTGTTACTACTAGTAGTATTTTCGTGTTTTTTGCAAGCCATTCATGCTATACCTTAAATGCATTCAGATATTTTCTTGATCAAACATAGCCGTGACTACATCAGATGGTTTTGTAGTGCAGTGGTAGTAGTATTTTCGGTTTTTTTTTTGCAAGCCATTCATACTATACCTTAAATGCATTCAGATATTTTCTTGATAAAACATAGCCGTGACTACATCAGATGGTTTTGTGGTGCAGTGAGTTGTTACTAGTAGTAGTATTTTCGTGTTTTTTGCAAGCCATTCATACTTTTCAAGCCATTCATACTATACCTTAAATGCATTCAGATATTTTCTTGATAAAACATAGCCGTGACTACATCAGATGGTTTTTTTTTGCAAGCCATTCATACTATACCCTAAATGCATTCAGATATTTTCTTGATAAAACATAGCCATGACTACATCAGATGGTTTTGTAGTGCAGTGAGTTGTTACTAGTAGTAGTATTTTCGTTTTTTTTGCATTTTTTTTTCTCTTTATCACAAACAATTTTCACTTAGCTACACGATGTAAAAATTTAATTCAAGAAATTATGAAAAAATTCTCAGTAAGTAACAGATGGTTTTGTAGTGCAGTGAGTTGTTACTAGTAGTAGTATTTTCGTGTTTTTTGCAAGCCATTCATACTATACCTTAAATGCATTCAGATATTTTCTTGATCAAACGTAGCCGTGACTACCTCAGATGGTTTTGTAGTGCAGTGAGTTGTTACTAGTAGTAGTATTTTCGTGTTTTTTGCAAGCCATTATATTTTCGTGTTTTTTGTTTTTTTTTTTATCAAGATATTTTCTTGATCAAACATAGCCGTGACTACATCAGATGGTTTTGTAGTGCAGTGAGTTGTTACTAGTAGTAGTATTTTCGTGTTTTTTGCAAGCCATTCATGCTATACCTTAAATGCATTCAGATATTTTCTTGATCAAACATAGCCGTGACTACATCAGATGGTTTTATAGTGCAGTGGTAGTAGTATTTTCGGGTTTTTTTGCAAGCCATTCATACTATACCTTAAATGCATTCAGATATTTTCTTGATAAAACATAGCCGTGACTACATCAGATGGTTTTGTGGTGCAGTGAGTTGTTACTAGTAGTAGCACTTTCGTGTTTTTATTGCGTAGTAGAATTTTAGTGTTTTTTTTTTTTTTTTTTTTTTGCAAGTCATTCATACTATACCTTAAATGCATTCAGATATTTTCTTGATAAAACATAGCCGTGACTACATCAGATGGTTTTGTGGTGCAGTGAGTTGTTACTAGTAGTAGTATTTTTGTGTTTTTTGCAAGCCATTCATACTTTTCAAGCCATTCATACTATACCTTAAATGCATTCAGATATTTTCTTGATAAAACATAGCCGTGACTACATCAGATGGTTTTTTTTTGCAAGTCATTCATACTATACCCTAAATGCATTCAGATATTTTCTTGATAAAACATAGCCGTGACTACATCAGATGGTTTTGTAGGGCAGTGAGTTGTTACTAGTAGTAGCATTTTCGTTTTTTTGCATTTTTTTTTCTCTTTATCACAAACAATTTTCTCTTAGCTACACGATGTAAAAATTTAATTCAAGAAATTATGAAAAAATTCTCAGTAAGTAACAATTTCTTTCTTGAAGTCAATTCTTGGATACACAATACGGAAATTTCATTCACGAAATTATAAAAATATTTGTAAGTAAGTAACAAGCTCTTTATTGATTTCACCTCTTGAATATACAGTACAGATACTTCATTCTAGAAACGTGATTAAACATGTTTTGAAACTACATGCTTCCCAAAATAATATAAAAATTTTCCACTTCAGTTCAGACAAAAGTTATACTATGATTGTGATTATTTTCCATGAAGATAAAAAGTTTCATTTTAATTCTAAATTTTCTTAAATTCCATTCCGACCTTTCTCGCTTGGCACCTTTCCAAATGAGCGGGGATTCCCCCACCGGTTCCTACACATTGCAAAAAAGTGGGCAGTACGAAAACTCCACGTTTTCAACCAGACTGTTTTTTTAGCTAAATCTTTGGAAACAGCCCAGCCTCTATTTCTGACCGTTTAAGTTTTGTTGTTAGTCTTGTCAGTCAAAAGCTATGACCTTGAGAAAAGAGCTTGAGAAAATTGCCTGATTATCGAAAATTGGGGGAAACATCCTCCAAAAGTCGACAGGAATGCCCCCCTCCAGCGCTTTCTCGGTTATGTTGAATAAAATATGCAAAGTCGACATAGCTTTATTTCATTTTTTTTAAGGTTAATTTAGACGAGGTTACGTGCGCGCACGTAACCTCGTCTAAATTAACCTTAAAAAAAATGAAATAAAGCTATGTCGACTTTGCATATTTTATTCAACATAACCGAGAAAGCGCTGGAGGGGGGCGTTCCTGTCGACTTTTGGAGGATGTTTCCCCCATTTTTCGATATTCAGGCAATTTTCTCAAGCTCTTTTCTCAAGGTCATAGCTTTTGACTGACAACACTAACATAAAAACTTAAATGGTCAGAAATAGACGCTGGGTTGTTTCCAAAGATTTAGCTAAAAAATCGTCTAAATTAACCTTAAAAAAATGAAATAAAGCTATGTCGACTTTGCATATTTTATTCAACATAACCGAGAAAGCGCTGGAGGGGGGCATTCCTGTCGACTTTTGGAGGATGTTTCCCCCATTTTTCGATAATCAGGCAATTTTCTCAAGCTCTTTTCTCAAGGTCATAGCTTTTGACTGACAAGACTAACATCAAAACTTAAACGGTCAGAAATAGAGGCTGGGCTGTTTCCAAAGATTTAGCTAAAAAAACAGTCTGGTTGAAAACGTGGAGTTTTCGTACTGCCCACTTTTTTGCAATGTGTAGGAACCGGTGGGGGAATCCCCGCTCATTTGGAAAGGTGCCAAGCGAGAAAGGTCGGAATTGAATTTAAGAAAATTTAGAATTAAAATGAAACTTTTTATCTTCATGGAAAATAATCACAATCATAGTATAACTTTTGTCTGAACTGAAGTGGAAAATTTTTATATTATTTTGGGAAGCATGTAGTTTCAAAACGTGTTTAATCACGTTTCTTGAATGAAGTATCTGTACTGTATATTCAAGAGGTGAAATCAATAAAGAGCTTGTTACTTACTTACAAATATTTTTATAATTTCTTGAATGAAATTTCCGTATTGTGTATCCAAGAGTTGACTTCAAGAAAGAACTTGTTACTTACTGAGAATTTTTTCATAATTTCTTGAATTAAATTTTTACATCGTGTAGCTAAGTGAAAATTGTTTGTGATAAAGAGAAAAAAAATGCAAAAAAAAACCAAAATACTACTACTAGTAACAACTCACTGCACTACAAAACCATTTGATGTAGTCACGGCTATGTTTTATCAAGAAAATATCTGAATGCATTTAGGGTATAGTATGAATGGCTTGCAAAAAAAAACCATCTGATGTAGTCACGGCTATGTTTTATCAAGAAATATCTGAATGCATTTAAGGTATAGTATGAATGGCTTGAAAAGTATGAATGGCTTGCAAAAAAACACGAAAATACTACTACTAGTAACAACTCACTGCACCACAAAACCATCTGATGTAGTCACGGCTATGTTTTATCAAGAAAATATCTGAATGCATTTAAGGTATAGTATGAATGACTTGCAAAAAAAAAAAAAAACACTAAAATTCTACTACGCAATAAAAACACGAAAGTGCTACTACTAGTAACAACTCACTGCACCACAAAACCATCTGATGTAGTCACGGCTATGTTTGATCAAGAAAATATCTGAATGCATTTAAGGTATAGTATGAATGGCTTGCAAAAAACATGAAAATACTACTACTAGTAACAACTCACTGCACTACAAAACAATCTGATGTAGTCACGGCTATGTTTTATCAAGAAAATATCTGAATGCATTTAAGGTATAGTATGAATGGCTTGCAAAAAAAACCAAAAATACTACTACCACTGCACTACAAAACCATCTGATGTAGTCACGGCTATGTTTGATCAAGAAAATATCTGAATGCATTTAAGGTATAGCATGAATGGCTTGCAAAAAACACGAAAATACTACTACTAGTAACAACTCACTGCACTACAAAACCATCTGATGTAGTCACGGCTATGTTTGATCAAGAAAATATCTTGATCAAAAAAAAAAAACACGAAAATATAATGGCTTGCAAAAAACAAGAAAATACTACTACTAGTAACAACTCACTGCACTACAAAACCATCTGAGGTAGTCACGGCTACGTTTGATCAAGAAAATATCTGAATGCATTTAAGGTATAGTATGAATGGCTTGCAAAAAACACGAAAATACTACTACTAGTAACAACTCACTGCACTACAAAACCATCTGTTACTTACTGAGAATTTTTTCATAATTTCTTGAATTAAATTTTTACATCGTGTAGCTAAGTGAAAATTGTTTGTGATGAAGAGAAAAAAAATGCAAAAAAAAACGAAAATACTACTACTAGTAACAACTCACTGCACTACAAAACCATCTGATGTAGTCACGGCTATGTTTTATCAAGAAAATATCTGAATGCATTTAGGGTATAGTATGAATGGCTTGCAAAAAAAAACCATCTGATGTAGTCACGGCTATGTTTTATCAAGAAAATATCTGAATGCATTTAAGGTATAGTATGAATGGCTTGAAAAGTATGAATGGCTTGCAAAAAACACGAAAATACTACTACTAGTAACAACTCACTGCACTACAAAACCATCTGATGTAGTCACGGCTATGTTTTATCAAGAAAATATCTGAATGCATTTAAGGTATAGTATGAATGACTTGCAAAAAAAAAACAACAAAAAAACACTAAAATTCTACTACGCAATAAAAACACGAAAGTGCTACTACTAGTAACAACTCACTGCACCACAAAACCATCTGATGTAGTCACGGCTATGTTTTATCAAGAAAATATCTGAATGCATTTAAGGTATAGTATGAATGGCTTGCAAAAAAAAACACGAAAATACTACTACTAGTAACAACTCACTGCACTACAAAACCATCTGATGTCGTCACGGCTATGTTTTATCAAGAAAATATCTGAATGCATTTAAGGTATAGTATGAATGGCTTGCAAAAAAAAAACCGAAAATACTACTACCACTGCACTACAAAACCATCTGATGTAGTCACGGCTATGTTTGATCAAGAAAATATCTGAATGCATTTAAGGTATAGCATAAATGGCTTGCAAAAAACACGAAAATACTACTACTAGTAACAACTCACTGCACTACAAAACCATCTGATGTAGTCACGGCTATGTTTGATCAAGAAAATATCTTGATCAAAAAAAAAAAAAACACGAAAATATAATGGCTTGCAAAAAACACGAAAATACTACTACTAGTAACAACTCACTGCACTACAAAACCATCTGATGTAATAACGACTATGTTTGATCAAGAAAATATCTGAATGCATTTAAGGTATAGTATGAATGGCTTGCAAAATACACGAAAATACTACTACTAGTAACAACTCACTGCACTACAAAACCATCTGATGTAGTCACGGCTATGTTTTATCAAGAAAATATCTGAATGCATTTAAGGTATAGTATGAATGGCTTGCAAAAAACACGAAAATACTACTACTAGTAACAACTCACTGCACTACAAAACCATCTGATGTAGTTACGGCTATGTTTGATCAAGAAAATATCTGAATGCATTTAAGGTATAGTATGAATGGTTTGAAAAAACACGAAAATACTACTACTAGTAACAACTCACTGCACTACAAAACCATCTGAGGTAGTCACGGCTATGTTTGATCAAGAAAATATCTGAATGCATTTAAGGTATAGTATAAATGGCTTGCAAAAAACACGAAAATACTACTACTAGTAACAACTCACTGCACTACAAAACCATCTGATGTAATCACGACTATGTTTGATCAAGAAAATATCTGAATGCATTTAAGGTATAGTATGAATGGCTTGCAAAAAAACACGAAAATACTACTACTAGTAACAAATCACTGCACTACAAAACCATCTGATGTAGTCACGGCTATGTTTGATCAAGAAAATATCTGAATGCATTTAAGGTATAGTATGAATGGCTTGCAAAAAACCCGAAAATAAAACTACTAGTAACAACTCACTGCACTACAAAACCATCTGATGTAGTCACGGCTATGTTTTATCAAGAAAATATCTGAATGCATTTAAGGTATAGTATGAATGGCTTGCAAAAAACACGAAAGTGCTACTACTAGTAACAACTCACTGCATCACAAAACCATCTGATGTAGTCACGGCTATGTTTTATCAAGAAAATATCTGAATGCATTTAAGGTATAGTATGAATGGCTTGCAAAAAAACACGAAAATACTACTACTAGTAACAACTCACTGCACTACAAAACCATCTGATGTAGTCACGGCTATGTTTTATCAAGAGAATATCTGAATGCATTTAAGGTATAGTATGAATGGCTTGCAAAAAACACGAAAGTGCTACTACTAGTAACAACTCACTGCATCACAAAACCATCTGATTTAGTCACGGCTATGTTTGATCAAGAAAATATCTGAATGCATTTAAGGTATAGTATGAATGGCTTGCAAAAAACACGAAAATACTACTACTAGTAACAACTCACTGCACTACAAAACCATCTGATGTAGTCACGGCTATGTTTTATCAAGAAAATATCTGAATACATTTAAGGTATAGTATGAATGGCTTGCAAAAAACACGAAAATACTACTACTAGTAACGACTCATTGCACTACAAAACCATCTGATGTAGTCACGGCTATGTTTGATCAAGAAAATATCTGAATGCATTTCAGGTATAGTATGAATGGCTTGCAAAAAACACGAAAATACTACTACTAGTAACAACTCACTGCACTACAAAACCATCTGATGTAGTCACGGCTATGTTTTATCAAGAAAATATCTGAATGCATTTAAGGTATAGTATGAATGGCTTGCAAAAAACACGAAAATACTACTACTAGTAACAACTCACTGCACTACAAAACCATCTGATGTAGTCACGGCTATGTTTTATCAAGAAAATATCTGAAAGCATTTAAGGTATAGTATGAATGGCTTGCAAAAAACACGAAAATACTACTACTAGTAACAACTCACTGCACCACAAAACCATCTGATGTAGTCACGACTATGTTTTATCAAGAAAATATCTGAATGCATTTAAGGTATAGTATGAATGGCTTGCAAAAAACACGAAAATACTACTACTAGTAACAACTCACTGCACTACAAAACCATCTGATGTAGTCACGGCTATGTTTTATCAAGAAAATATCTGAATGCATTTAAGGTATAGTATGAATGACTTGCAAAAAACACGAAAATACTACTACTAGTAACAACTCACTGCACTACAAAACCATCTGATGTAGTCACGGCTATGTTTTATCAAGAAAATATCTGAATGCATTTAAGGTATAGTATGAATGGCTTGCAAAAAACACGAAAATACTACTACTAGTAACAACTCACTGCACCACAAAACCATCTGATGTAGTCATGGCTATGTTTTATCAAGAAAAGCCTCCAACAGAAAGTTCAGGAAGACGCGATAGCCTTATTTATAGTCGAATGTTTACCCGAATATTTAACACGTACCATTTTTCCGTACCACCCACAAAAATCAATTCCTCCTAGAATTATTTAAACTAAATACTTACCCCCGCCCTATAAAGTTCGGAAAAACACGATAGTCTTATCTATAGTGAAGCGTTTCTTAGTCGTATGTTTACCCGAATATTTAACAAGTACCATTTTTCCATATCATCCATAAAACTCAATTCCTCCTAGAATTATTTAAACTAAATAGTTACCCCCGCCCTAGAAAGTTCGGAAAAAACACGATAGCCTTATTTATAGTGAAGCGTTTCTTAGTCGTATGTTTACCCGAATATTTAACAAGTACCATTTTTCCATATCATCCATAAAACTCAATTCCTCCTAGAATTATTTAAACTAAATAGTTACCCCCGTCTAGAAAAATCGGAAAAACACGATAGCCTTATTTATAGTGAAGCGTTTCTTAGTTGTATGTTTACCCGAAAATTTAACAAGTACCATTTTTCCATACCATCCATAAAACTCAATTCCTCCTAGAATTATTTAAACTAAATAGTTACCCACCGCCCTAGAAAGTTCGGAAAAACACGGTAGCCTTATTTATAGTGAAGCGTTTCTTAGTCGTATGTTTAT
Organism: Artemia sinica; assembly: GCA_027921565.1. Lineage (NCBI taxonomy): Eukaryota > Metazoa > Arthropoda > Branchiopoda > Anostraca > Artemiidae > Artemia > Artemia sinica. The sequence continues at coordinate 12,147,098 of CM051272.1, forward strand.
CCGAATATTTAACAAGTACCATTTTTCCATACCATCCATAAAACTCAATTCCTCCTAGAATTATTTAAACTAAATACTTACCCCCGCCCTATAAAGTTCGGAAAAACGCGATAGCCTTATTTATAGTGAAGCATTTCTTAGTCGTATGTTTACCCGAATATTTAACAAGTACCATTTTTCCATATCATCCATAAAACTCAATTCCTCCTAGAATTATTTAAACTAAATAGTTACCCCCGCCCTAGAAAGTTCGGAAAAACACGATAGCCTTATTTATAGGGAAGCGTTTCTTAGTCGTATGTTTATCCAAATATTTAACAAGTACCATTTTTCCATACCATCCATAAAACTCAATTCCTCCTAGAATTATTTAAACTAAATAGTTACCCCCGCCTAGAAAAATCGGAAAAACACGATAGCCTTATTTATAGTGAAGCGTTTCTTAGTCGTATGTTTACCCGAATATTTAACAAGTACCATTTTTCCATACCATCCATAAAACTCAATTCCTCCTAGAATTATTTAAACTAAATAGTTACCCCTGCCTCGCACAGAAAGTTCAGAAAGACACAATAGCCTTATTTATAGTCGTATGTTTACCCGAATATTTAATATGTGCCATTTTTCCATATCATCCATAAAACTCAATTCCTCCTAGAATTATTTAAACTAAATAGAAAATCCTAGAAAATCGCCCCGCCTAGAAAAAATCGGAAAAACACGATATCCTTATTTATAGTAAAGCGTTTCTTAGTCGTATGTTTACCCGAATATTTAACATGTGCCATTTTTCCATATCATCCATAAAACTCAATTCCAAGCTCTTTATTGATTTCACCTCTTGAATATACAATACAGAAAATAAATTATTACTTTACTAAAATAAATTATTTCTTTACTAAAATAAATTATTACTTTACTAAAATAAATAATTACTTTACTAAAATAAATTATTACCTCCAATTCGCAAATCCCATTACCCCTTTTTTTGCAAAGGTTAATCAAACATCTCCGATTGTAAAAGCATTAAAAAATTTTCCGATCACTAATTACCCCTTTTTTGCAAATGCTAAACAAAAAAAAAACTGTCTGTATGTCAGAAAAACTTGTCCTTAATCAGCGTCGTAGAAGTATTAGCTATAGGACCGGTATTGCGTAAATCTCTTGGCAAAGGTGTAATGCCCTGTAGAATAGGACTACTAAAATACCTACCAGAAAAACCTGTTTGGTACGGGGGCGTTGTAGAAATGGAACCTCTTAGTCTACTTCTGTTATGTCTGTTCTCTTCTATGCAGTTAAGACTTGGCCAATAAAGGCGCAGTCTGCGTAATATCCCAAGGATTTGATGCTCTGACAGAATCTCAAATGTTGTATACGCCACTACGATAGTCAAACAGAGAACACTGTGATGGCTTGGCCATGTCCTGAGAAGACCTAATAGCCACATCATTAAGCAAGTGCTTCTCGCTGGTCCTTTGCCAGATTGGCGCAAGCAACCAGCACTCAATTGAAAAACTGGTGGACAATTATCGAAAACTATCTCGACACCGCTGCTGGATTTCAAACGCTTGGCAGAAAGTGACAGCTACTAACTCCGGTTTGCTGAAGAGCTGGCATAAGAACGCGACAAATGAGAGTGAACTATACGGAGTCTTTTTGACGGCGGGTGAGCCGTCCACATCTGGTCCCGCAGAATATACAGGTACGACTCTGTTTGGCTTCTGTTGAGTTGTATCGTAATTGAAACAGCATTTTTCCTGAGATCCAAATTATCGTATAATTGAAATTGCTCATTTCTTTATATTTACTATGATTAACGGCCAAAGATGATTTAAGCTGATACATTTCAATCAGCTGGACTATATGTTTTCTTCCGAACAAAACAAAATCCATCAGCAAATTTCAGAACCGTCTTAAATTGGTAGAGAATTATAATTCCTCCAGGTTATACAATATTATTATAATATTATAATAATATTTTCATAACTGATATTTTATAACTTATCATTTGGGCAGCCAAATCAGAAAGTAGGACTTGGTGCAAAAAGCAAAAAAAAAAAACCTCAACACCGTCTAACATTTGGCGACAGCATTTAGCATTTGGCATTTTTTTCAATGTGATAATACAAATATTAATTTTAATATATGTAGTTGGTAAAATTAGCGTAGTAATAAGTATCAGATCTCAGTTCCTAACAGAAAACAATCACATAACTTTAAAAATACTAAGTGTTGCCAAACGCTAGATGGCGTTGACATTTTTTGCTGACTGTATCGCCAGTTTCCACTCTAATAAATAACCCATACTCTTTGAGCCCAGTAATGTGTTTATTTGCACATTTAGCCATTTCTAAACCGACAGAAAACCAGTTATTCTTACATACACATATAAACTAACAGAGCCTGTCAGATGACAGGCATAGAAACGCATAATATATTTTTTTGTTTAGACTATAAAAATAGTCTAGCCCTTTTCCCCTCACCACAAACTTCTAAATCCCCTTACCCCACTCCAAAGAAATTAAAACGGTTCCTGAAACTTTAATCTCGATCCCCCAGCAGTGAGGCGAAAAAACGGTCGACGCATCAAAGCTACATATAATATTCGTCACCATTTTAGTTAAATCTACTGGATGCATAAAAGAGGCCCTAGGCAGTCAATCATTTTGATCAAAAGCTTCCGTCGGTCGATTGACTCAAGCATGATTGACCATCTAGGAAACTGTTTGACACTTGACTCAAGCCTTGAAGGAGATTGATAGGAAGTTTGAATGACTCAATCATTTTGATTAAAAGCAGTGTGCTTTAATAGTTTTGGTCGAGATAGAAGTGTTGATTGAAGAGTCAATCGAAGATTAATTGAATCACACGTCAAAGGATTGACGGAAACTTTTGATCATAATGATTGACCGTCTAGGGCCTCCTTACTGAGAGACTGTATAATGAGATGTCCGATTTATGACATCGCGCGCGTATTTTCAGAGCCGAGGATTAGTGATCGGCTGGGAGTTACTGACATTTACCAGTTATATACGTTGGTTTACTTTTACTAGTTACTTTCATTTATTATTTTTACAATTTAACGCTTTTGAAAAATGTAATAGTTTTTTTTCTGTTATTCTTACAAAAGAACATGCTCTATATTCATTTTTTCTTCTTTTTTTTTGCCTGTCTTCCGAGAAGATGTAAGTTCTCACTCTAACTTAAAATATTCCTGGGATAAACAGCTTTCGGTCAAGGTTGAATCCATGTCTACATTACCATTGTCCCAGGTTGACACCAAGGGGTTGTTCGGGTCACTAGGTCTTTATACTGGGCTTAAAATAAGATGGAAAGTGCTTGACAAAGGATTAGGGAGGTCAGATAATGAAGAATTTCTTAGTAACTTCCATTGGCTGATTAAGCGATAGTCTAAATCAATTGAACTCTCTTTAGAGACTTTATCACGCGGCACAACTATGAAAAATCATAGGCAGCGCAATTGCGCTACCTAAGTAAAGAACAATATTGGCGCAAAGTATTATTATTTTTTTTCTATACCAGGGCACTTCGTATCGAAGCAGTTGTCGTAGAAACTTCGAAAAGGGCTCATTCGATTGGAAATTAGAGTGGATTGTGCCCTTTTTAATAGTCGAAAGTGATTGGAAGGCAACTAACCCCCTTTCCACGCCCACCATTTCCACAAACACATCCAATCAAAATTTTCAGATAGCCATTTTGTTCAGCGTAGTTGATTTCCAGATAGAAAATATGTTTTTGAGGAGAACACTCCCCCACAACCCTCAGGGCAAGGGTTTTAAGTTATGCCCTGGGGGCATATAAGAACGATGTTGGCACAATGCATTATTTATTATTATTTTTTCCCTTTAGACCAGGGCACTTCGTATCGAAGAAGTTGTCGTAGAAACTTCGTAAAGGGTTCATCCAATTGGAAATTGGAGTGGCTTGTGCCCTTTTTAATAGTCGAAAGTGATTGGAAGGCAACTAACACCCCTTCCACGCCCACTATTTCCCCAAACACACACAATCAAAACTTTGAGATAGCCGTTTTGTTCCACGTAGTTTAAAGTTCAGGAAATTATACCTTTGAGCAGGACACTCCCCCCACAGTCTTCAGGGCAACGGTTATAAGTTATGCCCTGGGGGCATATAAGGTTTTTATTTAAATCTTTGTCACATAAACTTGAAAAAGGGCTCATTCGATCGGAAATTCAAAGGGCTAGTGCCCTTTACAATAGTCAAAAGTGATGTGAGGGCAACTAACCCCCCTCTCACGCCCACCTTTTCCCCAAACACATCCAATCAAAATTTTTAGATAGTCATTTTATTCAACGTAGTTGGAAGTTTTGGAAATTAGGTCTTTAAGGATGACAACCCCCCCCCCCCCCCACAGTCCTTAGGGCAAGGGTTATAAGTTATGCCCTGGGGGCATATAAGGTTCGTATAGAAAGCGGAGTTGTATAAACTTCAAAAAGGGCTCATTCAATTGGAAATTGAAAGCGCTAGTGCCCTGTTTAATAGTCGAAAGTGATTGAAGGGCAACTAACCCCCCTCTCACGCCCACCTTTTCCCCAAACACATCCAATCAAAATTTTGAGATAGCCATTTAGTTCAACGTAGTTGAAAGTTCTGGAAACTAGGTCTTTTAGAATGATAAACCCTCAGAGCCCTCAGTGCAAGGGTTTTAATTTATGCCCTGGGGCCATATAAGGTTTATATAGAAAGTTGTTGTAAAAATTTCAAAAAGGGCTCATTTGATTGGAAATAGAAATTGCCCTTTGTAATTGTCGAAAGTGAGTGGAAAGTAATTAACCCCCCTCTCACACCAACCATTTCCCCAAAAACATTAAATCAAAGTTTAGAGATAGCCATTTTGTTCAACGTACTTGAAAGCTCTGGAAATTATGTATTTAAGGATGACAAAACCCCCAGAGCCCCTAGGGCAAAGGTTGTAAATTATGCCCTGGGGCATATAAGGTTTTTAATAGATAGAGTTGTCGTAAAACTTCAAAAGAGGCTCATTCAATTGGAAATTGAGAGGACTAGTGCCCTTTTTAATAGTCAAAAGTGATTGGAGGGTAAATAACCCCCTTCTCACGCCCACCATTCCTCCGAACACATCCAATCAAAAATGTCAGATAACCATTTTGTTCAACGTAGTAGAAAGTTCTGGAATTAGGTCTTTGAGGATGACAACCCCCCCCCCCCCCCAGCCCTTAGGGCAAGGGTTGTAAGTTATACCCTGGGGTATATAAGGTTCTTATTAAAAGTGTTGTCGTAGAAACTTCAAAAGCTGTACTAAAATTTGTTCAAAAGAAGTACTAAAAGTTCAACTCAGTCAATAATACCAGGTAATACGATGGTCGAAAATATGATAACTATGCCGTTTAGGATGACTTAATCCCCCAAAGTTCCCAGGGGGAGGGCTGAAAGCTATGAACTTTACCAAAGGTTAACAAACAGTATTGGTTATTTGGAAGTATACAGATGTTACCAGGGGGATTTATTCTGGTAGTGGGGGGATGGGTCGGGGGTTTTGTTGGAGCATCTTTACATGGAGGAAGTTTTTATGTGGGAAGAAACATTGCTATGAAGGGGGCACCGGATTTCCCAGCATTATTTAAAAAAAGATCAGAAATTAAATATAAACAACAAGTTTTTCAACATAAAGTAAAGAGCAACATCAAAACTTAACACGAACAGAAAATATTACGTGTATGATTGGGTTCACCCCCTAGTCAATACCTTGCTCTTTAAGCCAAAGATTTTTTAGTATTTTCATAAAAGCTATTTATTCTAATTAACGGCCTTTGTGATTAAGGGGTCATTTTTAAGGAATTAGAACAAAATCCGAACTTTAGCGTAAAGAGCGAGGTATTGACTAGGGGGCGAACCCCTTAATATACGTATTAAAAATATATGAATATAGAAATTCGTTAAGTAAGTTAATTCGTAAGTTACATATATCTATTACTAATAAAAACGTTCGTAAATAAAATTAAACAACGTTCGAGAAAGCCATTTAACCAAATAAAAGTAAAATTAATATGCAAATTTGGTGTTAATTATCCATATACGGTGAGCCAAAATCAAAACCTACATTTAATCAAAAAGGTTCAAAAAGTAGGGAGGCCTTAGAAGGTCCAGATGGGAGTCCATATATGGGCAAGTTACATGGTTTTTCTCACTGAGGATGTGTTTTCATGGTTTTTCTCACTGAGGATTTGTTTTCATGGTTTTTCTCACTGAGGATTTTTTTCATGATTTTTCTCACTGTGGATGTTTTTTCATGGATTTTCTCACTGTTTGATGGATGTCAACATAAGTTCACATCAACAATTGCTGGATGTAGACATCTGGTTATTGGATGTTTCTATGTTTTTTCATGGTTTTTCTCACTGAGGATGTTTTTTCATGGTTTTTCTCACTGAGGATTTTTTTCATGATTTTTCTCACTGTGGATGTTTTTTCATGGATTTTCTCACTGTTTGATGGATGTCAACATAAGTTCACATCAAAAATTGCTGGATGTAGACATCTGGTTATTGGATGTTTCTATGTTTTTTCATGGTTTTTCTCGCTGAGGATGTTTTTTTCACGGTTTTTCTCACTGAGGATATGTTTTCATGGTTTTTCTCACTGTTTGATGGATGTCAACACAAGTTCACATCAACAATTGCTGGATGTAGATATGTGGTTATTAGATGTTTCTACGTTTTTTCATGGTTTTTCTCACTGAGGATGTTTTTTCATGGTTTTTCTCACTGTTTGATGGATGTCAACATACGTTCACATCAACAATTGCTGGATGTAGACATCTGGTTATTGGATGTTTCTATTTTTTCATGGTTTTTCTCACTGAGGATGTTTTTTATGGTTTTTCTCACTGAGGATGTGTTTTCATGGTTTTTCTCACTGAGGATGTTTTTTCATGGTTTTTCTCACTGTTTGATGGATGTCAACATAAGTTCACATCAAAAACTGCCGGATGTAGACATCTGGTTATTGGATGTTTCAATGTTTTTTCATGGTTTTTCTCACTGAGGATGTTTTTAATGGTTTTTCTAACTTTTTCTAACTTTGTTTTTCTAAATGGAGTCTAACTTGAAACTCTAGACTCTGAACTACAACTAAACTAAACTATAACTCTAATTAAAAGTGTAAGCTAATATCAAACTAAAACTATAAACTAAAACTCACATCTAAAACTAAACAACAACTCTAGACTAAACCTCTTAACCAAAACTAAACTAAACTACAACTCTAAACTAAAACTCTTAAGTAAAACTAAACAACAACTCTAAACTAAAACTCTTAACAACAATTAAACTAAACTACAATGCTAAACTAAAACTCTTAACTAAAAATTAAAACTCTAAAGTATAAACTAAAACTCTTAAGTAAAATTAAACTAAACTATAACTCTAACTAAAACTCTAAGCTAACACTCCAAATTATAACTCTAGACTCTAAACTAAAACTAAACTATAACTCTAACTAAAACTTTAAACTCTAAACTAAAACCCTTATCTAAAATTAAACAACACCTCTAAACTAAAATTCTTAACTAAAACTAAACTAAACTATAACTCTAACTAAAACTCTAATCTAAGACTCTAAACTAAAACTCTGAATTTAAACTAAACTAAACTATAACTCTAACTAAAACTTTAAGCTAAACTTTAAAACTCTAAGCTAAAACTTTAACTCTAAGTTAAAACTAAAACTAACCTACAGCTCTAAACTAAAACTCTTTACTAAAACTAAACTACAACTCTAAACTAAAGCTCTTAACTAAAACTAAAGTAAGCTATAACTCTAACTAAAACTCTAAGCTAAGACTCTAAACTAAAACTCTAAGACTTTAAACTAAAACTCTAAGCTCTAAACTAAAACTCTTAACTACTATAACTCTAGCTAAAACTATAAGCTAATATAAACTGAAACTCTAAACTAAAACTCTTATCTAAAACTAAACTATACTAAAAGTGCTATGAAAAACTCTAAGTTATGACTATAGGCTAAAACTCTAAACTAAAACGTTTAGCTAAAACTAAACCACAAGTCCAAAAACACTTAACTAAAACTAAAATAAAATATAACTCTAACTATAACTCTAAGTGCTGAGTGTCTAACTTGAAACTCTAGACTCTGAGCTACAACTAAACTAAACTATAACTCTAACTAAAAGTGTAAGCTAATATCAAAGTAAAACTCTAAACTAAAACTCATATCTAAAACTAAAGAACAACTCTAGACTAAAATTCTTAACTAAAACTAAACTAAACTACAACTCTAAACTAAAACTCTTAACTAAAACTAAACAACAACTCTAAACTAAAACTCTTAACAAAAATTAAAATAAACTACATTGCTAAACTAAAACTCTTAACTAAAACTAAAACTCTAAAGTCTAAACTAAAACTCTTAACTAAAATAAACTAAACTATAACTCTAACTAAAACTCTAAGCTAACACTCTAAAGTAAAACTCTAGACTCTAAACTAAAACTAAACTAAACTATATCTCTAACTAAAACTCTAAACTCTAAACTAAAACTCTTATCTAGAACTAAACAACACCTCTAGACTAAAATTCTTAACTAAAACTAAACTAAACTATAACTCTAACTAAAACTCTAAGCTAAGACTCTAACTAAAACTCTAAACTCTAAACTAAAACTCTTATCTAAAACTAAACAACACCTATAAACTAAAATTCTTAACTAAAACTAAACTAAACTATAACTCTAAAACTATAAACTATAACTATAACTAAAGTATAATGTAAACCTTGAAGAGATATAAAAAAAAGTGAAAATACACTATGTTAAAAAAATTCAAAAAAAGGGTGGGGGGCTTTGGGGGGCACGGTGGGGGGGATGGGGCCCTTCTGTGTCTCAAGTGCACAAAAAAGTATTAAAAAATGGGGGGGGGGGTAAGGGGAGGAATGAAGGAGTGGAGGTGGAGAAGGGGAGGAGGGGGAGGGGAGGAAGGGCAGGGGAGGGGAAGGAGCCCTTTGGGGCCAAGGAGGGAGGGGGCTCTTTGAGGTAGGGGGCCTTTGGGTTTAGGGTAGGGGACCTTATAACACTATTCAAATGGTAGTTGTGTATTATACCAAACACAGTCGAGAACCGCCCTAATAAAAAAAATGTATCTCTTAATAGGATTTAGCTTTACCTCAGATGGTTTACCATTTTTCGTTTCTCCTTTCAAATTTATCTTGTCTCATGGAGAAATTGTGTCAATCAGTTATCTTTTCCTGTCTGTATTTTCAACTCTCGGTTAAGAATATTTATCTGATGATCTCACCTTGTTATCATAGTATTCCAACCGGATGTTGACATCCAAGAAACATCCAGCAATTGTTGTTGTTGATGTGAACTTATGTTGAAATCCAAGAAACATCCAGCTATTGTTGTTGTCTTCCAAGAAACATCCAGCAATTGTTGTTGACTTCCAAGAAATATCCATCAAAAGTGAGAAAACCCATGAAAACACATCCTCAGTGAGAAAAACCAAGAAAAAACATTCTCAGTGAGAAGAACCATGAAAAAACATAGAAACATCCAATAACCAGATGTCTACATCCAGCAATTGTTGATGTGAACTTATGTTGACATCCATCAAACAGTGAGAAAAACCATGAAAGAACATCCACAGTGAGAAAAATCATGAAAAAACATCCTCAGTGAGAAAAACCATGAAAACACATCCTCAGTGAGAATAACCATGAAAAAACCTCCTCAGTGAGAAAAACCATGTAAAAACATAAAAACATCCAATAACCAGGGGTCTACATCCAGCAATTGTTGATATGAACTTATGTTGACATCCATCAAACAGTGAGAAAAACCATGAAAAAAACATTCACAGTGAGAAAAACCATGAAAAAACATCCTCAGTGAGAAAAACCATGAAAACACATCCTCAGTGAGAAAAACCATGTAACATGCCCATATATGGACTTCCGTCTGGACCTCCTAAGACCTCCCTACTTTTTGAACCTTTTTGATTAAATGCAGGTTTTGATTTTGGCTCACCGTACATGGATAATCAACACCAAATTTGCATACTAATTTTACTTTTATTTGGTTAAATGGCTTTCTCGAACGTTGTTTAATTTATTTTACGAACGTTTTTATTAGTAATAGATATACTTAACTTACGATTTAACTTACGTAACGAATTTCTATATTTATATATTTTTAATACGTATATTAGGGGGTTCGCCCCCCTAGTCAATACCTCGCTCTTTACGCTAAAGTTCGAATTTTGTTCCAATTCTTTAAAAATGACCCCTTAATCACAAAGGCCGTTAATTAGAATAATTAGCTTTTATGAAAGTACTAAAAAATCTTTGGCTTAAAGAGCAAGGTACTGACTAGGGGGCGAACCCAATCATACACGTAATATTTTCTGTTCGTGTTAAGTTTTGATGTTGCTCCCTACTTTATGTTGAAAAACTTTTTTAAATAATGCTGGGAAATCCGGTGCCCCCTTCATAGCAATGTCCCTTCCCACATGAAAACTTCCTCCATGTAAAGATGCTCCAACATAACCCCCGACCCACCCACCCCAACTACCAGAATAAATTCCCCTGAAAACGTCTGTATACTTCCCAATAACCAATACTATATGTTAACATTGGGTAAAGTTCATAGCTTTCAGCCCTCCCCCCGGGGACTTTGGGGGATTAAGTCATCCTAAAAGACATAGTTATCATATTTTCGACCATGGTATTACCTGGTATTATTGACTAAGTTGAACTTTTAGCATATCTTTTGAACAACTTTTAGTACAACTTTTGAAGTTTCTACGACAACACTTTTAATAAAAACCTTATATACCCCAGGGTATAACTTATAACCCTTGCCCTAAGGGCGGGGGGGGGGGTTGTCATCTTCAAAGACCTAATTCTAGAACTTTCCACTACGTTGAACAAAATGGTTATCTGAAATTTTTGATTGGATGTGTTCGGAGGAATGGTGGGCGTGAGAAGGGTGTTAGTTACCCTCCAATCACTTTTGACTATTAAAATGGGCACTATCAATCTCAATTTCCAATTGAATGAGCCCCTTTTGAAGTTTTTACGACAACTCTATCTATAAAAAACCTTTTATGCCCCCAGGGCATAACTTACAACCTTTGCCCTAGGGGCTCTGGGGATTTTGTCATCCTTAAATACATAATTTCCAGAGCTTTCAAGTACGTTGAATAGAATGGCTATCTCTAAACTTTGATTTAATATTTTTGGAGAAATGGTTGGTGTGAGAAGGGGTTAATTACTCTCCACTCACTTTCGACAATTAAAAAGGGCAATCTCTATTTCCAATCAAATGAGCCCTTTTTGAAATTTTTACAAAAACTTTCTATATAAACCTTATATGGCCCCAGGGCATAAATTACAACCCCTGCACTGAGGGTTCTGAGGGTTTATCATTCTTAAAGACCTAGTTTCCAGAAATTTCACCAACGTTGAACTAAATGGCTATCTCAAAATTTTGATAGGATGTGTTTGGGGAAAAGGTGGGCGTAAGAGGGTGGTTAGTTTCCCTTCATTCACTTTTGACTATTAAACAGGGCTCTAGCCCTTTCAATTTTCAATTGAATGAGCCCTTTTTGAAGTTTATACAACTCCGCTTTCTATACGAACCTTATATGCCCCCAGGGCATAACTTATAACCCTTGCCCTAAGGACTGGGGGGGGGGAGGGGTTGTCATCCTCAAAGACCTAATTTCCAAAACTTCCAACTACGTTGAATAAAATAACTATCTAAAAATTTTGATTGGATGTGTTTGGGGAAAAGGTGGGCGTGAGAGGGGGGTTAGTTGCCCTCACATCACTTTTGACTATTGAAAAGGGCACTAGCCCAGTGAATTTCAAATCGAATGAGCCCTTTTTCAAGTTTATGCGACAAAAATTTCAATAAAAAACCTTATATGCCTCCTGGGTATAACTTATAACCCTTGCCCTGAAGACTGTGGAGGGAATGCCCTGCTCAAAAGTACGATTTCCTGAACTTTAAACTGGGTGGAACAAAATGGCTATCTCAAAGTTTCGATTGTATTTGTTTGGGGAAATCATGGGCGTGGAAGGGGTGTTAGTTGCCTTCCAATCACTTTCGACTATTAAAAAGGGCACAAGCCACTCCAACTTCCAATTGGATGAGCTCTTTTCGAAGTTTCTACGACAACTTCTTCGATACGAAGTGCCCTGGTCTAAAGGAAAAAAATAATAACAAATAATACATTGTGCCAACATCGTTCTTATATGCCCCCAGGGCATAACTTGAAACCCGTCCCCTGAGGGTTGTGGGGCAGTGTTCTCCTCAAAAACATATTATCTTTCTGGAAATCAAATACGCTGAACAAAATGGCTATCTCAGAATTTTGATTGGATGTGTTTGTGGAAATGGTGGGCGTGGAAAGGGGGTTAGTTGCCTTCCAATCACTTTCGACTATTAAAAAGGGCACAATCCACTCTAATTTCCAGTCGAATGAGCCCTTTTCAAAGTTTCTACGACAACTGCTTCGATACGAAGTGCCCTGGTATAGAAAAATAATAATAATACTTTGTGCCAACATTGTTCTTTACTTAGTCAGCGCGATTGCGCTGCCTATGATTTTTCATAGCTGTGCCGCGTGATAAAGTCTCTAAAGAGAGTTCAATTGGTTTAGACTATCGCTTAATCAGTCAATGGAACTTACTAAGAAATTCTTCATTATATGACCTCCCTTATCCTTTGTCAAGCACTTGCCATCTTATTTTAAGCCCAGTATAAAAACCTGGCGACCCGGACAACCCCTTGGTGTCAACCTGGGATATTTAAGAATATTATTATCCCAGGAATATTTAAGTTAGTGTTAGAACTTGCATCTTCTCGGAAGACAGGCAAAAAAAGAAGAAAAAATGAATATAGAACATGTTCTTTTGTAAGAATAACAGAAAAAAAAACTATTACATTTTTCAAAAGCGTTAAATTGTAAAAATAATAAATGAAAGTAACTAGTAAAAGTAAACCGACTCATATAACTGGTAAATGTCAGTAACTCCCAACCGATCACTAATCCTCGGCTCTGAAAATATGTGCGCGATGTCATAAATCGGACATCTCATTATACAGTCTCTCAGTAAGGAGGCCCTAGACGGTCAATCATTATGATCAAAAGTTTCCGTCAATCCTTTGACGTGTGATTCAATTAATCTTCGATTGACCCTTCAATCAGCACTTCTATCTCGACCAAAACTAATAAAGCACACTGCTTTTAATCAAAATGATTGAGTCATTCAAACTTCCTATCAATCTCCTTCAAGGCTTGAGTCAAGTGTCAAACAGTTTCCTAGATGGTCAATCATGCTTGAGTCAATCGACCGACGGAAGCTTTTGATCAAAATGATTGACTGCCTAGGGCCTCTTTTATGCATCCAGTAGATTTAACTAAAATGGTGACAAATATTATATGTAGTTTTGATGCGTCGACCGTTTTTCGCCTCACTGCTGGGGGATCGAGCTTAAAGTTTCAGGAACCGTTTTAATTTCTTTGGAGTGGGGTAAGGGGATTTAGAAGTTTGTGGTGAGGGGAAAAGGGCTAGACTATTTTTTTAGTCTAAACAAAAAATATATTATGCGTTTCTATGCCTGTCATCTGACAGGCTCTGTTAGTTTATAGGAGTATGTAAGTATAACTGGTTTTCTGTCGGTTTAGAAATGGCTAAATATGCAAATAAACACATTACTGGGCTCAAAGAGTATGGGTTATTTATTAGAGTGGAAACTGGCGATAGTGTCAGCAAAAAATGTCAACGCCATCTAGTGTTTGGCAACACTTAGTATTTTTAAAGTTATGTGATTGTTTTCTGTTAGGAGCTGAGATCTGACACTTATTACTACGCTAATTTTACCAACTACGTATATTAAATTTAATATTTGTATTATCACATTGAAAAAAATGCCAAATGCTAAATGCTGTCGCCAAATGCTAGACGGTGTTGAGGTTTTTTTTTGCATTTTGCACCAAGTCCTACTTTCTGATTTGGCTGCCCAAATAATAAGTTATAAAATATTAGTTATGAAAATATTATTATAATATTATAATAATATTGTATAACCTGGAGGAATCATAATTCTCTACCAGTTTAAGACGGTTCTGAAATTTGCTGATGGAAACTCTTAACTAAAACTAAAACTAAAGTAAACTATAACTCTAACTAAAAGTCTAAGCTAACACTAAACTAAAACTCTAAACTAAAACTAAACTAAACTATAACTCTAACTAAAACTCTAAACTCTAAACTAAAGCTCTTATCTAAAACTAAACAACCCCTCTAAACTAAAATTCTTAACTAAAACTAAACTAAACTATAACTCTAACTAAAAACTCTAAGCTAAGACTCTAAACTAAAACTCTGAATTAAAACTAAACTAAATTATACCTGTAACTAAAAGTCAAAGCCAAGACTCAAAACTAAAATTCCAATATCTAAACTAAACTAAACTATAACTCTAACAAAAACTCTAAGCTAAGACTGTAAACTAAAACTCTAAATTCTCAACTAAAACTAAACTAAACTGTAAATAGAACTAAAACTCTAAGCTAAGACTCTAAACTAAAACTCTAAACTCTAACTAAAACTCTAAACTAAGACTCTAAACTAAAACTCTAAATTCTCAACTAAAACTAAACTAAACTGTAAATAGAACTAAAACTCTAAGCTAAGACTCTAAACTAAAACTCTAAACTCTAACTACATTTCTAAGCTAAGACTCTAAACTCTAAACAAAAACTCTTAACTAAAACTAAACTAAAGTATAACTCTAACTAAAAGTCTAAGCTAAGACTCTAAACTAAAACTCTAAACTAAAACTCAACTACTATAACTCTAACTAAAACTGTAAGCTAATACCAAACTGAAACTCTAAACTAAAACTCTTATCTAAAACTAAACTAAACTAAAAGTGCTATGAAAAACTCTAAGCTATGACTATAGGCTAAAACACTAAACTAAAACGTTTAGCTACAACTAAACTACAAGTCCAAAAATACTTAACTAAAACTAAAATAAAATATAACTCTAACTATAACTCTAAGTGCTGAGAGTCTAACTTGAAACTCTAGACTCTGAACTACAGCTAAACTAAACTATAACTCTAACTAAAAGTGTAAGCTAATATCAAAGTAAAACTCTAAACTAAAACTCATATCTAAAACTAAACAACAACTCTAGACTAAAATTCTGAACTAAAACTAAACTAAACTACAACTCTAAACTAAAACTCTTAACTAAAACTAAACAACAACTCTAAACTAAAACTCTTAACAAAAATTAAGCTAAACTACAATGCTAAACTAAAATTCTTAACTAAAACTAAAACTCTAAAGTCCAAACTAAAACTCTTAACTAAAATTAAATTAAACTAAACTATAACTCTAACTAAAACTCTAAGCTAACACTCTAAATTAAAACTCTAGACTCTATACTAAGACTAAACTAAACTATAACTCTAACTAAAACTCTAAACTCTAAACTAAAACTCTTATCTAAAACTAAACAACACATCTAAACTAAAATTCTTAACTAAAACTAAACTAAACTATAACTCTAACTAAAACTCTAAGCTAAGACTCTAAACAAAACTCTGAATTAAAACTAATCTAAACTATAACTCTAAAACTATAAACTATAACTATAACTAAACTATAATGTAAACCTTGACGAGATGTAAAAAAAAGTTGAAAAAAATACTATGTTAAAAAAAATCAAAAAAAAATCAAAAAGGGCGAGGGGCCTTTGGGGGCCCGGTGGGGGGGAGGAGGCCCTTCTGTGTCTCAACTGTACAAAAAAAGTATTAAAAAATGGGGGGGGGAAGGGGAGGGGAGGAGGGAGAGGGAGAGTAAGGGGGAGGAGGGGGAGGAAGGGCAGGGGAAGGGGGCCCTTTGGGAGCCAAGGGGGGAGGGGGCTCTTTGGGGTTGGGGGGGGGCTTTGGGGTTGGGGTAGTGGACCTTATAACACTATTCAAATGGTGGTTGTGTATTATACCGAACACAGTCGAGAACCGCCCTAATAAAAAAAATGTATCTCTTAATAGGAGTTAGCTTTCCCTCAGATGGTTTACCATTTTCGTTTCTACTTTCAAATTTATCTTTTCTCATGGAGAAATTGTGTCAATCAGTTATCTTTTCCTGTCTGTATTTTCAACTCTCGGATAAGAATATTCCAATATTGAAATTTCCTTATACGATGATGTCACCTTGTTATCATAGTATTTCAACCGGATGTTGACATCCAAGAAACATCCAGCAATTGTTGTTGTTGATGTGAACTTATGTTGAAATCCAAGAAACATCCAGCAATTGTTGTTGACTTCCAAGAAACATCTAGCAATTGTTGTTGACTTCCAAGAAATATCCATCAAAAGTGAGAAAAACCATGAACAAACCTCCTCAGTGAGAAAAACCATGAAAAAACATCCTCAGTGAGAAAAACCATGAAAAAACATAGAAACATCCAATAACCAGATATCTACATCCAGCAATTGTTGATGTGAACTTATGTTGACATCCATCACACAGTGAGAAAAACCATGAAAAAACATCCTCAGTGAGGAAAACCATGAAAACACATCCTCATTGAGAAAAACCATGAAAAAACATCCTCAGTGAGAAAAACCTTGAAAACACATCCTCAGTGAGAAAAACCATGTAACATGCCCATATGGACTCCCGTCTGGACCTCTTGGGGCCTCCCTACTTCAAAAATTAAATAAAAAAAAACAAGTTTTTTTTCTTATGAAAGTAAAAAGCGACGTTAAAACTTAAAAGAACAGAAATTATTCGGTATATGAAAGGGGCTGTCCCCTCCTCAACGCCTCGCTCTTTACGCTAAAGTTTGACTTTCCCACAACTCTATTTTTTAAACAATAAAAAAATTTAGCGTAAAGAGCGAGGCATTGAGGATGGGGGACAGACCATTTCATATACGGAATAATCTTAACTGGTAATCTGGAAGTCTTAACTGGTAACAATCCGCGAAAAAGTAAATAAAGAAAACTACTAGAACAACAAATTTGGGAAAAGGAAGAGCATGTAGTTGGAAGGAAACAACAATAAAAACAATGTTTCAATTGCCTCAAAAAAATAAAAATAAAAGAAAGTTCTTCTTAGAATATACTTTTTTTCATTTTATGTTTTCCTAAAAATGGTGCTTTTGGAACTAGTGTGACCTATGAATCCGACTATAAAAATGGTACAAGGGTGCGACAAAGATGCTAAACTAGGCTTGTGTTTGCTTTAGCGGACCCACCATGGACTATATATTTGTTTTTTAACAACTTCTGGGGCCATCAAGGCCGTAACCAGTGGGGGGGGGGGGGTTAGGGGGTTTGATTGGAAATATTTGATTGGAAATTTAAAGGGCTAGTTCCTTTTTTAATAGTTGGAAGTGATTGGAGAGTGACTAACGCCCCTCTCACGCCCACCATTTCCCCAAACACATCCAATCAAGATTTTGAGATAGCAATTTTATATAACGTAGTTGAAAGTTCTGGAAATTAGGTCTTAGAGGATGATAACCACCCTCACAGCCCTTAGGATAAGGATTGTATTTTATGCCCTGGGGGAATATAAGATGTTTATAGGAAGCATTGTCGTAGAAACCCAAAAAGAGCTCATTCGATTGGAAATCGAAAGGCCTAGTGCCCTTTTTAATAGTCGAAAGTGATTGGAAGGTTTGACATTTTTATAGTAAAGATCGATGTGGGTATAATGTATTATTTTTTGTTGTTGTTTTTGTTGTTTAGACCAGGGCACTTCGTATCGAAGGAGTTGTCGTAGGAACTTCGAAAAGGGCTCATTTGATTGAAAATAGAAGGGGCTGATGCCCTTTTTAATAGTCGAAAGTGATTGGAGGGCAACTAATCCCCCTGCCACGCCCACCCTCCCATTTGCCCATGATGTTTAAAAACTAAATGTTGCCTTAATATTAAATCAAAATGCACTGTGCTAATGCCAATTTCCAATAAGGCATCTCAGCAGTATCCCATGAACGACTGAGGGTATTATGTACAAACTTTCAGGGCTTATTATGCTCTTAAAATTTAACCAAATCAAAATAGCGTAACTGTATTCAAGCTATCAAAGAAAGTAAACAGATATTGACTAGGTATTGACTATTGTATTGTATTGTATTGCATGTATTGTATTGTATTGTATTGTATGTATTGTATTGTATTGTATTAACAATACAATACAAATGAATATGTATTGTCAGTTTAATATACATATACTGATATTTAGTAATCGAAATGTTAATATTATTTGATTTATTAAAGTTATAAAATAAAAACATTTATATTTTTTTCAGTAAAGTGCAAATTATGTTCTGGCCTTGGAAAGGCATAGGAGTTTTCAGCCCAACTTATGTTAATTTCTGCTCGTTTTGAGTTTGACTCGGTTATTTATTGTAATTAATTAAAAAAAAAACCTTTTCCACAAAATAAGTTTTTCAAAGAAAAGTAAAGAACCCTACTAAACAAAAATGAGCAAAAATAAAATCAAATAATCTACCAAGCGTAAAACTACCACAAATCAGCATCGATAAATAAATATAACCCAAAACGAACAGAAATTACAATAAATAACCGAGTCAAACTCAAAACAAGCAGACATAAACATGAGTAGGGCTCAAAACCCCTATGCCTTCCCAAGGCCAGAACATACTTTGCACTTTACTGAAAAAAACATAAATGTTTTTACTTTTATAACTTTAATAGATCAAATAATATTAACATTTTGATTACTAAATATCAGCATATGCATATTAAACTGACAATGCACATTCATTTGTATTTTTTCAGTAAAGTGCAAATTATGTTCTGGCCTTGGGAAGGCATACGGGTTTTGAGCCCAACTTATGTTAATTTCTGCTCGTTTTGAGTTTGACTCGGTTATTTATTGTAATTTCTGTTAGTTTGGGGTTATATTTATTTATCGGTTATATTACCGATATAACCTTGTTATTATATTATCGGTTATATTTATTTATCGGTTATATTATTTATCTCCACTCATTTTCGATTATTAAAAAAGGCGATTTCAATTTCCAATCAAATGAGCCCCTTTTGAAATTTCTATAACAACTTTTTATATAAACCTTATATACCCTCAGGGCATAGTTTATAACCCTTGCACTGAGGGCTCTGATGGGATTATCATCCTAAAAGACCAAATATCCAGAACTTTCGACTACGTTGAACAAAATGGATATCTCAAAATTTGGATTGGATGTGTCTGGGGAAATGGTGGGCATGATAGGGGGGTTAGTTGCCCTTCAATCACTTTCGAACATTAAAAGGGCACTAGCCCTTTCAACTTCCAATCGAATGAGCCCATTTTGAAGTTTCTACAACCTCGCTTTCTATAAAAACCTTACATGCCCCCAGGGCATAACTTACGACCCTTGCCCTGAAAGCTGTAGGAGGGGGAGGGGTTGTCATCCTTAAAGACCTAATCTCTAAAAATTTCAACTACGTTGAATAAAACGGCTATCTAATAACTTTAATTGGATGTGTTTGGGAAAAAGGTGAGCGTGAGAGGGGAGTTAGTTGCCCTCAAATCACTTTTAAGACTAAAAAGGGCACTAGCCCTTTGAATTTCCGATCGAATGAGCCATTTTTCAAGTCTCTACGATAAAGATTTCAATAAAAATTTATATTCCCCCAGGGAATAGCTTATAACTCTTGCCCTGAAGACTGTGGGGGGAGTGTTCTAATCAAAGGTATAATTTCCTTAACTTTAAGCTGCCTGGAACAAAATGGCTATCTCAAAATTTTTATTGGATGTTTTTGGGGAAATGGTGGGCATGAAAGGGGAGTTAGTTGCCTTTCAATCACTTTCGACTATTAAAAAGGGCACTAACCATTTCAATTTCCAATCGAATGAGCCATTTTTGAAGTTTCTACGACAATGCGTTCTATAAAAGCCTTATATGCCCCAAGGGCATAACTTACAACCCTTGAACTGAGGGCTGTGGGGGGTGGTGTTATCATCCTTAAAGACCTAATTTCCAGAACTTTCAACTACGTTGAACAAACTGACTATCTCAAAATTTTGATTGGATGTTTTTGGGGGAAAAGTGGGCGTGAGTGGAGGGTTAGTTGCCCTCCAATCACTTTCGACTATTAAAAAGGGCACTAACCATTTCAATTTCCAATCGAATGAGCCATTTTTGAAGTTTCTACGACAATGCGTTCTATAAAAGCCTTATATGCCCCCAGGGCATAACTTACAACCCTTGCCCTGAGGACTATGGGGGAATATCCTCCTCAAAAACATAATTTCTATCTGAAAGTCAATTACGCTGAACAAAATTACTATCTAAATATTTGGATTGGATATGTTTGGGGGAAAGGTGGGCATGAGATGGGGGTTAGTTGCCCTCTAATCACTTTCGACTACTAAAAAGGGCACTAGACCTTTGAATTTCCAATCGAATGACCCCTTTTTCAAGTTTTTACGACAAAGATTTCATTAAAAACTTATAAGCCCTCAGGGAATAACTTATAACCGTTGCCCTGTAGACTCTGGGGGGAGTGCCCTGCTCAAAGGTATAATTTCCTGAACTTTAAAGTGCGTGGAAGAAAAAGGCTATCTCGAAATTTTAATTGGATCAGTTTGGGGAAATGGTGGGCGTGGAAGGGGTTTTAGTTGCCTTCTAATCACTTTCGACTATTAAAAGGTGCACTAGCCATTTCAATTTCCAGGCGAATGAGCCCTTTTTGAAGTTTCTACGACAACGCGTTCTATAAAAACCTTATATGCCTCCAGGGCATAACTTACAACAATTTCCCTGAGCGCTTTAGGGGGAGGGGTTGTCATCCTCAAAGACCTAATTTCCATAACTTTCTACTACGTTGAACAAAATGGCTATCTTAAAATTTCGATTGGATGTGTTTCGGGAAAAGGTGGGCGTGAGAGGGGGGTTAGTTGCCCTCCAATAACTGTCGACTATTAAAAAGGGCACTATCCCTTTGAATTTCCAATTGAATGAACCTTTTTTGACGTTTCTACGACAACGCTTTCTATAAAAACCTTATATGCCCCAAGGCATACCTTACAACCCTTGCCCTGAGGGCTGTGGGGGTATTTCCTCCTCAAAAACATAATTTCTGTCTGGAAATCACACTAAGCTGAACAAACTGGCTATCTCAAAATAATATTCATTGTGCAAAATCATTCTTATATGCCCCTAGGGCATAACTTAAAACCCTTGCCCTGAGGGTTTTGGGGGAGTGACCTCCTCAAAAACATATTTTCTATCTGGAAGTCAACTACGCTTAACAAAATGGCTATCTCAAATTTTTTATTGGATTTGTTTGGGGGAATGATGGGCGTGGGGGGTGGGCTAGTTGTCCTCTAATCACTTTCGACTATTAAAAAGGGCACTAGCCACTCCAATTTACAATCTGATGAACCCTTTTTGAAGTTTCTACGACAACTCCTTTGAAATGAAGTGCCCTGGTCTAAGACCAAGAAAAAAAAAATAAACAATACATTGTGCCAACATCGTTCTTTACTTAGGCAGCGCTATTGCGCTGCCTATGATTTCTGTTCGTTTTGGGTTTCATTTATTTATCGATGCTGATTTGTGGTAGTTTCACGCATGGTAGATTATTTGATTTTATTTTTGCTCTTTTTTGCTTAATGGAGTTCTTTACTTTTCTTTGAAATACTTATTTTGTGGAAAAAGTTTTTTTTAATTAATTAAGAAGAAAAATAAAGAAAAACAACCAAGAGTAATAAGAAAAAAAGAAATAAGTAGGAAAACAAAAACAAAAATGAAATAGAATAAAAAAATTAAATTTATTTGAATAATTACAATACAATTAAAATAGTGACAAAGAAATAAAAATAAATAACGAAAATAAAAAAAATAAATAAGAGAAAATAAAGAGACTATCACGCGGCACAGAAAAATAAATCGTAAGAATTAACGAGGAATGACTGTTAAGAAAAGGTAAGTTGCAGGAAAGGCTGGAAACATAGCCCCCTCCCCCTAAAAACGTCTGAAAATGTTGATGATTGTTCCTATAATCTAAAGTCTTATAATGTATTTCCTGTATAATTTGTATACTTTCCGTTTTTCTCTTCACAAATTTACGAGCCCTCCCCCCCACCCAAATCATAAAAAAGTTTAAACTATCTGAGTATTATGAAACAAGATTTTACAGTAGTATTCAGTTTATTGGCATTTATTATAACACTTTACATAAGATTTTCAGCAAATATTGCAGGGCAACACTTAAAAGAATATACCTCATGAGAGTGAAATATGCAAGGGAATAAGTAATTGATTAGTTTCCATTAATTGATTTCATATTAGTAAAAATATAATTATTATTTAATATTTATTAATGCTACTACTAACAACTCACTGCAGCACCCAGCCGTCTGCAGCCAACACAACTACGCACGGTCCCTCCATCTCAATCTATTCAACTTCTTCCTCTTTACACCCTCCCAGCAAGTTCTAATTTCCCTTGAATATTTCCGTAAGAATTCCTTCCATCCCATCCGGAGATGACCTGATTTTTGTTTGGCCAAAGAGGAAAATCTTAGGCAATCTGTCATCCTCCATCCGCAGAACGTGCCCTAGCCATCACAACCTTTCTCTCAGTATAGTCATAGAAAGCGCGAAGGAACCACGCTTTTCGTACAGCCTATTGTCCGAGATACCGTCAGTCAGTCGGGTATCCAAAACAATCCGTAGGCAATTTCTCTGGAAGAAATCTAGCCAATCGTCCTCCGTTTCTCGGAGCGCCCATGCTTCAGAATCTTACATTACCAGAAATCATATCGTAATATCTAATGGCTTCACAGACCTCATAAACGATTAAGCAGTGGCAATAACCATATCAGGTGTCTTCAAATCAAAACTTAAAATGCTTTAAATGAATTGTGTGTAACTAGGGTAACTAATTGTACGCATTGAATAGCAAACCGAGGCTGACAAAGAAATGTAATTTCTGAAGCATAAATAAAACAAAATGAAAATATAGAAAAAAAATCGGTGTAATATTTCAAATAAGACAATGGAAAATAACAAAAAGGTTTTTTTCAACAATAATAGCAAAAGTCTGAGCATTTTGGCTTCACTTCCGGAAGCCTTTATCAACGAAAAAAATAAAACAAATTAAAGACAATATGTAAAGAACAAGAAAACAAAAAACAAAAACGATAAACGATTTGTTTTTTTCCTTTTCTCTATACGTTTGGTTTAATTTAGTTTTTCCCCATCGATAAAGCCTTCAAGAAGCCGAAATACTCAGACTTTTATTAATATTAGTGAACAGCGTTATTGCAGAAGACTCACTGGCACCTAGTCTAGTCCTGCAAAAATTATCTTTTACCCAGGATGAATTAATTCGGACACAAGTGAATCTTACAGCTGAGATTTCCCGTAAAGTTAAGGCTAAACTATCAGAGCCTGATACAGCAAATCAAGCAATTGATATTATAGTCAAAAAAATTCACGATACTATTTCCATTGATTACAACCCAAAATTCCAAGAAATACAAATATCACTCAAAGGACTATTTGCCATGGTTAAAAGCTTGGAAAGTAGGATTTTGTCATTGGAATCGAAAGTGGATGATATTGAACAAGAAAAGATGTTGGATTGCTTAGTGATGAATGGAGTCAGGCAGAGGCCTGGAAATGATCTAAAGAAAGAAGTATCGGTTATCATTAAAGGCAAGATGCTGATC
This sequence comes from Artemia sinica, assembly GCA_027921565.1. Lineage (NCBI taxonomy): Eukaryota > Metazoa > Arthropoda > Branchiopoda > Anostraca > Artemiidae > Artemia > Artemia sinica. The sequence goes on from CM051272.1 coordinate 12,170,863, forward strand.
CCTGGTTTTGAAGTCACTAATATTGTAAATGTTTATCGATTTAGTTTGAATGACTCTAACGATCAATCTAAAGTGTCTCCAGTGCTAATACGCTTCAAAAATGTGGAAATAGCTCGAGTTGTTTTCAAAGCAAAGACAACAAAACTAGCAAAGAGTGGAATATTTTTGTCAGAATCGCTAACAAAAAAGCGTCGTGAAATTTTACATGCGGCAAGATTGCTTCGGTAAATTTAATGTGTGGACTGACCGCGGGCAAATTTGGGCCAAACCACCTGGTCAATTAATGATACGAAAGATTCGATCATTCGCGGATTGTGCTTAGGTATGGTGGTATGATTAGATATGGTATGATTTAATGCCATATCTAAAATTTGTTGTCTTTTTTTTACTGGCAAATTAGAAACACCCCCAGCTGTAGGACGACTTTTTGAGCTTGAAAATAACCCGTTAGATGTTTTAAGCATTATCAATAATTCTATCGGACATGTCAACAGTGATTTGACCACAATGAACCACGCAGTAATGAGTAAATGTGTTTCTAGTCTAAGGTTGGCTGTCAAGCGGGATGGATATTTTTCAGTGCTCCAGTTGAATATTCGGGGACTTTGTTCTTCAATTGACCATCTAAAACAGATTATTTCTGATGGGCAACCTGACGTTGTTGGTTTATGCGAGACTTTTTTAGATTCTAAAAATGATATGCTTTTGGATTTGCAAGGTTATAAAATGGAACGACTGAATCGACAAACGATGGCCAAGGGTGGTCTTGCTTTGTATATTTCTACTAATCTCCCATATTCTCTTAGAATGGGTTTATCCAGAAATATCGAAGGTGTTTTTGAGTCACTTTTCGTAGACATTAAATGTGGAAGTAAGGATTTAATTATTGATATTATTTATCGATCTCCTAGTGGCTCTATTCCACTGTTTCTACACACCCTTAATGATCTACTGGATACCATCCTAAAACAGTCGACTGAATTAATTATTTATTCGAGATTTTAATATAAACATGATGGGTATGAGGTCTTCTATATCTTTGGATTTTCTGTCGTCCATGCTTGCCGCAGGTACTTTACCTTCTGTATGTATCCCATCTCGCATAACAGAGAGTACGTCATCTCTGATTGCCAATATTTTCTGTACGGCTACCTTGATCCAAAATTATGTTTTATTGAGCGACATTTCCGATCATTTCCCTGTTTACTCTCGATACTGTTTTGATAAACTGACTATTGAGAGGACTGGTGAGTCTGGTAAGAGGCCTTTTAGGTTTGGTGAAGTGGAATTGATGCTTCTTAGGTCAAGATTGGCAGAAATTTCTTGGGGTGGTTTTGAGAGTGATTCTGATTTTGGTAATTTATTTGATACTTTTTATGAGTCTATTAAGATGATGTTCTTGATATTTGTTCTGTTTCCCCTTCTAATCGTAAGTCTAAGAATGCTTTTCCTCTAAATCCTTGGATGACCCCTGGTCTCCTTAGGAGTTGTAGGAGAAAAAACAATCTCTGGAGGGCCTTTAAGTTTGCTAGCCCTTCATTGAAAGCTATTTGCTTTCAGCGATTTAAAATTTATAGGAATATTTATAATTCTGTGTGTCGAAAGGCCAAGTCCAGTATTATTTTAATTGTTTTTCAGATTGTGGTAAAGATATACGAAAAACTTGGCAGGTTATAAATTCTGTGCTTATGCCCTCTTTTCAGTCTCCATCAGCCCCTTCTTTTTTGGATCTCGATGGCAAAATCATCGAAGGTGAACTGAATGTTCAAGATGCATTTACTTCATATTTTGCGAATATTGGTAAAAGGATCGCTTCGGCTGTTAGTTCTTCTCCTTCAGGATCCAACTTCAGGTCTTATCTTGGATCACCTTGTATGAATTCAATGTTTTTAGAACCAGCAACGGAGAAAGAAATTGCTAAATTTGTTATGGGATTGAAAAATTCTTCGTCGTCTGGCCCTGATAATATTCCTACTAAAGTAATTAAGTTCATACTTCCTTCCATTATTTCCCCCTTAACAAAACTTATTAACCTCTCCTTTCAGCATGGTATTTTCCCGAGTAGTCTCAAGCGTGCTCGAGTCATCATATTATATAAAGGGGGGACACGAAATGATCCAGCCAACTATCGGCCAATTTCTTTGTTGTCTGTGTTTAGCAAAATATTTGAGAAGGCGATGCTTTCTCGTCTTAATAATTTTCTTACTTCTAAAGATATTTTTCACGATTTTCAATTTGGTTTTCGAGCAAATCATTCGACTGATCATGCTTGTGCAGTTTTACTGAATTATCTTCACTCTGCCCTAGACTCCCTTTTGATTACTGCTGCTTTGTTTATGGATCTTCGTAAAGCCTTTGATTCTTTAACCCACAGTGTTCTTCTGTTTAAACTTTCTCATTTTGGCGTAAGAGGTAGTGCGTTTCATTGGTTCAAGTCTTTCTTGTCTGGTAGAATAATTTCTGTTGATCCAATTTTTCGCTCAACATCAAGTGTTGACCAGAGGGTCCCTCAAGGGTCAATCCAAAGTCTAACGAGTATGCGAAGGCTGGGTTTCTCAAATCGTCAGCTCTTACTGGCTTACACGACATACATCAGGCCAATCCTTGAATATTGTTGTCCTGTCTGGGGTCCCCAAGCACAAAAAACTGTCTACATGTCAAAGGAACTGGAAGACGTTCGAAGACGTGCTACTAAAATAATTAAGACAATTTCTTAAACCACATTGGCCTGATATAACATAAAGAAAGAAAAACGAGCAAAATTGGGGTTTTTAAAGGCCAAATGAAAATACTAAAAAAACACAACAAAGCGAATATTTCGAGGGGACAAGCGCCTCTCTTTTTCAGTGGGAAACGGAAAAATATGATCAATATTTTTTGTTTGGCGCCGAAGAAGAGAGGCGTTTGTCCACTCGAAATATTCGCTTTGTTGTGTTTTTTTCAATATTTTCATTTGGCCTTTAAAAACCCCATTTATGCTCGTTTTTCTTTCTTTATGGTACTAAAATAATTCTTGGACCCAGGTATGAGAGTTACGAGTATGCCCTTGTTGTTATGAGCTTGCCCACTTTGTTACGCACATTTAAATAATAATAGACAGATTTTAATTTTTGCTGCTAGATATATTTCATAGAAAGTTTTATGAAGCGAACGATAAAAAAAAATGTATGACAATACTGGAGAAATATCAAATATATACATGTGCTACGAGCACAAGTCTCACTAAAAATGTTGTTGCCATTGGGAGGTAAGAGCTTTCATATACTACTATTACTAACAAAAACTCACCGCAGCATCAAGTCGCCTCAGGCCAACACAGCTATGGACGCCCTTCCTCCATTCCAATCTATTCAAAGCCTCCCTCCTTACACCCTCCTAGGAAGTTCCCATTTACTTTAAATCTTTCTTTGTGACATCCTCTCACCCAAGACGAGGACGACCTGCTTTTCGTTTAGCACTAGACGGTTGGCCTAAAAGGACAATCTTCGGCAATCTGTCATCCTTCATTTTTTACTAATAATCTTTATACTGATCATATTTTAATTATAAATAAACGATCATCGACTTGTAATGGCTTCATTCCAGATACTCCATCAAAATACCATTAGAGACAAAAACGTATGTGGACAGCCCGTTTCCTTCCCAATGCGCTTCTCTCCTATAAAGGTTCAAATTTGGGCAACAGACTTAGAGGGCCAGTAAAACAATATTACGATGTTAAAAGCAAAAGGAGAGCGAACGACTTTAAAAATTATGCAAGAGCACCTCAACAGTTTCTGTTTTTTTTTTTCGCGAAAGCTTGGACAGACTCTCAAGAAAGCAGACTTTTTGGTATATATATGCTGTTTCTAATATGTGGCTTAGAAATATATGTACAGATGCATTTTTTATGACATGAAAAATATAATAGAAGCTTTAATAATAATTTAGTTATTATAACTATATAATAATTTAATTAGAAGCTTATCATAGAAGCTCCCTATTTTCTTCAGATATTAATTTTAGTCAGAAAATCAATAAACTGGCAAAAAAGCCCTTCAACGGGGTCTGAACTGGGTCGCACTCAAGCTTTCTTTAAAATCATTTTCAAAACTGGGTCTAAGGTGAACACTGATGATATTGATGAGAATGAATGTGTACAGGAAATGAATATACTGAAAATCCGGGCTTGTGATTGGTCCATCAGATACAATGTTTTGGCTAGTGATTGTTTTGTGGAATTAATTAAAAAAAAACATCTCGAAAAAGAGGTTTTCTAAAGAAAAGTAAAGGCCAGGGGCGTCGTTTGGGGGTAGTGTGGAGAACAAAATATTATACATCCCATGCCCTTTGACTAACCAGATATGGACCTTTCTCCCCCCCCCAATAAAAATGCTGTAAATTCGCCCCTGGTAAAGGCCATATTAAATTTAAGATTAGAAGAAATAGAAACCTACAATAACTCAACCTAAACCTAATTCTAACTCAAACCTAACGCTCTCACTGCTAAAGTCTAAGACTTACTGCATCATTGGTGCTTTACTGAAAACCATATGTGTTTTGAAAAGTCTTTGAAATTACAAATAAAATCAAACTGAATGTTTGATATATAATGCTATTAATTGTTGAAAGATCATCAGTTCAAGATTTTATTTCACTGTAATTTTATTCACATTTTCAATGCTGCAATAACTAGAAAAGAAAAAAATTTGTAATAAAATTCATTTTTAGTGAAGCACCATTGCCGTAGTAGGCTTTAGACTTTTACAGTTAGGGAAGGGGGCAGTATCCAAACTCATTTTTGTAGTGAATCTATATTTGTCTTGAACAGTCTTGGAAAAAACTAATGAAATTAAAAGAAATATTTGATATATAATGATAATAATTGCTGAAAGCTCATCAGTTCAAAATTTAATTTTACTGTAATGTTCATATTCATTTTCAATGTTGTAATAAGTACAAGAGAAAATATTTCTAATATAATTCGTAATATATTTCTAATATAACATAATTCGTGTAATATTTCTAATATATCTCTTGTTATTTTTTTCGATGAGCATCAAATTTTTGCCAAAGATGTTGCAAGTAAAGGATTTGCTCCAAAGGAGGAGATTTACATGTTTAAACGAGTTTCGTGCTTTCACACTAAGTCATTGTGTTTGAATGTTTTATACGGATTTTTTGTTTTCATTATATTTGATTTCAACTGGCTGCTTTAAAAGAGGTTTACCAAGAATTTTTTGACGAATAATACAAGTGGTACAAAACAACCTCTAGCTCTTAAGATTTTAAGATGGGCAAAGTTTAGCTAATGATGCTTTTTACAATGCTCAGGGGATGTGTTTACGGACGAAAGATAGACAACCTTGAACGATAAAGGCAATTAGTTTTGATTTCTAAGAGCATGAAAAAGTTCAGAATGTGTAATTTGAATATTGTCATTTTAGTGGCAACTCTAATTTATCCTGAAAGCGCTTTGAGTGAACTAAGAATAAAGGGACTTTCAGCAACCCGTAAATATTATTGTTTATTATAGGCTATCATTATTTTTTAATTGCCCTGATGAATAGGCTAGCCTAGGGTTTAGGATAAAATGCAACTTTTCAGACATTAGGCAGCAACTATTTAGTAAAAATAGCAACAAAGACCAAACTTCCTTTCCATAACAAACAACAAAAGCAAGAAGAACAATAGGGAAATGTTTTTGCAAGACAGTGAAGATAATTTGAATGAATATTTCTGCCCTATGTCCAAGGGCTGTCCTCAGCAAGACAAAAATATATAAAAGAAAAAAGGATAAATATTTACCAAATCATATTATTGAGTTACAAATAAAGTGAATATACCACTCAATGCCTTTTTTATGCTCTTTACAAATATAATAATCATTTTTGTTGGAAATGAATTTTAGCCCCCACCCTTATAGGCCTATATACCAATTCAGGGTATATATTAGCACATTAGGGGGTGTGGGGAAAGTTTAACTTACCTCTCATTTACATCAGAAATAAAATTACCCACACACCTAATGTACAAATATTTACCCTGAATTGGTATAGGCTATATAGGGGTGGGGGCTAAAATTTATTTCCTATGAAAATGATTATTATATTTGTAGAGAGCATAAAAAAGGTATCAAGTAGTATATTCACTTTAGTTGTAACTCAATAATATGATTTAGGCCTAGTAAATATTTACCAAAAAAAGACTCACAACAACATGCAACCAATAAGAACAAAAATTAAAAATTTTCCAAAGCAGTCCTAGCATCCTTACTTCAGCAAAGTTCAACCAGGACTGATATTACTAATCCAGCCTTTTTGGCAGCTAACCTCAAAGGTCTTTTTGTGACTGGTTCTGTGTTAATGTCTTTTGGTTTTTTAAAATATTTTGTAAGACTCTTTTTAATTAAATTTGTGTATAGAGAATTTACTGTATATTCCCCTGAGTCCCTGTTTGAGGAAATATTATTATTAATCTTAAGTTTGATTTCATTTGATTCTTGGACTACCTGCTTTATGCCTAGGTCATTGCTCATAAGGGCAGATTCATCAAAAAGTATATTGTGGCTAGGAGTTTGAAAAATATGGCTGCCTAATGCAGAATCAAATGAAACAGTAGAAATATTAGAATTTAAAGCTTTAAATATATCATCTTTATGCTGTTGTATGTGCTTTTCTAAATTCTGGTGTGTTCTAACTACATAACATTTGCCACAATTGCATGGTATTTGATAGATCCCTCTTTGGCAAGTAACTGGGGTTTTATCTTTACCAGAATTTAGAAAATTTATGATTTTAAAATTATTTGTCAATGCTACATATAGATTATTTTTTGTGCAAACTTTTTTAAGATTTGTAGTGATTTTTGGGATGTAGGGGAGATAAATTATGTTTGAGGGCTTGTCAGAAATCTCACATGGTAAACTATCATTAATTTTATGGGAATGTCTTTTCAGTCAACAGTTAATTACACTATTAATAAATAAAATAGGATACCCATTTCCAAAAAGTATGTTCTTGATAAAGTTTAATTTTGTTGTGATGTGGGAATTAGAACAAATGTTTAGGGCACAATCAATGAGGGATATTATAACTGTTCTTTTAACTTATGGGGGGTGGTTTGATTTATAATGCAGATATCTATTATTTTGTGTTGGCTTTCTATAAATAGTAAAATTGAGTTTATCAAAGCTACAAAAAACTAACACATCTAGGAATGGGATTTTATTTGCAATTTCTATTTCTAAAGTAAACTGTAAATTTCTATTTTATGTATTAAGGTGATCTAAAAACCCTTAAGCTCATTTTCCCCATAGTTCCAGAAATGACATAATTTCACTCTGGAACTATGGGGGAAATGAGCTTATGGGTTTTATACCAATAGACATTAACACAGAACTGGTCACAAAAAGACCTTTGAGGTTAGCTGCCAAAAGGGCTGGATTAGCAACAAGAATGTGTTTAAAATTATTTTTCTTTCATCTCATTGAATTGCCTTGTTTTAACTTACTTTTTATCAGTCCTAGTTGAACTTTGCTGAAGTAAGGATGCTAGGACTGCTTTGAAAATTTTTAATTTTTTGTTTTTATTGGTTGCATGTTGTTGTGAGTCTTTTTTCTTTTATATATTTTTGTCTTGCTGAGGGTGGACCTTGGACATAGGGCCAAAATATTCATTCAAATTATCTCCACTGTCTTGCAAAAAGATTTCCCTATTGTTGTTCTTGCTTTTGTTGTTTGTAACTGTTTAGTGGTTTGTCACTTCTGAAGGAAATAGGCTAAACAAACAACTGTAGTATCAATCAATTCCTTATTTCAAGCTTCTTCCAAACAATAGGCTATGGTTACTTTTGACAGTAGCCTACACCCCTCCCCCCAACAGTCCTAGTTAGAGTCTGGTAAATTTTTTGCAGTTCACATTATTGACTTACAAATAAACTGAACATACCACTTGATGTCTTTTTTTATGCGCAATACAAATGTAGCCTAATAATCATTTTTGTCACAAATGAATTTTACCCCCCACCCCTATATATACCAATTCAGGGTATATATTTGCACATTAGGGTAGGGGTATGGGTAAATTTTAAACTTATCTCTTATTTGCATCAGAAATAAACTTTATCCCAGCCCCCTAATGTGCAAATATATACCCTGAATTGGTATATATAGGGGTGGGGGTAAAATTCATTTGCAACAAAAATGATTATTATATTTCAAAGGAGCATAAAAAAGGCATCAAATAGTATGTTTACTTTATTTGTAAATCAGTAATATGAACTCTGAAAAATTTACATAGAGTCCTAACAATGCTCCTAGCCTGCTCATTATTTGAAACTTAGTTAAAATTCTAGACAAGCTAATTTTGCTATCTTGGAAAGGGGCCAGGTTAGGAAAATAAAAATGTCAGGGATGGATCTACAAGCAAAAGTAGCCTATGTCCTAGGAAGGTATTTTGATGTAGGCCAACCTACCTCCACTCATTCTACCTCTAGAAGGCACTTACCTTTGATGATCTACAAAAATCTTTGTGTTATAAAAATGAAATCTTACAAAATAGATCTTCTGCTTAAGTGAAGTACAAGAAAAGTATTTTCAGCTTCACAACTTTGCTCAATCCTAATTTACAAGGTTTCAAAGATCTGCAAATATGTTTCCTAAATTTTCGAATAAGTTACTTTAAAGTGCATATCCAGCATGATAAGGTGGTGATGGCCCATTGATATGGCTTAAAGTTCTACTCAAATGACAGGACTTACATTTTGAAAGTTAAAACAAGAGAAAAATAAAATGAAAGCTGAAAATTAAGGTGTAAAGTTGTTTGTCAAAATTCAAATAGGTATAGACCTGTCAGGTAGGCAATTTTCTAAGGCTTGCTTTGGGTTCACATTACCACTAACTTGGTTATGCTACAAAGCTTAAGTAAATTTGTTTCAGATTGAAATTTTTGCCTATCATACTTTCTCTTCCATAAGCTCTGTAATGCAAACTTTTCTGCATTATTTAACTTTCAAAAGTGAAGATGAAGGAATGATTTGTATGATGTTCAGTATTTAGATCTAAAGACATAGAAGATACTGAGGAAACACATGAAAACAAACATAAATTTTGTCCCTTTGATTGTAAAAAGAAGGCCTTGCCTTAACAAAGTCTATTATCCAATAGTCTAATTCATTCATAGCCAATTCAAATCACTTTTCCTCTAAGTTGGTTATGCTATACATGCTAAGTAGACATTTTTTCAACTTTGCAATTGACTATGTTATGGAGCTTAAGTAGGTTATGCTATGGAACTTATGGGGCTTATGGATTTTAAGTGAACAAGTGTGAAAGACCTATTTAGCTAATATTAAACATATCTTATAATATGATAAAATTATAGACAAGCTACTTTTTAACCATCTTAGAAAGGGGTTTAGGTTAGGAAAACAAAACTTTCAGGGATGGATCTACAAACTAAAGTATGTCTTGAGAAGGTATTTTGAAGTACCTACCCCCATTCCTTCCCCCTCTAGAAGGCACTGACCTTTGAAGACCTTTACAAATTGGCAAAGGTCTAGACAGGCTACTTTTTGCTATATTGGAAAGTGGTTAGACTAGGAAAATAAAACTTTCAGTAATGAATCCAGGGCCAAGATCATACTCCAGGAAGATATTGCCAAGCTGCTGTGTTAATCCTCTTTTGATTTCTACATCTTAGAAATTTACCTACATGACATGTCTATACCTATTGGAGTTTAGACAAAACAAGATTATACATGAATTTTCAGTTTCCTTTTCTCTGATTTTAGTTCTGAAAATGCTATTTCTGTTATTTGAGTGAAATTTTAAGACATATCAATGGTTTTATTCTAAATTAAGGACATGTATTTGCAGATGTTTGAAACTTCATTTATTTATTTATTTATTAGTACCAAAATACAGTAAGCTTTAACAAGCTTGTCACACTAAACAATTGAAACATACAGTACACTGAAACATACAGTAAACATACACACTGAAAACATAATAACTGAAACATACAGTAGTGCCAAACTAACTGAAACATACTAACACCAAACAATCTAATAATAGTTGAAACATACCAAAAAGTAAGCCTACAAAATAACTGAAAAACGTGCTGGTCACAAATCAGCTAATACAAAAGTAAAAATATTCTCAATATGGATTGTGATAAGACCTAGTATAGAAATCTGTAGAGGCTAAACTACTTCTGAAAGACTGGACCATGGTACTTGAAACTATTACTGATGGAAGTGAATTCCAAGTCTTCCAAACTCAGCTAGACAAAGAGTTGTGGCCTAATCTTTTCTGTGAACATGGTGGGTAAATTTTGTGGTGGTGTTGATGGGTACTACTGTATTCTGTAAAAGTGAAAAAGTGAGTTTGAGTGGTATTATAAATGTTCCTAACAATGCAGAATGTATTTGTTAGGTCAGCTCTATCACGTCAGAACTGGAGACTAGGCAACTTTAGTCTCTGCATTGTCTGGTGGTAAGGTAGATGCCTCAGGTAAGGTATGAGTTTGGTGGCCCTATGTTGCACTCTCTCTATCTCTCTTATTAAGGGGATACCATACTGATGAGCAATACTCAAGTCTTGAACATACAGTGGATACATAAAGTGAAATCAATGAAGGAAGATTAAACTTAGAAAATGTACACTTTAAATGTAGTAATTGATAATTTGCCTTATTGGTGATATCTGATACATGTTTATCAAATTTGTGACTTGAATCAAAGCAAACCCCAAGGTCTCAAAATTATTCCACACTTGAAATTGATTTATCATTAACAAAGTAATGGTAATGTTGAGGGAGTCTATGCAAATAGTGCACAACATTGCACTTGGTTTCATTAATGAGCATAGAGTTTGCAGTACACCACTGGCTCACAGCAACCAAATCCTCTTGAAGTAAAGAAATCTCATGTTCACTCATGACTGACCTGTAAACTTTCACATCATCTGCAAACATTTTTAAGGTCAAATTCCTAACAACATGTGGCAAATTATTGATAAAAAGGCAGAAGAGTACTGGCCCAAGACAACTGCCTTGTGGAACTCCACTTATGACAGACATAGGTGATGACAGAGCATCACCTACTGCAACCTCTTAGGTTCTATTTGTAAGATAATCCATTATCCATGCTTTAGTTTATGGGCCAATTCCATATAGTTGACATTTATTTATCAGAAGAGGGATGGAAATTTTGTCAAATGCTTTGGAAAAGTCAATATAAATACAATCAAACAAAATACCATTATCCACCATCAATTGAAAATCATAAATCACCTCCAGAAGTTGCGTGTTACAAGATCATCGTTTATGGAAACCATGCTGAGCAGAATGCCATAAATTATTTTCTTCAAAATGTGCCTGGATTCTGCTCACCACAATTTTCTCCATTATATGGGAAAAGATTGATGTGTTTGAAATTGGTCTGTAATTATTGAAATGGGACTTTGAACCATTCTCGTACAACAGCCTAATGATACTTCTTTTCCAAGCTGAAGGACATTCACCAGACAAGAGACAAAGATTAAAGAGATATGTGAGTGGTCCAGCAAGGACTGATGCAAGTTCATGTAAGATCATATTTGAAAATCCATCAATATCTAGCGCCTTTCCAGGATCAAGATTTTGGACTGTCTGATAAACCTGCTGGAATGTAAACTCTGAATCATCAAATTTTTTGTTAAAACTGGAGGAGTAAACTGAGTGTGTGTATGAGTAAAAACTGAACCAAATACCTTATTGAAAAGTTGTGATTTTACAAAATTATCATCTATATGTGAAAAAGTTTCAGGACCTATAAAGGAAGTGGATGACGGGGATTCTGAAACTTGGTTCCTTCCTACATATTTCCAAAATCTTTCTGGGCAACTTTGGACTGATGCTATAACATTTGACTCCACCTCTTGACAATTTAAATGAAGGAATTTAGTTGATCTATTTCTAGCTCTTTTATAATTTGACCATGAATCAAAGGTTTTAATTCTTACATGATCACGCCACCTATCACCTTTTTCTTTTAGCATTTTTACTATATACCGGGGAAGTATCTGTCTATTTTTGGAAAACTGTCTACTAGTAGATATTGGTACATATCGATCTTTACCTTCTTTAAGGACCTGCTTAATAAAATCAAAAATCAGTGGTAGCATTACATTGCTGTAACTCCTCTTGGATAGAAAGAGATGAAAAACAATCTGAAAATGCAACGTAATTTGCTCTACCATAATCATATTTGGGAGAACAATTTGGAATACCAGCAAAACCCAAAAAGCAGTTTAGTGATATCGCCAATACCACGTGATCACTTTTTCCCAGTGGTGGTAAAAACTCAACACTAACAACATCATCAGGTGGTTTTGTAATTGCAAGGTCTAAGACTGAAGGGGTTGAATTAGTGTGCAAACAAGTAGGGTTTTGAATATGCTGATGCAAGTAATGCTCATGTAAAGTTTGTAGGAATTGATTTTCAAAGAACTCACCAGAAAGCTGCATTGTACTTGAGGTCCAATTAATAGAGGGTAGGTTAAAGTCACCAACTACTAGAAACTTTGAACTAGATAAAGAGACAGAGGACAAATACTGCAATATTTTTTTATTATTAAATGTAGACAATTCACTAACACTAGGACTATGATAAATGGCTGCAACTCTACAAACAATTGAGGACCCAGGTAACTTCACATCATCAACTAAGGATTCACTTATAATTGAAGAGATTGGGTCATTAACTTCTGTATACTTTAATGAGGTATGAACATAAAAGAAAATTCCATGCTTACAATTACTATTTATAATGAGATTATAATCAAGCACTTGCTGGAAAAACACATCTGGTTGCTCACAGTTCTTGGGTAGTGATTTTGTAATAACAACGACAAGGGGTCTGAGGGCTGATATTAGGGCTTGAAATTCATCAATTTTGTAGATAAACAGTCTGTGATTGTATATAGAATAGATAAATTACTCCCTTTATTTATACTATATAGAGGCAGGGAATAGGTTTTTAAAGGCCCATTCTGTTGTCTGGGGCAATGGCTCCCCATATTAGCATGTTTTTTGTCACCGTACAACCATTTTTAATTCCTAAATTTTGCTCACCAGCAGCAGCTCTTTTCTTGATTTCTTCTACTAGTTCTTTTCTGTGTAGCCAGTCTTCTTTTGAGGTATCAGCATAGAAACGAATGTCTCCCTTTTTTATGTGGGACTGTGTTAGAATGTCAATTTTTGTTTTAAAGGAACTAACTGAAAACAGTAATGGAACTGGTTGATTGGATGAGTTGGGAGAATTTGAATTGGGGTTAGTGCTTGACAGCCTTTGCAAATTGGTCACTGTGCCTACATCAATTTGAAACCTGTTTTTAAGAACATTTTGTAAGAACTGTAAGTCGTTGGTTTGGGGTGGGACACCATATGGAACTAAATTCATGCATCTTTTCAGTCTGTCATTTTTTTGTAGCACCATCTTTGAACTTTAGTTTGCAGCTTATCAACAATGGTATGATTGACCATTTCCTCAACATTGGCAATAGACACTTTCGATGAGATAATGTTTTCTAAATTCTGCACTCTAGCATTAATACCTTCAAGAGAGGTACGCATTTCATTTTGAAAACCAACATAAATAGCTTTCATTTCACTACAATGCTCATTCAGCAGCTTGGGAAGATCTTGCTGGGCCAAACCTTTTGATTTACACATGGGGCATACCCAGGGGCTACCATGTTGGTCATTCATTTTTAAAAAGATATCATATTCAGTGGAGGACATTGAGAGGCATTGTGCACACAACCATTGGTCACATTTATCATACTGTATAGCACAAGAACTGTTGTCTAGCAAACACCCAGCATAAATTGAGATTGAACAAAGTTGTGAAGCTGAAAATGCTTTCCTTGGGATTCATTTAAGTGGAAGATGTATTTTTATGAAAGAAATATAATAGTTTTTTTTTTTAATGGGTCTCTGTAATCTCAACTGGATGAAAATTTAATTTTGCCTGAGTAAGAACAATAGAATAAGGACTAGGCCTAGGATAAGATATCCAGTTGTCAGACAACTAATCACTACTTGAACAGTAAATAATTGTAAAACCTCTTTTGTACCACTTAGTAAGTAGATTGTTTCACCATTGGTTTTGTAAAAATATTCTTAATAAGCAAGTGATTAGCTTGAATATTTTAGCTGTGGCCTATAAAAACACACAACACACATTTTCAATATACTGATAGAAAACAGATGAGCCTAATCTTGGGCAGTGGAACACATTTTAAACTTTAACCTATTCTTTGAAAAGGCCGTCTAATATTGGACACAGGATCTTAAAAATAGAACAATATATCCAAATCGCAGAGAGTGTCAATATCAGACAAGTTAACTAATAGTTATGAAGCATTTAAATAGGCTAGTATATACAGCTAACTTTTGTCTAAATTCAAATGTTGGAGACTAGAAATTTTCCAAGATTGTAGTCAGCCAATTCCAACTGGTCTAGTCCTAAGTATCAGTAAATCCAAACTGTCTAAACCTATATACATAATGTTTAAAATTAAAAGCCTTTTGTGTATTTAAAGGAAAGATAGTTCTTAATCAGGGACAGGAAGTAATTTTAAAAAGGGTTAACAGTGGAATTATACATTATAACCTGATTAATATAAACCTGCTGAATATTATAGCCTAAAGTAAGACTCATTGTCTTAGTGTTTTCTTTTAGTTTTTATATATTCATAGGGCTATATCTGGTACCTTGATGAGGAGTGGTGGTTGCATTGTAAAAAAAAACAAAAAAAAAACAATATTTTTGTATATAGCAAAAAATAAAGAATCCTATTGCTAGTACTTTTGTTTGTTTAGCATGTTTCCTTCAGAAGTAGCCAACCACTAAGTATTTACCCATTATGCTACTTTTGTTAATATTTAATGAAACTAATGGTGCAAAACACAGAAAATGAATAGGGAAAATAATGTATGAAATTATATGGAGATATGGAGGTCAATCTATCTTTTCTGAAATTGCAACTGTAATAAGCGGAGTTGCAAATGTTACTGTGCTTGGGTCAACATTGTTTAATATCTATATAAATGATGCCCCACTTGTAGTCATAAACTAAGCCTTTCAAACAGTTTGTGGTAACAAACTGTAAGTGAGGAGCGACCCAGCTCAATAGTAACCAAAACTTTAAAAAGCGGAATTTTGATACCAATAGATACATCAAAAGATACATCATCAAGTTAAGTCCTACCCATCAAAAGTTACATCCCTGAGAAAACTCGCCTGATTTTTGAAAAAAGGGGGAATCACCCCCTAAAAGCTATAGAACCTTAATGAAAATCAGACCATCAAATTCAGCGTATCAGAGAACCCAACTGCAGAGGTTTCAAGCTCCTATCTCCAAAAATGTGGAATTTTGCATTTTTTGCCAGAAGAAAGATCACAGTATGTTAATTTGTTTTTTTGTTTTGTTTTTTTTTTTTCCAGGGGTGATCGTATTGACCCAGCGGTCCTAGAATATCGTGGGAGGGCTTATTCGAACGCAAATTAAAAGTTCTAGTGCCCTTTCTAGTGACCAAAAAATGGAGGGCAAGTAGGCCCCCTCCCATGCTCATTTTTTCCCAAAGTCACCCGATCAAAATTTTGATTTAGCTATTTTGTTCAGCACGGTCGAAAATATAATAACTATGTCTTTTAGGATACCTTAATCCCCCAAAGTCCCCGGGGGGAGGGCTGAAAGTTAGGAATTTTACCCAATGTTTACATATAGTTTTGGTTATTGGGAAGTATACAGACGTTTTCAGGGGGGATTTTTTCTGGTAGTGGGGGGGGGTCGGGATTGTGTGGGAGGATCTTTCCATGGGGGAAGGGACATTGCTATGAAGGGGGCACCAGATTTCCCAGCATTATTTAAAAAACAATCAGAAATGAAATAAAAAAAAAACGTTTTTCAACTGAAAGTAAGGAGCAACATCAAAACTTAAAACGAACAGAAAGTATTACATACATGATTGGGTTCGCCCTCTAATCAATACCTTGCTCTTTAAGCCAAAGAGTTTTTTTTAGTACTTTCATAAGAGCTATTTATTGTAATTAATGGCCTTTGTGATTAAGGAGTCATTTTTAAAGAATTGGAACAAAATTTGAACTTTAGCATATAGAGCGAGGTATTGACTAGGGGGTGGACCCCCTAATATACGTATTAAAAATATATGAATATAGAAGTTCGTTACGTATGTTAATTCCTAAGTTACGTATATTTATTACTAATAAAAACATTCGTAAATAAAATTAAACAACTTTAAGAAAGCCATTTAACCAAATAAAAGTAAAATTAATATGCAAATTGTGCTTTAATTATTGATCTACGGTGAACCAAAATCAAATCCTTCGTTAATTCAAAAACGTTCAAAAATTAAATAAAAAAAACAAGTTTTTTTTAACTGAAAGTAAGGAGCGACACTAAAACTGAAAATGAACAGAATATGTTCTGTATATGAAAGGGGCTGTACCCTCCTCGACGTCTCGCTCTTTACGCTAAAGTTTGACTCTTTCTCACAACTCTATTTTTTTAAAACAATAAAAACTTTAGCGTAAAGAGCGAGACGTTGGACAGCCCTTTCATATACGGAATAATTTCTGTTCGTTTTAAGTTTTAATGTCGCTCCTTACTTTCAGTTAAAAAAAACTTTTTTTTGTATTTAATATGTGTATGATTCTAATGTAATTTGCAAACAAATGCATTCCTGTAAATTCAGACACTACCTTACAAGCCAATATCAATTCTTTTGCTAAATGTGCTGAGAGTTGGTGCCTTGAACTGAACATGAAAAATATCAGAACTATCCATTTTGGGGAAACTAACCCTGGTCATGCATACAATATAGATTCAAATAATGCAAAACCTCAACCGGTTTCAGCTGCAACTGAAGAAAGAGATTTTGGGCTTATTGT
This sequence comes from Artemia sinica, assembly GCA_027921565.1. NCBI lineage: Eukaryota > Metazoa > Arthropoda > Branchiopoda > Anostraca > Artemiidae > Artemia > Artemia sinica. The sequence continues at coordinate 12,187,801 of CM051272.1, forward strand.
AGATAAAAAGTCTGTACAAGAATGATTGTTGGTAAAGCATCACAAAGACTAGGGTTAATAAAAACGACAATCTCCTCCAGAGTTCCACAGACCATGCTAAAGCTGTACAAACCCTTAGTTTGGACTGTCATACACTATGGAATGACTGTTGCCTCCCATATTAGTAAGGATGATGTAAATTTCCTTGACTCCATTCAAAGAAAGGCCACAGAATGTATAGAAGGGTGCAAAAATTTTGACTATCCTGCAACATTGAGAAAACTCGAAGCTACCTTTGCTAGTTTATAGAAGAAAAAGGGAAGACATGATCATGACTAAGAAACTATTAACCAGTGGCAACCCTCAATCTTATCTTCAACTAGACACCCAGCAGAAGACTAGAGGCTACTTGTTGAAACTGTTTCAGAACATAACCCAGATACATACAACAAATCAATTCTTCTCCAATAGATTTGTGTCCTGCCGGAATTCAGTACTGTAACTGATGAAATGGTAACTGCAACTACCACCAATGCATTCAAATCTGGAGTTGATCATAACTGGCAGATGCAACCATGGAAGATAAAGTTGGATGCAGCCATCTTTTAGTCATTGCCATTGCTCACCAGTGCCATCACAGGATTTATCTTAGCTGCTGGACAATGTGATTTAATGTATGGTGATGATATAATTTTCTCTAGCAAGGAAAGACGTTTAGTTAGGAAAATGAAAGATTCAGAATCAGACCTAAGGTTCAAATTACGTCCCACCATTTCCCCTGCAAAGGGAGCTGAGCTTGAAAAAAAACTGTTCTACAGATATATCAGCTCCGCAGCTGGAATAGATCTTCAGCAGAGGCATGTTTTGGTTTGGGAGGAAGCCATTAGCTAAAAAGTAGCCTACTAGAATTGTCTTTTGGTACAACATTGACCTGTGAATCAGAGCTGGTCCAAGGGGCTTGCCGTGCAACAAATGCTGTAAAATACGTGAAATAGAGAATACAGAATCGACCTTAAGTTAAGCTTGAGACCCCCCACTTTCTAAGATTAGGCCTCAAACAGAGATCAAGTTAAATTTAATCTACAAAAGTAAATCACAAGAATTTGGTGGACAGACCTATAATTCTTTTTATGGTAGCCAATCAAGATTAACAGGATTTGTATTTTTCAATTGCCCAATGATTTTCTTTTGGTCCCAGAATACCTTAGGATAGGCTACCAAGGGAGTCACATTTTTAGCCAGTTAAAAAAAATTAAACTTTTTAAGTTGCAAGGTTTTAAAAAATGGTCCAACTATTGATTTGTGCTAAAATCTGCCTACAAATAAAGTAAGAAAAGTCAAAATGAAATCGAAAATACACAAAGCACTCGAGAGTCAAATTTAAAGCCAGTTTTAAAAGAACTCGAGAGTCGGAAGCCAAGTTTAAAGCCAGTTTTAAAACCAGTGAAACTTTTTAAGTCAGGAGGATTTGAAAAATAGTTCATGTTTTATTCTGTGCTCAAATTTGCCAACAAATACTGTAAGATAGGCTAAAATGAACTGGAAAATACAAGCAAGTGGTGTCCACTCCTTTTGCTGCTTCAAAATTTAATTGTTACTAGTAACAAATCAGCATATTTTGATGGCATCCCTGTAGCCAGCTCATATCATAGGCAGCGCAATAGCACTGCCTAAGTAAAGAACGATGTTGGCACAGTGTATTTTTTTTTCATACCAGGGAACTTTGTATCGAAGGAGTTATCGTAAAAACTTTGAAAAGGGCTCATTCGATTAGAAATTGAAATGGCTTGTGCCCTTTTTAATAGTCGAAAGTAATTGGAAGGCAACTAACACCCCTTCCACGCCCACCATTTCCCAAACACATCCAATCAAAATTTGTGATAGCCATTTTGTTCAGCGTTGTTGATTTCCATATAGAAATTATGTTTTTGAAGAGGACACTCCCGCACAGCCCTCAGGGCAAGGGTTGTAAGTTATGCCCTGGGGGCATATAAGTTTTTATTTAAAGCTTTGTTGTAGAAACTTCAAAAAGGGTTTTGACATTGGAAATTCAAAGGGCTAGTGCCCTTTTTAATAGTCAGAAGTGATTGGAGGGCAACTAGCCCCTCTCTCATGCCCACCTTTTCCCCAAACACATCCAATCAAAATTTTGAGATAGCCATTTTGTTCAACGTAGTTGAAAGTCCTGGAAATTAGGTCTTTATGGATGACAACCCCCCCCCCCCCCCCACACACAGTCCTCAGGGCAAGGGTTGTTTTATAGAAAGCATTGTTGTAGCAACTTCAAAAAGGGCTCATTTGATTGGAAATTGAAATGGCTAGTGCCCTTTTCAATAGTCAAAAGTGATTGGAAGGCAACTAACATCCCTTCCACGCCCACCATTTATCCAAACACATCCAATCAAAATTTTTAGATAGCCGTTTTGTTCAAAGTAGTTGAAAGGTCCGGAAATTATATCTTTGAGGATTACACTCCCCTCACAGCCCTCAGGGTAAGGGTTGTAAGTTATGCCCTGGGGCATATAAGTTTTTTTTTTATAGAAATGGTTGTCAGAAACTTCAAAAAGGAATCATTCGATTGGAAATTGAAAGAGCTCCTGCCTTTTTTAATAGTCGGAAGTGATTGGAGGGCAACTAACCCCCCTCTCACGCCCACCATTTCTCCAAACACATCCAATCAAAATTTTGAGATAGCCATTTTGTTCAACATAGTTGAAAGTTCTGGAAATTAGCAAACTAAGAATTGTATTTTGTTGCAATATTGACCTGTGAATCAGAGCCAAGGGGCCTGCTGTTTGACAAATGCTTTAAAATACACGAAATAGAAAATACAGAATGGACCTTAAGTCAAGATTGAGACCCCCCCCCCTTTTCTAAGATAAGGCCTCAAACAGATATCAAGTTAAATTTAATGTACAAAAGTAAATCACAAGAATCTGGTGGACAGACATATAATTCTTTTTATGACAGCCAATCAAGATTAACAGGATTTGTTTTTTTCAGTTCCCCAATGATTTACTTTTGGTTCCAGAATACCTTAGGATACCAAGGGAGTCACATTTTAATCCAGTTAAAAAAAAATTAACTTTTTAAGTTGCTAGGTTTTAAAAAATGCCCTTTTTAATAGTCGGAAGTGATTGGAGGGCAACTAACCCCCCTCTCACGCCCACCATTTCTCCAAACACATCCAATCAAAATTTTGAGATATCAATTTTGTTCAACGTAGTCAAGGCCGTACACAGAGGGGGGGGGGGCAGGGGGGTTTGACCCCCCCCCCCCCCGAAATGTTTGCCTTACTCGTAAAAACGTAACAATAATGGATACAAACAAATTTTGTCTATGTTTTTTTAGTTTTTTGTGTGTAATCCCCCCCCCCCCCGATTTTTTGGAGTAAAACCCCCTCCGAATAAAAAATCCTGGTTACGGTCTTGAACGTAGTTGAAAGTTTTGGAAATTAGGGACTCACACGCACCGTTTCCCAAGTATATCCAATCAAAATTTTGAGATAACCATTTTGTTCAACGTAGTCAAAAAGTCTGGAGATTATGTTTTTGAAGATGAAACTCCCCCCACAGCCCTCAGGGCAAGGGTTTTAAGTTATACCCTGGGGGCATATAATGTTTCTTTTTTATAGAAAACGTGGTCGTAGAAACTTCAAAAAGGAATCATGTGATTGGAAATTGAAAGGGCTAGTGCCCTTTTTAATAGTAGAAACTGATTGGAGGGCAAATAACCGCCCTCTCACGCCTACCATTTCCCCAAATACATCCAATCAAAATTTTGAGATAGCAATTTTGTTCAATGTAGTTGAAAGTTCTGGAAATTAGATCTTTGAGGATGGCGACCCCCCCCCCCCCGAGCCCTCAGGGCAAGGGTTGTAAGTTATTCCCTGTGGCCATATAAGGTTTTTATTGAAAGTTTTGTCATAGAAACTTCAAAAGGGCTCATTCGATTGGAAATTGAAAGGGCTAGTGTCTTTTTTAATAGTTGAAAGGGATTGGCCAGCAACTAACGCCCCTCTCACGCCCACCATTTCCCCAAACACATCCAATCAAAATTTTGAGATAGCCATTTTGTTTAACGTAGTTGAAAGTTCTGGAAATTAGGTCTTTGAGGATGACAACCCCCCTCACAGCCCTCAGGGCAAGGGTTGTAATTTATGCCCTGGAGGCATATAGGGTGTTTATAGAAAGCGTTGCTGTAGAAACTCAAAAAGGACTCATTTGATTGGAAATTGAAAGGGCTAGTGCCCTTTTTAATAGTCAAAAATGATTGGAAGGCTTGACATTTTTATAGTAAGGATCGAAGGGGTTACAATGTATTATTTAGACCAGGGCACTTCGTGTCGAAGGAATTGTCGTAGGAACTTCAAAAAGAGCTCGTTCGATTGAAAATAGAAAGGGCTAATGCACTTTTTAATAGTCGAAAGTGATTGGAGGGCAACTAATACCCCTCCCACGCCCACCCTCCCATTTACCCATTATGTTTAAAAACTAAATATTGCCTTAAGATTAAATCAAAATGCAGTGTGTTATTGCTAATTCCCAATAATCCATGTTAGTAGTATCCCAAGAACAACTGAGGGGATTATGTTGAAACTTTCGGGGCTATTTCTGCTCTTAAAATTTAACCAAATCAAAATAGCGCAAGTGTATCCAAGCTATCAAAGAAAGTAAACAGATTTTTTTTGCGAATGGTATCAAGTTTTCCATTTCAGGTCAACTAGTTTAAACAATTTAAACACTAATTTAAACTAATTTAATTGAAACTAATTTAAACACTACTATTTGTGGATAATTTTTCCACATAAGAAAGGTAAAGAACTTCATTCAACCAAAAATGAGCAAAAATAAAATAAAATAATCTACCAAGCGTGAAACTACCACAAATCAGCATCGAACAGAACTGGTCACAAACGTGCTTAGCTGATTTGTGAAAACGTGTTGGTCACAAATCAGCTAATACAAAAGTAAAAATATTCTCAATATGGATTGTGATAAGACCTAGTATAGAAATCTGTAGAGGCTAAACTACTTCTGAAAGACTGGACCATGGTACTTGAAACTATTACTGATGGAAGTGAATTCCAAGTCTTTCAAACTCAGCTAGACAAAGAGTTGTGGCCTAATCTTTTCTGTGAACATGGTGGGTAAATTTTGTGGTGGTGTTGATGGGTACTACTGTATTCTGTAAAAGTGAAAAAGTGAGTTTGAGTGGTATTATAAATGTTCCTAACAATGCAGAATGTATTTGTTAGGTCAGCTCTATCACGTCAGAACTGGAGACTAGGCAACTTTAGTCTCTGCATTGTCTGGTGGTAAGGTAGATGCCTCAGGTAAGGTATGAGTTTGGTGGCCCTATGTTGCACTCTCTCTATCTCTCTTATTAAGGGGATACCATACTGATGAGCAATACTCAAGTCTTGAACATACAGTGGATACATAAAGTGAAATCAATGAAGGAAGATTAAACTTAGAAAATGTACACTTTAAATGTAGTAATTGATAATTTGCCTTATTGGTGATATCTGATACATGTTTATCAAATTTGTGACTTGAATCAAAGCAAACCCCAAGGTCTCAAAATTATTCCACACTTGAAATTGATTTATCATTAACAAAGTAATGGTAATGTTGGGGGAGTCTATGCAAATAGTGCACAACACTGCACTTGGTTTCATTAATGAGCATAGAGTTTGCAGTACACCACTGGCTCACAGCAACCAAATCCTCTTGAAGTAAAGAAATCTCATGTTCACTCATGACTGACCTGTAAAATTTCACATCATCTGCAAACATTTTTAAGGTCAAATTCCTAACAACATGTGGCAAATTATTGATAAAAAGGCAGAAGAGTACTGGCCCAAGACAACTGCCTTGTGGAACTCCACTTATGACAGACATAGGTGATGACAGAGCATCACCTACTGCAACCTCTTAGGTTCTATTTGTAAGTTAATCCATTATCCATGCTTTAGTTTATGGGCCAATTCCATATAGTTGACATTTATTTATCAGAAGAGGGATGGAAATTTTGTCAAATGCTTTGGAAAAGTCAATATAAATACAATCAAACAAAATACCATTGTCCACCATCAATTGAAAATCATAAATCACCTCCAGAAGTTGCGTGTTACAAGATCATCGTTTACGGAAACCATGCTGAGCAGAATGCCATAAATTATTATCTTCAAAATGTGCCTGGATTCTGCTCACCACAATTTTCTCCATTATATGGGAAAAGATTGATGTGTTTGAAATTGGCCTGTAATTATTGAAATGGGACTGTGAATCATTCTTGTACAACAGCCTAATGATAGTTCTTTTCCAAGCTGAAGGACATTCACCAGACAAGAGACAAAGATTAAAGAGATATGTGAGTGGTCCAGCAAGCACTGATGCAAGTTCATGTAAGATCATATTTGAAAATCCATCAATATCTAGCCCCTTTCCAGGATCAAGATTTTGGACTGTCTGATAAACCTGCTGGAATGTAAACTCTGAATCATCAAATTTTTTTTGTTAAAACTGGAGGAGTAAACTGAGTGTGTATGAGTAAAAACTGAACCAAATACCTTATTGAAAAGTTGTGATTTTACAAAATTATCATCTATATGTGAAAAATTTTCAGGATCTATAAAGGAAGTGGATGATGGGGATTGTGAAACTTGATTCCTTCTTACATGTTTCCAAAATATTTCTGGGCAACTTTGGACTGATGCTATAACATTTGACTCCACCTCTTGACAATTTAAATGAAGGAATTTAGTTGATCTATTTCTAGCTCTTTTATAATTTGACCATGAATCAAAGGTTTTAATTCTTACATGATCATGCCACCTATCACCTTTTTCTTTTAGTATTTGTACAATATACCGAGGAAGGATCTGTCTATTTTTGGAAAACTGTCTACTAGTAGATATTGGTACATATCGATCTTTACCTTCTTTAAGGACCTGCTTAATAAAGTCAAAAATCAGCGGTAGCATTACATTGCTGTAACTCCTCTTGGATAGAAAGAGATGAAAAACAATCTGAAAATGCAACGTAATTTGCTCTACCATAATCATATTTGGGAGAACAATTTGGAATATCAGCAAAACCCAAAAAAACAGTTTAGTGATATCGCCAATACCACGTGATCACTTTTTCCCAGTGGTGGTAAAAACTCAACACTAACAACATCATCAGGTGGTTTTGTAATTACAAGGTCTAAGACTGAAGGGGTTGAATTAGTGTGCAAACAAGTAGGGTTTTGAATATGCTGATGCAAGTAATGCTCATGTAAAGTTTGTAGGAATTGATTTTCAAAGAACTCACCAGAAAGCTGCATTGCACTTGAGGTCCAATTAATAGAGGGTAGGTTAAAGTCACCAGCTACTAGAAACTTTGAACTAGATAAAGAGACAGAGGACAAATACTGCAATATTTTTTGATTATTAAATGTAGACAATTCACTAACACTAGGACTATGATAAATGGCTGCAACTCTACAAACATTTGAGGATCCAGGTAACTTCACATCAACAACTAAGGATTCACTTATAATTGAAGAGATTGGGTCATTAACTTCAGTGTACTTTAACGAGGTATGAACATAAAAGAAAATTCCATGATTACAATTACTATTTACAATGAGATTATAATCAGGCACTTGCTGGAAAAACACATCTGGTTGCTCACAGTTCTTGGGTAGTGGTTTCGTAATAACAACGACATGGGGTCTGAGGGCTGATATTAGGGCTTGAAATTCATCAATTTTTGTAGATAAACAGTCTGTGATTGTATATAGAATGGATAAATTACTCCCTTTATTTATACTATATAGAGGCAGGGAATAGGTTTTTAAAGGCCCATTCTGTTGTCTGGGGCAATGGCTCCCCATATTAGCATGTTTTTTGTCACCGTACAACCATTTTTAATTCCTAAATTTTGCTCACCAGCAGCAGCTCTTTTCTTGATTTCTTCTACTAGTTCTTTTCTGTGTAGCCAGTCTTCTTTTGAGGTATGAGCATAGAAACGAATGTCTCCCGTTTTTATGTGGGACTGTGTTAGAATGTCAATTTTTGTTTTAAAGGAACTAACTGAAAACAGTAATTGAACTGGTTGATTGGATGAGTTGGGAGAATTTGAATTGGGGTTAGTGCTTGACAGCCTTTGCAAATTGGTCACTGTGCCTACATCAATTTGAAACCTGTTTTTAAGAACATTTTGTAAGAACTGTAAGTCGTTGGTTTGGGGTGGGACACCATATGCAACTAAATTCATGCGTCTTTTCAGTCTGTCATTTTTTTGTAGCACCATCTTTCGAACTTTAGTTTGCAGCTTATCAACAATGGTATGATTGACCATTTCCTCAACATTGGCAATAGACACTTTCGATGAGATAATGTTTTCTAAACTGTGCACTCTAGCATTAATACCTTCAAGAGAGGTACGCATTTCATTTTGAAAACCAACATAAATAGCTTTCATTTCACTACAATGCTCATTCAGCAGCTTGGGAAGATCTTGCTGGGCCGAACCTTTTGATTTACACATGGGGCATACCCAGGGGCTACCATGTTGGTCATTCATTTTTACAAAGATATCATATTCAGTGGAGGACATTGAGAGGCATTGTGCACACAACCATTGGTCACATTTATCATACTGTATAGCACAAGAACTGTTGTCTATTAAACACCCAGCATAAATTGAGATTGAACAAAGTTGTGAAGCTGAAAATGCTTTCCTTGGGCTTCATTTAAGTGGAAGATGTATTTTTATGAAAGAAATATAATAGTTTTTTTTTTAATGGGTCTGTGTAATCTCAACTGGATGAAAATTTAATTTTGCCTGAGTAAGAACAATAGAATAAGGACTAGGCCTAGGATAAGATATCTAGTTGTCAGACAACTAATCACTACTTGAACAGTAAATAATTGTAAAACCTCTTTTGTACCACTTAGTAAGTAGATTGTTTCACCATTGGTTTTGTAAAAATATTCTTAATAAGCAAGTGATTAGCTTGAATATTTTAGCTGTGGCCTATAAAAAAACACACAACACACATTTTCAATATACTGATAGAAAACAAATGAGCCTAACCTTGGGCAGTGGAACACATTTTAAACTTTAACCTAATCTTTGAAAAGGCTGTCTAATATTGGACACAGGATCTTAAAAATAGAACAATATATCCAAATCGCAGAGAGTGTCAATCTCAGACAAGTTAACTAATAGTTATGAAGCATTTAAATAGGCTAGTATATACAGCTAACTTTTGTCTAAATTCAAATGTTGGAGACTAGAAATTTTCCAAGATTGTAGTCAGCCAATTCCAACTGGTCTAGTCCTAAGTATCAGTAAATCCCAACTGTCTAAACCTATATACATAATGTTTAAAATTAAAAGCCTTTTGTGTATTTAAAGGAAAGATAGTTCTTAATCAGGGACAGGAAGTAATTTTAAAAAGGGTTAACTGTGGAATTATACATTATAACCTGATTAATATAAACCTGCTGAATATTATAGCCTAAAGTAAGACTCATTGTCTTAGTGTTTTCTTTTAGTTTTTATATATTCATAGGGCTATATCTGGTACCTTGATGAGGAGTGGTGGTTGCATTGTAAAAAAAAACAAAAAAAAAACAATATTTTTGTATATAGCAAAAATAAAGAATCCTATTGCTAGTACTTTTGTTTGTTTAGCATGTTTCCTTCAGAAGTAGCCAACCACTAAGTATTTACCCATTATGCTACTTTTGTTAATATTTAATGAAACTAATGGTGCAAAACACAGAAAATGTATAGGGAAAATAATGTATGAAATTATATGGAGATATGGAGGTCAATCTATCTTTTCTGAAATTGCAACAGTAATAAGTGGAGTTGCAAATGTTACTGTGCTTGGGTCAACATTGTTTAATATCTATATAAATGATGCCCCACATGTAGTCATAAACTAAGCCTTTCAAACAGTTTGTTGTAACAAACTGTAAGTGAGGAGTGACCCAGCTCAATAGTAACCAAAACTTTAAAAAACGGAATTTTGATACCAATAGATACATCAAAAGATACATCATCAAGTTAAGTCCTACCCATCAAAAGTTGTATGCCTGAGAAAACTTGCCTGATTTTTGAAAAAAGGGGGAATCACCCCCTAAAAGCTATAGAACCTTAATGAAAATCATACCATCAAATTCAGCGTATCAAAGAACCCAACTGTAGAGGTTTCAAGCTCCTATCTGCAAAAATGTGGAATTTTGCATTTTTTGCCAGAAGAAAGATTACAGTGTGTTTATTTGTTTTTTTGTTTTGTTTTTTTTTTCCAGGGGTGATCGTATTGACCCAGTGGTCCTAGAATATCGTGGGAGGGCTCATTCGAACGCAAATTAAAAGTTCTAGTGCCTTTTTAGTGACCAAAAATGGAGGGCAAGTAGGCCCCCTCCCATGCTCATTTTTCCCAAAGTCACCCGATCAAAATTTTGATTTAGCTATTTTGTTCAGCACGGTCGAAAATATAATAACTATGTCTTTTAGGATACCTTAATCCCCCAAGGTCCCTGGGGGGAGGGCTGAAAGTTAGGAATTTTACCCAATGTTTACATATAGCATTGGTTATTGGGAAGTATACAGACGTTTTCAGGGGGATTTTTTCTGGTAGTGGGGGGGGGTCGGGGTTATGTGGGAGGATCTTTTCATGGGGGAAGGGACATTGCTATGAAGGGGGCACCGGATTTCCCAGCATTATTTAAAAAACAATCAGAAATGAAATAAAAAAAACGTTTTTCAACTGAAAGTAAGGAGCAACATCAAAACTTAAAACGAACAGGAAGTATTACATATATGATTGGGTTCGCCCCCTAGTCAATACCTCGCTCTTTAAGCCAAAGAGTTTTTTTAGTACTTTCATAAGAGCTATTTATTGTAATTAATGGCCTTTGTGATTAAGGAGTCATTTTTAAAGAATTGGAACAAAATTTGAACTTTAGCGTATAGAGCGAGGTATTGACTAGGGGGCGAACCCCCTAATATACGTATTAAAAATATATGAATATAGAAGTTCGTTACGTATGTTAATTCGTAAGTTACGTATATTTATTACTAATAAAAACATTCGTAAATAAAATTAAACAACTTTAAGAAAGCCATTTAACCAAATAAAAGTAAAATTAATATGCAAATTGTGCTTTAATTATTGATCTACGGTGAACCAAAATCAAATCCTTCGTTAATTCAAAAACGTTCAAAAATTAAATAAAAAAAACAAGTTTTTTTTAACTGAAAGTAAGGAGCGACACTAAAACTGAAAATGAACAGAATATGTTCTGTATATGAAAGGGGCTGTACCCTCCTCAACGTCTTGCTCTTTACGCTAAAGTTTGACTCTTTCTCACAGCTCTATTTTTTTAAAACAATAAAAACTTTAGCGTAAAGAGTGAGACGTTGGACAGTCCCTTTCATATACGGAATAATTTCTGTTCGTTTTAAGTTTTAATGTCGCTCCTTACTTTCAGTTAAAAAAAATTTTTTTTATTTAATATGTGTATGATTCTAAACAAATGCATTCCTGTAAATGCAGACACTACCTTACAAGCCAATATTAATTCTTTTGCTAAATGTGCTGAGAGTTGGTGCCTTGAACTGAACATGAAAAATATCAGAACTATCCATTTTGGGGAAACTAACCCTGGTCATGCATACAATATAGATTCAAATAATGCAAAACCTCAACCTGTTTCAGCTGCAACTGAAGGAAGAGATTTTGGGCTTATTGTAGATAAAAAGTCTGTACAAGAATGATTGTTGGTAAAGCATCACAAAGACTAGGGTTAATAAAAACGACAATCTCCTCCAGAGTTCCACAGACCATGCTAAAGCTGTACAAACCCTTAGTTTGGACTGTCATACAGTATGGAATGACTGTTGCCTCCCATATTAGTAAGGATGATGTAAATTTCCTTGACTCCATTCAAAGAAAGGCCACAGAATGTATAGAAGGGTTCAAAAATTTTGACTCTCCTGCAACATTGAGAAAACTCGAAGCTACCTTTGCTAGTTTATAGAAGAAAAAGGGAAGAAATGATCATGACTAAGAAACTATTAACCAGTGGCAACCCTCAATCTTATCTTCAACTAGACACCCAGCAGAAGACTAGAGGCTACTTGTTGAAACTGTTTCAGAACATAACCCAGATACATACAACAAATCACTTCTTCTCCAATAGATTTGTGTCCTCCTGGAATTCAGTACTGTAACTGATGAAATGGTAACTGCCACTACCACCAATGCATTCAAACCTGGAATTGATCATAACTGGCAGATGCAACCATGGAAGACAAAGTTGGATGCAGCCATCTTTTAGTCATTGCCATTGCTCACCAGTGCCATCACAGGATTTATCTTAGCTGCTGGACAATGTGATTTAATGTATGGTAATGATATAATTTTCTCTAGCAAGGAAGGACGTTTAGTTAGGAAAATGAAGGATTCAGAATCAGACCTAAGGTTCAAATTACGTCCCACCATTTCCCCTGCAAAGGGAGCTGAGCTTGAAAAAAAAACTGTTTTACAGATATATCAGCTCCTCAGCTGGAATAGATCTTCAGCAGGGGCATATTTTGGTTTGGGAGGAAGCCATTAGCTAAAAAGTAGCCTACTAGAATTTTATTTTGGTACAATATTGACCTGTGAATCAGAGCTGGTCCAAGGGGCTTGCCATACAACAAATGTTGTAAAATACGTGAAATAGAGAATACAGAATCGACCTTAAGTTAAGCTTGAGACCCTCCATTTTCTAAGATTAGGCCTCAAACAGAGATCAAGTTAAATTTAATGTACAAAAGTAAATCACAAGAATTTGGTGGACAGACATATAATTCTTTTTATGGTAGCCAATCAAGATTAACAGGATTTGTATTTTTCAAATCCCCAATGATTTTCTTTTGGTCCCAGAATACCTTAGGATAGGCTACCAAGGGAGTCACATTTTAAGGCAGTTAAAAAAAATTAAACTTTTTAAGTTGCAAGGTTTTAAAAAATGGTCCAACTATTGATTTGTGCTAAAATCTGCCTACAAATAAAGTAAGAAAAGTCAAAATGAAATCGAAAATACACAAAGCACTCGAGAGTCAAATTTAAAGCCAGTTTTAAAAGCACTCGAGAGTCGGAAGTCAAGTTTAAAGCCAGTTTTAAAACCAGTGAAACTTTTTAAGTCAGGAGGATTTGAAAGATAGTTCATGTTTTATTCTGTGCTCAAATTTGCCAACAAATGCTGTAAGATAGGCTAAAATGAACTGGAAAATACAAGCAAGTGGTGTCCACTCTTTTTGCTGCTTCAAAATTTAATTGTTACTAGTAACAAATCAGCATATTTTGATGGCATCTCTGTAGCCAGCTCATATCATAGGCAGCGCAATAGCACTGCCTAAGTAAAGAACGATGTTGGCACAGTGTATTTTTTTTTTTTTTTTTATATACCAGGGCACTTTTTATCGAAGGAGTTATCGTAAAAACTTTGAAAAGGGCTCATTCGATTGGAAATTGGAATGGCTAGTGCCCTTTTTAATAGTCGAAAGTGATTGGAAGGCAACTAACACCCCTTCCACGCCCACCATTTATCCAAACACATCCAATCAAAATTTTTAGATAGCCGTTTTGTTCAAAGTAGTTGAAAGGTCCAGAAATTATATCTTTGAGGATGACACTCCCCCCACAGCCCTCAGGGTAAGGGTTGTAAGTTATGCCCTGGGGCATATAAGTTTTTTTTTATAGAAATGGTTGTCATAGAAACTTCAAAAAGGAATCATTCGATTGGAAATTGAAAGGGCTACTCTCTTTTTTAATAGTCGAAAGTGATTGGAGGGCAAGTAACCCCCCTCACACGCCCACCATTTCCCCAAACACATCCAATCAAAATTTTGAGATAGCCATTTTGTTCAACGTAGTTGAAAGTTCTGGAAATTAGGAAATTAAGAATTGTATTTTGTTGCAATATTGGCCTGTGAATCAGAGCCAAGGGGCCTGCTGTTTGACAAATGCTTTAAAATACGCGAAATAGAAAATACAGAATGGACCTTAAGTCAAGATTGAGACCCCCCCCTTTTCTAAGATAAGGCCTCAAACAGATATCAAGTTAAATTTAATGTACAAAAGTAAATCACAAAAATTTGGTGGACAGACCTATAATTCTTTTTATGACAGCCAATCAAGATTAACAGGATTTGTTTTTTTTTCAGTTCCCCAATGATTTACTTTTGGTTCCAGAATACCTTAGGATACCAAGGGAGTCACATTTTAATCCAGTTAAAAAAAATAAACTTTTTAACTTGCTAGATTTTAAAAAATACCCTTTTTAATAGTCGGAAGTGATTGGAGGGCAACTAACCCCCCTCTCACGCCCACCATTTCTCCAAACACATCCAATCAAAATTTTGAGATATCAGTTTTGTTCAACGTAGTCAAGGCCGTACACAGAGGGGGGGGGGCTAGGGGGGTTTGACCCCCTCCCCCCGAAATGTTTGCCTTACTCGTAAAAATGTAACAATAATGGATACAAACAAATTTTGTCTATGTTTTTTTAGTTTTTTTTTGTGTAACCCCCCCCCCGATTTTTTTGGAGTAAAACCCCCTCCGAATAAAAAATCCTGGTTACGGTCTTGAACGTAGTTGAAAGTTTTGGAAATTAGGGACTCACACGCACCGTTTCCCAAGCATATCCATTCAAAATTTTGAGATAACCATTTTGTTCGACGTAGTCAAAAAGTCTGGAGATTATGTTTTTGAAGATGAAAGTCCCCCCACAGCCCTCAGGGCAAGGGTTTTAAGTTATGCCCTGGGGGCATATAATGTTTCTTTTTTATAGAAAGCATTGTCGTAGAAACTTCAAAAAGGAATCATGTGATTAGAAATTGAAAGGGCTAGTGCCCTTTTAATAGTAGAAACTGATTGGAGGGCAAATAACCGCCCTCTCACGCCTACCATTTCCCCAAATACATCCAATCAAAATTTTGAGATAGCAATTTTGTTCAATGTAGTTGAAAGTTCTGGAAATTAGATCTTTGAGGATGGCGACCCCCCCCCCCCCGAGCCCTCAGGGCAAGGGTTGTAAGTTATTCCCTGTGGTTATATAAGGTTTTTATTGAAAGTTTTGTCATAGAAACTTCAAAAGGGCTCATTCGATTGGAAATTGAAAGGGCTAGTGTCTTTTTTAATAGTTGAAAGTGATTGGCCAGCAACTAACGCCCCTCTCACGCCCACCATTTCCCCAAACACATCCAATCAAAATTTCGAGACAGCCATTTTGTTTAACGTAGTTGAAAGTTCTGGAAATTAGGTCTTTGAGGATGACAACCCCCTCACAGCCCTCAGGGCAAGGGTTGTAATTTATGCCCTGGAGGCATATAAGGTGTTTATAGAAAGCGTTGCTGTAGAAACTCAAAAAGGACTCATTTGATTGGAAATTGAAAGGGCTAGTGCCCTTTTTAATAGTCAAAAATGATTGGAAGGCTTGACATTTTTATAGTAAAGATCGAAGGGGTTACAATGTATTATTTAGATCAGGGCACTTCGTATCAAAGGAATTTTCGCAGGAACTTCAAAAAGAGCTCGTTCGATTGAAAATAGAAAGGGCTAATGCACTTTTTAATAGTCGAAAGTGATTGGAGGGCAACTAATACCCCTCCCACGCCCACCCTCCCATTTGCCCATTATGTTTAAAAACTAAATATTGCCTTAAGATTAAATCGAAATGCAGTGTGTTAGTGCTAATTCCCAATAATCCATGTTAGTAGTATCCCAAGAACAACTGAGGGGATTATGTTCAAACTTTCGGGGCTATTTCTGCTCTTAAAATTTAACCAAATCAAAATAGCGTAAGTGTATCCAAGCTATCAAAGAAAGTAAACAGATTTTTTTTGCGAATGGTATCAAGTTTTCCATTTCAGGTCAACTAGTTTAAACAATTTAAACACTACTATTTGTGTCCAGATTTTTTAAAGGGTGTATGTTGTTAAAATTTTTCTGGAAATTTTTCTCCATCATACAAATAGCAGGCCAAACTATAAAGCCTTAAAAAACGATAAGATTTAAAGTATTATTTTCTTTTTCGCTGAAATGACTTTGTCAATATAAAACGAACAGAAATTATCTAAAAAAAAAAATTTCCACAAAACAAGTTTTTCAAAGAAAGGTAAAGAACTTCATTCAACCAAAAATGAGCAAAAATAAAATAAAATAATCTACCAAGCGTGAAACTACCACAAATCAGCATCGATAAATAAATGAAACCCAAAGCGAACAGAAATTACAATAAATAAACGAGTCAAACTCAAAACGATCAGAAATTAACCTGAGTAGAGCTCAAAACCCCTATGCCTTCCCAAGGCCAGAACATACTTTGCACTTTACTGAAAAAATACAAATGAATTTGCATTGTCAGTTTAATAACTCTTTTTTACTAAAATGTTCTCTTTTTTTCTATTCCTGGCACGCCCCTAGGACAACTTGCCTTAGCAAGTTCATGGGCAGGCTTGAAGATTTAGTTGAAAGACTTGTTTTTTTTCATGTATTATATATTTAAATATATGTATGTATTTTGTCAAGCTCTTTTTTTCTATTAATAAACTAAACTAGAACAATATACATATACTGATATTTAGTAATCAAAATGTTAATATTATTTGATTTATTAAATTTATAAAAGTAAATTCATTTATATTGTGTAAGAAGTTTTTTTAGTTAATCCCAAGAAAGTGACAAAAGTCTCTTTTGACAAACAAAAGTAATAGCTAAAGTGATAAAAGGTTACAAAAAACTGAAAAAGCAACTATGCACCATCTCAGCATTTGTAACGTACAAAATATGACCATAAAATTACGCAGCATGGAGATTGTGAGTTATGGAAATGGTATTTGTTAATTAAACAAAACACACCCAAGAATAGAAGTTAGGTTAATCCCAATAAAACATAACCTTCATATAATCTTTAGTTTGTATAATAATATAATTTGGGCTATATATTTGCACATTAGGGATGGGGGTAAAGTATTTGGACAGTGCCCCTAACCTAACCTTACCCCCTCCCCCTAATGTGCAAATATATAGTCCAAGTTATAAAAGTCCAATGTATTGTATCACCCGCCACTTGTCTTCGTGGCTATGAAACTGGTTTTCTGAGATCTAACCTAAGCGTAATTCTAGAGTGTGTTTTGTTTAATTAGCAAGTACCATGAAAATTACGATATGATTGTGCAGAGCTGCCATGTATCAGATTTAATCATTTCACCTTAGCGCTGCTAAAAAAAAAAAGCAAAAACAAGCCCCTTGAAGAAATAAATTCTGTTACATAGATTCTCTACACATTATTAAATAATAATAGACAGGTTTTGAGTTTTTACTGCTGGATATATTTGATAAAAAATTTGCTGCAATTAGTGATGAAAAATTGTATGGCAATACTGGAGAAATATCAAATATATACATCTGCTTCGAGCGCAAGTCTTGCTAAAAATTGTGTTACCATTGGGAGATAAGAGCTTTCATATACCATTACTACAAACAACTCACCGTAGCTCCAAGCCGCCTGAGGCCAACAGGTACTATTTGAAAGATAAAGATGGCTTTAAACGATTGTTTGCAAGCATTTCAAGCAAATCAATGGTCCTATGTCAATTCTATATTCTTGGTCAACCTTTTTAAGACCATAGGCGGGCGTGCCTTGTTTGCCTTTCATTACAGGCAATCTAATGGTCTTATGTCAATTTTAAATTCTTGGTCAACAGGATGCCTGAGACTCTAGGCAGGCATGCCTTTCCAAAAACTAACCTGTTTTTGGTAATAATATAATTAAGTATATTTTTGATATTTTCTGAATGATAATTGCTGATTTTTGATAATTACTGAATTATAATTGCTTTTACTGCTGGGCTCCCAGCAGTAAGGAATGAAAGTGTAGGATTTTAAAAACCAAAAAGATAGGACAGTAAAAACACCTTATGCAACATATATGTAACATTGATATTCTGTTGGATCTTGTCTTGACAGTTTTGTTAATGCAACACACATTATAAATTAACTTCACTGCAGAAATTAATTTAAAACATACATACATTCATAAATAATCAATAAATGGAATCAACTCTTCAAGGCTTTTTGCTTGCAAAATCGTTTACTATGTCTGCTTTCATAAGGCTTCTGGCTATATCTTTCTCAACAGAAATGATAGTTAGGCCATTTAACCTGTCTTTGCTCATGGTTAATTGGAGATAGTTTTTATTAACTTAAGTTTGGAAATAATTCTCTCCCAGACCCAATATCACTGGTGCAGCTATCTGTAATAGTCACATTTAGTGACTATTACATTTAGGTGCAGCTAATTGTAATAGTCACAGGTCAGACACAGCTCTATAGCAGTATTAATTTGGGATTAGTTGACTATAATCTTGGTAAACTTATTTTTCAACATTTAGACCTAAACAAGGGTTACTCTTACAGCCCAATTCACGTAAATGCGATTATTATGCTTCAAACATTTGTCTTAGATTGAATCTGTCTATGATTGAGTCGGTCTGAGGTTTAGATACTATGTTCTAACTTTAAAATCCCATGACCTAGAGTGGGAAGCATTTTCTAAGATTAGGCTCAAGCTTAAAATGTGTGAGACCAGGCTCTGTTATTCAATATCATTGGATTTCAAATAGTTACCATTATGTGTAGCTAATTTTTTTGTCTTATCTCATATTTGTTGAGAAAGCTTAGACAAACCCAACAGTAAAGCCCTCAATTTCTAGGGGGTATAACAGAAATTTAACTATTGAAGCAAAGAATGATTAAATACATAGAAGAGTTCGAATAATAAGCTTTGCTAAATTCTAGATCATAAAAAAAATTATTTGAACACTGTTAATGTTTTTTATGTTCCGCTTTATCTCAATTTCTTGGCAAATTTGTTTAGAACATCATCAGTATCCACCACAACATATTAATTTGTATAGTATGTGAAAACCTGTTGAATTTGCCCCCTTTTGGCTCATTCTAGTGGTATGATATCAGCCCCTCTTAAGTTCTAAAAATTCCTGACTGATCCCACTCCAAAGTTCTAAAAATCCTACTGAAAATCTGTTAAATACCAATTATATGATTGGAATAAAATCCTATAATAATTTAAATTAACGCTACCACTAATTAACATCAACATAGAAATGAAACCCAAAACAACAAAAATGAAAATAAATCGGAGTTTTTTTTTTAAGAATAATCTCTAATTTGTAGTTCATTAATCTTGGCAAGATTAATCATTGGCAAGTATGTAAAAAAAAAGAAGAAAAGACTTTTTCAGGCATTCCTCATGGGAAGTTTCTTAGTGTAGATAGTACTGATACACAGCCTTATGCAAAGCAGATCTCATTTGCTTAGATCTTCTAGATGTAAGCTTTAATAGTGCATCCAGTGGTTGATGTACTTCACAAGGGTGAAAACCCTTGTGAAGGACTGCCATAGACACCAGACACATCTGGTGTCTGGTGTCACCATAATTCCAGAAAAACTGGAATTATCTCAGAGATATATTGGAATATCTCGAAACACTTTAATGGAATGCCTCAGAAAATAAACGTATGTTGAAGAGATTGGAGAGCAATACCCTGAATGTACTTTACGATATACTGCAAAAAGCATAAGCCAATTGATGTTTGGCTCATGATAACAGAGACTGACATTTAATTTACAAACCCAAATCTGAATAAACAAACTAATACCAAAATTTAAAAGGAAAAGTAAAACCTGTGAGTCCAATACATTTTCAACTTCATCAGATATATCAATTAAGCAAAAAAGAAAAAAAAAGAAGAAGGAAGATAGAGCTTAGTAAGATTAATTAAGAAACAAGTTTTTCAGCTGAAAGTAATGGGTAAGATTAAAACCTAAAATGAACAAAAAATATGAGGGTGGCTGCCCCTTCCTCAACCCTCACTCTTTACACTAAAGTCTTAAGATTCTTTAAAAATACTTCTCATTCAAATCCAATGTTCCTTGTGTTTGAGCAGCCTTTCTTACAGAATTATGGCATAAAGTCAAGCTATCAAACTACGATATGCTGAATCTGATGGTGTGACCTTCATTGTAATTACTTGACTTTTTGAGGATGTTTCCCCCTTTTTTGAAAATCAGGCAAATTTTCTCAGGTTTGTAGCTTTTGATAGGTAATATTAAATTGATGAATTTTATATATTTGGAATCAGTATTAAAAAGTCAATTATTTTGATATATCAATTGCTATAAAAAGTCCATTTTTTAGAATTTTGGTTACTATTGAGCAGATTTGCTCTTTACTTACAGTTTGTTACCACAAATTATTTAAAACCTCATCTTTCATCAGTTGGCTCAGGACATAAAGTTTGTGCAAAATCCATCACATCTGTAAAACGAAACTGAAACAAAGAGAAGTAACACTATTTTTACAATAAAAGGTTTACTTAGAAAATGCTAAACAGTAATCAGGTGGGAGCTCAAGCAAGATTTAAGATCTTTGCCACACTTTCTTTCTTGGTCTCACCATATAGGGTGGATAATTGTAGAAAGTTGAAAGAGATTCGATCTTAAACTCTTAGATCTATTGTCTTTTTATGCATTTGAACCAATAATTATGTGTGTATTGAACCAATAGGAGGCTGACCCACAGTCCTCTGTACTTCTGGGTGACCAAATGGTCTTGTGTGACATTGAATCAAAATTCCAAGATTTCTATTTACATCAAAGGGTTCCAAAAGTCTAAAAACTATGTCTTTGCCACACTTTTTTTCCTCCTGGTCTCACCATATAAGGGCCATTTTTTCACTCATCAATGTGCTAAGATCTTACATCTTTTGTCAGAAAACGCTTGAAAGTGAAATCTTTGAACAAAGATCTTACATCTTTGGTCGTTTTTGTGCAAACGTCTTTCATCATTCTGCTCTGATCAGCAGTATGAGAGCAACGATGAGCAGATCATCAGAGTTCTCTCATCATTGTTCTATATGGCAGAACAGTGGCGGTCTTCACACTTTTGGCTAACATCAGTGGGCTGTAAGATCTTAGAACAAAGATGAGTTAAAAAACGAAAATCTTTGCAGAAAGATGCAAGATCTTAGTGCTAAAAAACGGGCCTATAGAGTGGATAATTGTTTGGCTCGATGATAAGTTCTACAGATTGCTCAAGTAGAAATTTGTATTTAACTAATTGATTTATCTGTGGATTATCAATGAATTTGATTTAAGAATGAATGAATTTAAGAAGCAAGAAATACTGATTGAGTTGGTACCAAATGGAATTGATTGTCATATTTATGTGGCATTTAAACCAATTGCCACAATTATATTTATCACTATTTACCTTTTGTTGAAAAAACCTTTAAGTTGATATAAATAAATCATATTCCCTTAGTTGGACTTCTGTCCCTGAAGCAAGTTTGACTCACTTTGAAATGAAGTTGTGGCTCTGTTTTGTGGATATTTGTAATAAGAAGCGACTGATGGAGGGCGGGTAGGGGGCTATTAGCACAGTGATAATTATTTCAAATTGGACAATTTAATAAATGTGTATTTATAATCTTTATTTGAAGAAATAACCACTATTTTGAAAACCACAGTCAATTGTTATTTAAATGAAAACATATACTATTACTGATTTGTTAATTACTGATATGTTAAAAACACGATATGTTATCGTGTAATTATGCATAAGTTAAACCTAATTTCTAAATTGTGTGGGGAAGGGGGTCTAAGTATAGGGTAAAGGTACCGATGATTCGACAGTTTTTGTAAAAAAACAGCTTTTCTACTCTAGAAGTCTTAATTTAAAGACTTTTGGTTTGAAAAGGGTTTCAGTATGTAGGAAAAACATCTAGGAATCTAATTGTTTGATGAGAAGTTTGAAGGTTTGTCTGGAAAGGGTACAAAACTCCAATTTTCCGAAATTAAAGCATTTTCACCTACAAATTCGACACAACAAAAAAGTTACCTGTTTTCGACGCAAGTCGGAACCCAATTCGACACCCGTATTGGGTGTCGAACCGATGATTCGACAGTTTTTGTAAAAAAAAAAACCAGTTTTTCTACTCTAGAAGTCTTAATTTAAAGACTTTCGGTTTGAAAAGGGTTTCAGTATGTAGGAAAAACATCTAGGAATCTAACTGTTTGATGAGAAGTTTGAAGTTTTGTCTGGAAAGGGTACAAAACTCCAATTTTTCGAAATTAGAGCATTTTCACCTACAAATTCGACACAACAAAAAAGTTACCTGTTTTCGACGCAAGTTGGAACCCAATTCGACACCCGTCTAAATACTTGAGGAGTACTTGTGGGCGGAACCTGGTGTATTTGACATGTATATTCTTTTTTCTTTGTTTTTCTTCAACTTCATTTAATGTATAAAAGCATAAAAGACTATGCAAAAAGTAGAAGTAATAAAACTAACAAAATCGTTTCAAGTATGTAGTATTTGGTATAACAAAATTGGTACAACAAATTTTAATGTGCATTATTAAATACAAATAGTATTTAGTATAACAAATTTAGTATAACAAAATTGTTTCACTAGCATTTCGGAAGGGATAGGGTCTAGGAAAACGGGAGTGATTTCAAGAAATTTAAGAAGTTTATTTGATTTAGTGGATTTTATTTTCATATGCAGATTCTTAGTTTCGTCCAAAACATAGGCCTACGCGTCATTTCGTATAAGATTTTGTATTCAATAAAATTTGTATTTTTTATTCGGATGAAGGATAAATAAGGGTATAATCTAAAAAAATCTGGGGGGGGGGGCAAAATCAGGTCGGGGGGGGGGGGCAAAACGAGGTCTGGGGGGCAACTGCCCCCCCTGCCCCATAGCAATTCACGCCCCTGCATGGTATGAGGTCAAGCGGCAGTTCCTCAGATGATGGAAAAATCCAGTGTCTGTAAGTAAAATTTCAAAGTTTAAAAAAAAACCTTTTGTTCAAATGTTCTTTCATCTGAAATATTATTAGAAATAATAATCATCAAAATCTCTCGTTGCGCAGAAAGCACCCGTAAATTCGACAGCTATGGTGCCTATGGTTTCGTCAGTGGATCCTGGAATTTCGACACCTATTATTTCTCATCTGTTTTACATGTTCAGTGGAGTTTCGACAAAGTCACCTATATTTCGACAGGGCCTGTTGCTGTCTGTCCAAAATTTCGACAAGGTTACTACGAGATATTCGCCAAAGAAATAAATCCCTTGATAGAAGCCGATATTTACGCTTGAATGCGGCTGAGGGAACATTTTTAGTCCGCCTGGTATTCCACTACATTGAACAAGAATTTTCGACACTTGGAACCTAGTTTCGACAATGCAATTTCCGTCGCCATTTTCATTTAATTTTATCAAGAAAAAGCTAATGTGGCTACATTTCAGAGAAGATCAGATGTATCTCGACACATTGGCGGTTATCCCAACTTTTTCTTGCAATAAATAACCAAGTAATGACAGTTTGAACATTACATACCTGAAAAATTGTCGGGAGCTCCTTTCGTGTCGAAAACAGGAAACTGACCAAATTGAATGTTCTTTTCTTATCTGGGTGTACCGGATATAGTGTCCACGTTTCGCACCGTCGAAATATAACGACGGCTCCAAGAGATGGCGCTCTAAGTCACGGCTAAGCAGAGCTATCCCGTTTTGAAGGAAAATTTCGACAGTGGTTACGAAATTGCACTGTCGAATCATCGGTGCCTTTACCCTAGGTTTTGGTAAGAAGATTTTTTCGAGGGTATGATTAACTTCAAAGAAGTGTAATCTTAGTTTGAACCCCCCCCCCCCCGCCCCCAAGTCACCAAATTGCCTAAAATCACATATGGGAGTGATTAAAATTTTCTCATCTGTTGATCATATCTTGAAAATAAAATTTGACTGGTTGAAAAAAAACCTTGTCTGGTTGAAAGTCAAAATATTTGACTTTTTGGTTACTCTACATTCTGGCAGATGGCTCAGGTGCTTTCCTGTCAAATCCCCCCCCCTACTTCTCTAGTGTCTTCTTAAATGTTTCAATAGATGGTATAGTAATGTTGTGTAATAATGTCCTTGATAGCTTGAAAACTTCTGAGAACAATTTCCTGTTTCTGACATCTGAATTTTCTATACGTGGGGAGATTTGAACCCCCCCCCCCTTCTTAGAAAAATGAAAAGTATGGCCTTAAAGTACGCTTTCAAGTTTTCACCTCACACCCCTCCTGAGACTCAAACCTTTGTGCATATATCTCATTCATTATTTCATGTCAAGGGGGGGAGGTAGTTAGAACTCTTGTTTCAGTTTAGTTTTAGATTTAGTGAGATGACCTGAATTATTTAATATCTAGAGGGGGGGGGGGTAGTAAGAACTCATGTTTCAGTTTAGGTCCAGCTTTAGTGAAATGGCCCATGATCTTGCTATTAAGGTTCCTTTTTAAGTCATAAACCTTTAAAAAGAAATTATTTACGCATAGCATTTCAGATCCTAAAGAGAATGGGAGGTATTGATTCACAGGACGTCCCTTTTGCTACTTAAGTTGAATGTGTCACAATAATAATAAATATTTTCAGGTGCCACCTTGTATGACCCATCTCATGACTTCACGTGTTTAGATGGAAGTGAGAAAATACCCTTTTCTTATAGTGAGAAAATACCCTTTTCTTATAGAAATGATGACTACTAATAAATGATGTAATAAATGATGACTAATGATGTAATAAATGATGTAATAATGATGTAATGTGATAATGATGTAAATGATGTAATAATGATGTAATGTGATGTAATAATGATGTAATAAATTAATGATGTAATAAATGATGAAATAAATGATGACTAATAATAAATATTTCCAGGTGCCACCTTGTATGACCCATCTCATGACTTCACGTGTTTAGATGGAAGTGAGAAAATACCCTTTTCTTATATAAATGATGACTACTGTGATTGTAAAGATGGGTCTGATGAACCAGGAACATCTGCTTGTCCTAACGGGATGTTCTTTTGCCGGAATATTGGATACCGATCACATTATATTCCCTCATCTAGAGTGAATGATGGCATTTGTGGTAAATATTATATTTTTGATATTTTAAAACTTGAGGCTGCCTTAGTAGGTAGGCCTAGTAGGTTTTTTAATAAATGAGTTTTTTAAACACAACTTTCCCAGATACCTAGATATCAAATGGTACCTAGGTACCAAACGGTTTTTGTTCAGTTTTGCTAGGGTGGTTAGGGCTGAGTTTAGTTTTGTAGATGCCTTATTTTAATTAATGTAAGATTTGAGGTGGCAATTTTTTAAAGTCTCAGTGTGTTTTGTAACGCACAATTTTTAAAGATACCTAGATACCAAATTGTGTCTAGGTACTAACCGTTTTTTTTTTTTTTTTTTTTTTTTTTTTTTTTTTTTTTTTTTTTTTTTTTTTTTTTTTTTTTTTTTTTTTTTTTCTTGTTAAGTTGGTTAGGGCTGAGTTTTGTTGGTTAAATATTACATTTTAATTAACCCAAATTTTTTTGGCGGACTTATCAAGTAGCTTAAAGCAGGTTTTCTAACAGGGCATTTTTTAGGGCGTGGTTTGTTTCATATCATACAATTTTCAACGATGCCTAGATCTCAAAGGACAAGGACAACGTGGACTATTTAGGTTTATTTCAAGCAAATATTTTCGGAGTTGTTATCGCCTTGGGAAAGGGCAAATCTCTTACTTTTTTCAAAGATAAGATAAAAAGTAAGCAGTGTTCGTCCAGGGACTCCATCCCTCTGGCCACATTTGCAGGTTGCCAGATTCTGAAGCAATCTTCAATGCAGATCACATTATATTCCTTCATCTAGAGTAAATGATGGTATTTGTGGTAAATATTATATTTTGACTACTTTAAAATTTGAGGCTGCCTTAGCAGGTAGGTCTAAGTAGGTTTTTTAATGGAGCATTTTCTAGGGATGAGAGGGTCCTCTAACACACAATTTCCATATATCCCTAGGTACCAAACGATGTATATACTAAACGTTTGTTCGTGTTTGGTTGGTTGGTTATGTTTTGACTAATGTAAAATTTGAGGTGGCCTTAGCTTGAAGGGAGGGGTGTCTAAGTGGGTATTCTAGGGTTTATTTCAAGAAAATATTTTCAGTTTAGATATCATATTGTGCTGGAATCCACTGGGCCAGGGCAAAAAGAAATATAAATGTTTTTACTTTTATAACTTTAATAAATCAAATAATATTAACATTTTGATTAATAAATATCAGTATATGTATATTAAACTGACAATGCACATTCATTTGTATTTTTTTTCAGTAAAGTGCAAATTATGTTCTGGCCTTGGGAAGGTATAGGGGTTTTGAGCCTAACTTATGTTAATTCCTGCTCGTTTTGAGTTTGACTCGGTTATTTATTGTAATTTCTGTTCGTTTTGGGTTTCATATATTTATCGATGCTGATTTGTAGTAGTTTCACAATTGGTAGATTATTTGATTTTATTTTTGCTCATTTTTTGCTCTTTACTTTTCTTTGAAAAACTTATTTTGTGGAAAAAGTTTTTTTAATTAATTTCTGTTCGTTTTATATTGACATAGCCTTTTCAGGAAAAAAGAAAATAATACTTTAAATATTTTCGGCAATTTTTAACAACATACACCCTTTTAAAAATCTGGACACAAATAGTAGTGTTTAATTTAGTTTCATACCTCCTCTAGTGGACCTGAAATGGAAAATGAAACTCAGAGAGGAAAGAAAATAACAAAATGAAACATAAAATCAAAAAAGGTGAAAAAACGAGGATTTTGTCAGCCAGTGGAAAACCATGAAGAGGAAGAAATAAGCAAATATTTTGACAAGGACCTCCGCCAAGTCGTCCTCAGTGCCAAGCAAAAAAGAAAAAAAAAAACGAAAATCTAACCTTTCGAAGTTTACCCGACAAAGAAACTCTTCGAAACTCTAGACCAGCTAAAACTATTGCAAGGCAAAGGATTCTTGCTCAATCATCTTGGTAAATTCTTTTTCATTGATTCCTGCCTGGTTTTTATTTAGTGTCTGTTCTGTCTTTGTCGGGTAAACTTCAAAAGGGTAGATATTTTTTCTTTTTCTTTTTTGCTTGGCACTGAGGACGACTGGGCGGAGGTCCTTGTCGAAATATTTGCTTATTTCTTCCTCTTCATGGTTTTCCACTGCCTGACAAAATCCTCGTTTTTTCACCTTTTTTATTTTATTTTTCATTTTGTTATTTCTTTCCTCTCTGAGTTTCATTTGTCATGTATAGCCAGTGTGGTCTAAGAATGTATTTACTGAAATGGAAAACTTGATACCATTCGCAAAAAAATCTGTTTACTTTCTTTGATAGCTTGGATACACTTACGCTATTTTGATTTTGTTAAATTTTAAGGGCAGAAGTAGCCCCAAAAGTTTGAACATAATACCCTCAGTCGTTCTTGGGATACTGCTGAGATCCCTTATTGGGAATTAGCATTAACACAATGCATTTTGGTTTAATGTTAAGGCAACATTTAGTTTTTAAACATAAAGGCAAATTGGAGGGTGGGCATGGGAGGGGATTAGTTTCCCTCCATTCACTTTCGACTATTAAAAAGGGCATCAGCCCTTTCTATTTTCAATCAATTTATTTATATAGAACGTCATTATTTCTATATTAAATAAAAAAAAGTAATTTAATAGAATGAACATATAAGAACAGATATAAACTTATCAGCAGTATCTTTTCGAAGTTCCTACGGCAACTGCTTCCATACGAAGTGCCCTGGTCTAAACAACAACAACAGCAAAAAAATAATACATTATGCCCATATTGATCTTTACTATAAATTTGAAAAAAAACTACGTTTTCTAAAGAGTTAAAGAGGCTGAGTTACAAGGTCGAACCTTAAAACGTACAGGGATTAGGAGGCACAGTTGGGGGGCTGCCGCCCCCCAAACCCCCCGCTTTCGCAGCCTTTAAATAAAAAAAAAAGTTTTTTAAACTGAAAGTAAGGAGCGACATTAAATCTTAAAACGAACAGAAATTATTCCGTATATGAAAGAGGCTGTGCCCTCCTCAACGCCTCGCTCTTTACGCTAAATTTTTTATTGTTTAAAAAAAGAGTTGTGAGAAAGTCAAACTTTAGCGTAAAGAGCGAGGCGTTGAGGAGGGCACAGCCTCTTTCATATACGGAATAATTTCTGTTCGTTTTAAGATTTAATGTCGCTCCTTACTTTCAGTTTAAAAAACTTTTTTTTTATTTAAAGGCTGCGAAAGCGGGGGTTTGGGGGGCGGCAGCCCCCCAACTGTGCCTCCTAATCCCTGTACGTTTTAAGGTTCGACCTTGTAACTCAGCCTCTTTAACTCTTTAGAAAACGTAGTTTTTTTCAAATAATTTCTGCACGTTTTTGTACAGTTTATTACTTATTATTGCTTGACTAACTGTTAGCTGATCGTGTCAGGAGTTGAAGTTGGGGGGCTGCCGCCCCCCAAACCCCCCGCTCTTGAACATTCTTGTGTTAAGGCTTTTAATTCCTGAATACTCAAATCACGTCGTACAGGGTGCCTCCTAATCCCTGTACGTTTTAAGGTTCGAACTTGTGACTCAGCCTCTTTAACAGCCCCCCAACTGTGCCTCCTAATCCCTGTACGTTTTAAGGGTTGACCTTGTAACTCAGCCTCTTTAACTCTTTAGAAAACGTAGTTTTTTTCAAATAATACACATAAACAGGTTAGACATGCTTTGTTATGAAAATTGACGCGCAGATATTTTCATAACAAAGCATGTCTAACCTGTTTATCTGTATTATTTGAAAAAACCTAAGGTTTTTCGTAAATGTAAATTCGGGGGATAATTTTTTCGGTCTGAAAATATCAAAAGGCCCTAACAGGTCGAATTCTGCTTCGAATGAGTCCTCATTCAACCGGATCCGTTGCCAACTGTGGCCTGTAGGCGTGGCTAAGAAAAAAAAAAGAAATGATGAATTTTAAGTGGCTATATTTGGTTTTTTGAAAACAGGGAAGGAGTGATCGGATTGAGCTGAAATTTCGAGGATAAGCTCCCGGGCCCTAGGAAAGCTTAACCTCTAAATTTCAGCCCAATCGGACAACGTTAAAGGGGGGCTGTGGTGGGAGGGTCCAAACTTCCGGCCCAGTTTACCCCATGAAGATAAAGTCGTAGGAGGATGAAATTTTGCAAGTTTCTTAGTTTGAGCTTGGGCTACAAAATGCGATTACCGCCGTCTCTCTGCGACCTCTAGGACCTGAAATCGCTTAACATTGTGGTGGGTCGCCTCTTTATAGAGGCACAAGTGTGCCTCCTTGAAAATATCAAGCCTTCCAATCACTTTCGACAATTAGAAAGGGGACAAGCCACTTCGATTTCCAATTGAATGAGCCCTTTTTGAAGTTTCTACGACAACGTCTTCGGTACGAAGTGCCCTGGTCTAAAGGGGAAAAAAATAACACTTATGTGCCCCCAGGGCATAACTTAAACCCTTGCCCTGAGAGTTTTGGGGGAGTGACCTCCTCAACAACATATTTTCTATCTGGAAATCAACTACGCTGAACAAAATGGCTATCACAAAATTTTGATTGGATGTGTTTGGGGAAATGGTGGGTTTGGAAGAGGTATTAGCTGCCTTCCAATCACTTTCGACTATTAAAAAGAACACAAGCCACTCCAATTTCCAATTGAATGAGCCCTTTTCGAAGTTTCTACGACAACTTCTTCGATACGAAGTGCCCTGGTTTAAAGGAAAAAATAATAAATAACACATTGTGCCAACGTCGTTTGTATATGCCCCTAGGACATAACTTAAAACCCTTGCCCTGATGGTTGTGGAGGATTGACCTCCTCAAAAACATATTTTCTATCTGGAAATCAACTACGCTGAACAACATGGATATCTCAAAATTTTGATTGGATGTGTTTGGGGAAATGGTGGGCGTGGAAGTTAGCTGCCTTCCAATCACTTTCGACTATTAAAAAGGGCACTGGCCATTCCAATTTCCAATCGAATGAGACCTTTTCAAAGTTTTTACGACAACTCCTTCGATACAAAGTGCCCTGGTATGAAAAAAAAATAAATAAAAAATAACACATTGTGCCAACATCCTTCTTTACTTAGGCAGCGCGATTGCGCTGCCTATGAAAACCTTATATTCCCCCAGGGTATAACTTACAACACTTGCCCTGAGGGCTGTGGGGGAATGTCCTCCTCAAAAACATAATTTCTATCTGGAAATCAACTACGCTGAACAAAATGGCTATCTCAAAATTTTGATTGGATGTGTGTCGGGAAATGGTGGGCGTGGAAGGGGTGTTAGCTGCCTTCCAATCACTTTCGACTATTAAAAAGGGCACAAGCCACTCCGATTTCCAATTGATTGAGCCCTTTTCGAAGTTTCTACGACAACTTCTTCGATACGAAGTGCCCTGGTCTAAAGGAAAAAAATAATAAATAATACATTGTGCCAACATCGTTCTTATATGCCTCCAGGGCATAACTTAAAACCCTTGCCCTGAGGGTTGTGGGGGGGGGTTGTCATCCTTAAAGACCTAATTTTCAGAACTTTCAACTACGTTGAACAAAATGGCTATCTTAAAATTTTTATTGGATGTGTTTGGGGGAAAGGTGGGCGTGAGAGGGGGGTTAGTTGCCCTCCAATCACTTTTGACTATTAAAAAGGGCACTAGCCCTTTGCATTTCCAATTGAATGAGCCTTTTTTGAAGTTTCTACGACAACGTTTTCTGTAAAAACCTCATATGCCCCCAGGGCATAACATACAATCCTTGCCACTGAGGGCTGTGGGGGAGTGTCCTTCTCAAAAACCTAATTTCTATCGGGAAATCAACTACGCTGAACAAAATGGCTATCTCAAAATTTTGATTGGATGTGTTTCGGGAAATAGTGGGCGTGGAAGGGGTGTTAGTTGCCTTCCAATCACTTTCGACTATTAAAAAGGGCACAAGCCACTCCGATTTCCAATTGATTGAGCCCTTTTCGAAGTTTCTACGACAACTTCTTCGATACGAAGTGCCCTGGTCGAAAGGAAAAAAATAATAAATAATACGTTGTGCCAACATCGTTCTTATATGCCCCCAGGGTATAACGTAAAGCCCTAACCCTGAGGGTTATGGGGGAGTGTCCTCCTCAAAACATATTTTCTATCTGGAAATCAACTACGCTGATCAAAATGGCTATCTCAAAATTTTGATTGGATGTGTTTGGGGAAATAGTGGGCTTGGAAGGGGTGTTAGTTGCTTCCAATCACTTTCGACTATTAAAAAGGGCACAAGCCACTCTAATTTCCAATCGAATGAGCCCTTTTCGAAGTTTCTACGACAACTCCTTCGATACGAAGTGCCCTGGTATGAAAAAAATAATGATAATACATTGTGCCAACATCGTTCTTTACTTAGGCAGCGCGATTGCGCTGCTTATGAGGACGGGGTTCGAATCCTGATGTCGCTGGTTATTTAGTTTGGAACGGGGGTCAGTGGCGTGATTCTGTATGCTTAGCCAGAGTCGAACCAGCTCTAAATGGGTGCGTGGAGAAATCTGGGAAGGTAAAGAGGAAAGGAGTGCGAAAGCAAAGGATGGTTCGCCCTGAACCCCCCATTGCACTTTCTGGCTGAAGGGCCATGAAACTGAGATCAGCACCGCCAGTAGGAACGGTAATGTCCTATGACGTACGCTTTACCTTCACCTTTAGTTTTCGTTGCGATGCCATTGAAGGAAAAACTACTGTAAAGTGGACATAAACATTGGTTTTCTGAGTGTTGTAATGAAGGGAAGAGACATCAGGGAATTACAAAATAGTTATAAGATAGTCGAAGAAGTTTAACGTAGGTTGCAAGATCGGGATATCCAGACATGGAACAAGATACATACATCAAATTCCCTTGAGATTTCTTGCACTAGATATGTTACAAATAAATTAGTTTTAGTTTTAAAATTTAAACCCATTTCAATTTTAAATTAACTACATTGCCACATTAATTCCATTTTAAGGTAGTTTTAAGGTCTCACTGTATATCATTTGGATTAAAAGAATGTTTGAGAGAAGTTAAGATTGTCGTCTCGTCCTTATTTTGTCCGAGGTTCGGTCATGGTAACGAAGCTGAAAAGGAATTTTGGACCCCAAGAACTCTTGGTTAGAAGAAATTCTGAAAAGAACTGATATCAATTTAGTTTTCGAAAGTTTAAATAACGAGCAAAAAATTCTAAAATAGATCAAACACCAATCAATTGACGGCGCACCGTCACCAAACATAATTACCTCCGTCGCCGCCAAATTTTATTTCGGCGCGGCTTCGGGGACTAAGTGGGAATAATTTTCCCATTTGGAATACGTGGATTTTAGTCTCTCATTAGTTTCTCATCAGCTATACCATTAATGCTTCTTGGTCCAGCCTTAAGAAAATCCAATAAATTCCAAAAACTTTTTAGCAAAACTTTGAAGGGGGAAAAGGCACATAAATAAAGATAAAAAAAATCTATAGTAGGAATACTTTTCCAATTGGGAATACGGGGACTTTAGTCTCTAGTTAGTTTATCATCAGCTGTTTCATTAATTTTTTTTGGTACAGCCTTAAGAAAATCCAATAAATTCCAGAAACCTTTAAACAGAACTTTTGAAGGGAGAAAAGGGACATAAATAAAGATAAAAAAAATAAATAAATTCTACAACGGGAATACTTTACCACAAAATCTTTTTGCATAGATTACTGACTAAGCAAACATATTTTTAAATCACCCTGCACTATAAACATAATTGTAGACAGAAGGTGGGTAGGAGGGAGTGAGGAATTCTTGCTAAGATTGTTTCTGTTCCTTGTAGGGGAGTTGTGGCCTAAAATACTCCTTCTTGAATCCCTCCCCTTTAATTTTTTACCCCTGGTTTAAGAGTTTTTGACCATGAAGATTATAATGTTGCCCTTGTTAGACTTTCAGGCTTTTTAACCGCGTGAATGGCACAATTAATTTGGAAAACTCAAATTTGTGGGGCTTCATTTGGATCTTTGATGTCTGTCATTTTATTTGTTTCGCGGATTTTTTTTCCGATCTCTAGTAACTCATCAGCTTTAATATTGGTGCCTTTTAGTCTCGCCTTTAAGAAAGGTCAAAAAGATCCCGAAAAAATGTTGAGCAGAAGATTTAAAGTGAGAACAGGCATATAAATAAAGATAAAAAAAAAAAAATGATTAACAAGGGGTGGCATAAAAATACTTCACCATAAAAACCGTTTTGTATAGAAGACTGACTGAGCCAACATATTTTTAATGATTCTGCACTTTGAACATACTTGTAGACAAAGAGTGGGGAGAAAGGAGTGAGTGTCTTCCCTAAGTTCGTTTCTCTTTCTTAGGGGTAAAATGGTGGCCTAGAATTCTTATTCTTGGATTCCCCCACCTCAGGGAATATACTCTTATGCCTCCTACATTGGAAATGTATTAATTTTACTTTTCAGGAGGATTCGTGTTAGGGATCGCACGTATATTTTGATTCGGAGCTGACGTTCGAATCCTAATCATATTATTAATTAAACTATTACAGAAAAAGAAGCCAAATTACCCACCACTTTAAACTTGGGTCTTCCCGTGTTAAGCAAGCAAAAAGAAAAAAACATTTCCATCTGATTGGCGCTCTTGTGTGAAATTTTAAGCCAGTAAAAAGAACGATGAATTTTGAGCCGCGTGATTTTTACAAGTAAGCTATCTGTTTCTCTGTGGTTGAACCCTTTTTGCTGGATTTGTTTCACATATTAATTTTCAGTCTAAACTAAATTGACTGCTTTCTTTTTTTCAAGATTGTTGTGACGGATCTGACGAATGGGCCACAGGTACCAACTGTACTAACAACTGTTACGAATTGGGTGCATCAGCTAGAGAAGAAGCGAAAGAAAAACACGATATTCAACAAAGAGGCTATCAGTTAAAGCTTCAGTATAGCGAACAAGGGAAACAAAGTAAAAAAGAGAAACAAGTGAGTCTTTTTTGCCCTTTATATCTTTTTATTTATATCTTCGGATCTTTTTATATCTTTAAGTATATGCCTGTTTTCCCTTTAAATGTTTTGCTTGACATTTTTCGGGATTAGTGATTCATTTTTGCTCTTTTTTCATCCTTACCTTATAACGTACATCCTCAAGAACTAGGAATGACGCACAGGGCGTCTGCGAAACCTTGCCAGAAGCCTCGAAGCTCAGCTGCAGCCATGCCGTCCTCCCACTGTAGTTGAAGAGGGTAAGATGTGTCTTGATCGGCCTCATTTGCGCCTCCCCTGGGGACACCACTGATACGCTTCATTGTGGAGTCGATCCTCTGGCATGCGAAGGACGTGGCAAAAGCACGTTCATCTCCTAAGTTTGAGATTGTCAGTAATTAATGGCTTACGTCCATAGGTCTCGATCATACTGCCATCGTAAGCTGTGTCTTGGTCGACCTCATTTGCGCCTCCCCTGGGGACACCACTGATACGCTTCATTGTGGAGTCGATCCTCTGGCATGCGAAGGACGTGGCAAAAGCACGTTCACCTCCTAAGTTCCAGATTGTCAGTAATTAATGGCTGACCGGGTTCCCCGGTGAACTTCAATGCTGGTAACCTTTTTCTGCCATGATATGTTCAGGACTCTACTAAGGCACGAGTTTTCAAAGACACATTTTTGAGTTGGATGCTTAACTTCCAGCCTTAACTAGCATAGAAAAGTAAGGACATGGCGTTGCTATTCAGGAGTCGAAGCTTGGAATATGGAGTATTTACTTCTGTGCCAGACTAGTTTCAGGTTGTTAAAAGCCGATGTCGCTTCTTTGATTTTCCTTTTGATTTTGTTGGCTATTTTACCGTTGTATTTATCTAGGAAGCAAATTGTTCAGTTACTAAACTGTTGCTTGACCTTGAAGAACTTTGTATTCTTTCCTATGCGCCTCCCCCGTACTTAACACCCCTCCTTACTAACTGTTGCTTTGTCTGAAGAACTTTGTATTCTTTCCTGTGCACCTTCTTCTCACTCAGCACATCCTCTATACTATACGCTGCTTGATCTTGAAGAACATCGTATTCTTCCCTGTGCACCTCCTTCTTACTTACTATTTTCCTCCTTACTTCTCTTCAACTCCATGATGATCTTCTTCCGTCTCTTCTATCTACTTCGTCTTTATTCGGCTCTTAAAGTAAGATTTGAGCTCTCAGAATATTGAGATTCTGTTAACTCCAACAGTAAGATCTGATTTTAATCCTTTAGTTGCGTGTCATTTTCTCTCGAATGCCCCTTTCTGATATAGCTCGAGAATGTCACTCATTGCGCACCTTAAAAAAAATTTGTACAATTTTTTGGGGGGTTGTGGTTTTGGGGTGTTTCTGAATGATTTTTTTGTTCCTTACTATAAGACTGTTTTTTTAGTGCTATTATAACTGTGGCTTCCATTGGAGCCACTTTAATTTTTTCTAGTAATTAGAATAAATTCTTATAAATTGCTGAAATCTCTCCCACTTTCTCTCTCTCTCTCTCTCTTTCTTTCTCTCTCTCTCTCTCTCTCTTTCTCTCTCTCTCTCTCTCTCTCTCTCTCTCTCTCTCTTTCTTTCTCTCTCCTCTCTCTCTCTCTTTCTTTCTCTCTCTCTCTCTCTCTCTCTCTCTCTCTCTCTCTCTCTCTCTCTCTCTCTCTCTCTCTCTCTCTCTCTCTCTCTCCTCTCTCTCTCTCTCTCTCTCTCTCTCTCTCTTTCTCTCTCTCTCTCTCTCTCTCTCTCTCTCTCTCTCTCTCTCTCTCTCTCTCTCTCTCTCTCTCTCTCTCTCTCTCTCTCTCTCTCTCTCTCTCTCTCTCTCTCTCTCTCTCTCTTTCTTTCTGTCTTTCTCTCTCATCTCCCTTTCTGTCTCCCCTTGCTCAGAAATAGTTTGAGAAAAAACTATTAAAGTTAAACAATTATTAATATTAAAAAATAATTTTACCGTGTCTTGGATGCATAAAATCTTCTTTGTATAGACGACAGGTCCTTAGTAACAGTTAATAATTCAAAACGTGTTTACATGACTTTTGAGAATAAGCCTGTTTAAAAATCCTGGCAAACTTACACAACCATGGATGGCCGTATCCAGGTTTTTTTAGTAAGGGGGATAGGGGATTACAAAAGGGTTTTTAGTAAGGGAGGATACAAAAAACTTCAAAAAACACATCAAAACTGTTTCTATTCATCTTTGTTACGTTTTTACGAGACAATTGTTTGTTGTTTTTTTTTTGGGGGGGGGGGGTCAAACCCCCTACCCCTCCCCCCTGGATACGGCCTTGTACATAACCCCTGAATTTTAAAATATTTTCAAAAACAATAAAATTAACATAGTACAACTTATGCATATCAAGTTATGTCAGGGTAGACAGAGAGGTAGAATTTTTCTTTTTTTATTCATTTATAAAATTTTGTGCTTTTTTAGCTTACCATCTTTTAAATTACTGGGTTATAACTGTTCTATATTAATATCATCTTTTTTTTCTGCTTGAGGCTTTACTGTATTAAACACAAACAGTTTCTACCTTCATGACAGATTGACGTTCTTGAAGACAAATCTCGCTGTTAAACCTCTGAACCTTACTCTTCGTCATTATCATTCATCATAACTACCATTAAATCCTTTTTTTCATTTTATTGACGTACAAAGTTGTGCGCTTTGTAGCTTACCATCTTTTAAATTACTGTATTTTGATTCTTCTATGTTAATATCGTCTTTTTTTCTAGTTCAGGTTTTACTGTAATAAACAGTTTCTACCTTCATGATAGAGTGGCATTCTTAAAGACAAACCTCGCTGTTAAACCTCTTTAAACCTCACTCTTTGTCATTATCATACATCATAACAGCTATGAAAGGCTTATTTTCTTTTTTTATTGATCTATAAAATGTTGCGCTTTGTAGCTTACCATCTTTTAAATTACTGGATGATAACTCTTTTATATTAATTCAATCTTTGTATCCTAGGAAAAGTTTGAAATCTTGCAAAGAGAAAGATCTGAAATTGAAGCTGTTAAACTAGAGCGAGAAGCTTTGAAAGAAGCTGCTGAAATACCCGAAAAAGAAGCTCTAGAAAAACACAGAGCTATGGGTAAGCTGTTTGAGATTGTTTCAGAATTTGGCTGAATCTCAACCTCAACTTTTTATATACATATAGGGATTGACCCTATATGTATATAAAAAAAACACGGTAGTAAACACTGTTTTCGAGGACTGAAGGTAAATAAAAGTTTGCCCCGTTACCAAAAATTCTATGGATCTCAACACCAACTGGATTTTTTTTTTAATTTCAACTGCATCCCCGAGCCGTGTGACAAAACCAAATATTCTTGCTAAATTGTGTATAAAACTCGTCACCTTTTATGAAACCTACTGACTAAAAAAATAACGCATGCAACCCCTGAGAAAAAAAAAACAAGAAAGAAAAAATGTTTTTTTTTTAATCCCAACTGGATCCCCGAGCCGTGTGACAGAACCGAATATTCTTGCTAAATTGTGTATAAAACTCGTCACCTTTCATGAAACCTGCTGACTAAAAAAATAACGCATGCAACCCCTGCGAAAATCCGAGACCAACTGACTGATCTGATCTATGTTCTCAAGGAAAACTGTTATTACCTGGCTGTATCTTAACGACAATATCGATTACATATAACATGTACTGATATATATATATATATATGAATATATATATATATATATATATATATATATATATATATATATATATATATATATATATATATATATATATATATATATATAGACATATATATATATATATATATATATATATATTTATATATTTATTATATATATATATATATATATATATATATATATATATATATATATATATATATATATATATAATAAATATATAAATATATATATATATATATATATATATATATTATGTTTAAGAGGTAATTACTTGGCAAAAAAAAAAAAAAAAAAAAAAAAAAAAAAAAAAAAAAAAAAAAAAAAAAAAAAAAAAAAAAAAAAAAAAAAAAAAAAAAACTGTCGTCCTAATCCAGCAATTGAGACAAATGTGCACTTGAACGAGGCTCTCACCTTACACATCCATCCAACTACCTAGGACCAAACAGTATTCCCAAACCATCAACCAAATAGAAAAGTCCAAATCCATGCAAAGTTGTCATCAATAAATGTAAGTCGTTGTAAAATTACCCGCAAAAGCACCTTAAATCTAGCAAAATATTTCCAAGTAAAACCTTCCATTTAGGGCTCATCAGAAGAATACCACCGGCCTTAACGGGTTTCGAGGCTTTACATTCTTTACCCAGCACGGTGGCGCCTCTACCATAAGATCTATATGGTAACCCTATGTCAGGTCAAACCTGTGAAATACATGCATACTAGTCAAGCTATTAGAAATTACATACAAAAAGTTTTTCAATGTTTCCATAATCAACTCCCAGCGGTCACTGAAAGCGACCATTCTGGAACAAATGAAGACACGTCCAGATGTATCTTTTATTGGTATCTGGAACCAATTACCAATTTAAAGATCCTCAAGCTTGTTTGAAACCCCTAGAAACTCAAACTGGGAGAAATTATATTAAAATATCATTCAGTATTTCTTTATAATTTTTTGTGTATTTACTTAAGAGTTCATGATACATGAAACTAAATTTTTTGAATTTTACCGGGGATCTGTTTTATAGCTGGGGAAAATTAAGATTAGGCTGCCAAGTGGAATGAAAATTTCCTCTACAATTTTACCTGTCCATAAGGGGTTCCCAGAGGATTTTTCTTCTTCGTATTTTTATAATTACAGTGTAGCTGAAGCTCAGCACGTGGCTAAATCTATTTTTCTGTGTCCAGATTTGCGATTATGTCTAGACTTTTCGCTACTGAATTGAGTCCGTAGTCCTTCCTTTCTGTAATTTACTCAAAACAAATTAGCGGCCAAAATTAATCGGCCAGGTGGGATGGAAACTTCATCCACAATTTTTTCAGTCCGTAAGGGGCCCCCAAGGACTTTTGTTTTGCTGCCTTTTTGCAATTAGTGCAGCTGAAGCTCAGCCCTTGTTTAAATCTAATTTTCGTTGTCTTCTGGTTTGAAGCTGTTTAACTAATATTTATTGTTGTTTTTTAAAATTGTTGTTTTTTACTGTCCATAAAATAAGAATTGAATAACCTTTGAACTCAAGCCACGCCTTTTTTAATTTTTAACCCCCCCCCCCCACACACACACACACACACACACACACACACACACACGCACACAAATCCTGGTTGTGTAATCAGCTGTTTTTATACCTCTTCCCAAAGCGCTCCCACAATCATAATCAAAAGCAGCACCTGATTCTCCCTCCCCCTCCATCTGAAAAAGCAATATTCTACTCGGGAAGTTTAACGAGTGAATCCCCCAAGGATTTCTCGTAAATGAGATTATGAGGTTTTTCTCAGAAGAAAAAAGCTTACTAATTAATGAGACTTGGTAATTTTAAAATGTATATTCGTGTTATTGTGGCTTATACTTTCTTCTGTTTTTTATATAATTCATTACTTTTATTATTTGTTTTTTTTATTTTGTATTCACATTAATTCATAAAATAATACTAAAACATTTTTTCTTCAGAGGAAGAGATACGGAGTCAAAGGCAAGCTAGCGAAAAGCAAACACGAGATGAAGAGGCTCTGGCAGCATTTGAACAGTTGGATTCAAATCAAGATGGCGTTCTAACACCTGATGAAATAATGGCAAAGCCAATTTTTGATCAAAATGGGGACGGTCTTGTTTCTGAGGAGGAGGCAAAATTTTTCCTCTCGGGTCAGACAGAAATGACCCGTGAGGAATTCGTAAGTTTTCAATTTTATAATTTAGTCACATCGTTTTTAAATATTGTTTTTATTGTTCAAAGAGCTTCAGATTTCTCTTGAATTAGTTTTTTTTTACATTTATTGTCTTAAAGAAATAATCTTGAATATATCTAATCGTTTTATTGTTTTCTTTGCTTTGCTTATTTTTTTCTTTGCTTTTGTTTGCTTTATTATACTTTATTTGTAATATAGAAATAGGTACGAGATTAAAAGATTTAAATTTTTGCTTTTGTTTTCCCTTTCTATCATTTGTAATCATTTTGTTTCATTTGTAAGTTTTCACACGCGAGGAATTAGTAAGTTTTCATTTTTTCTTTATTGTATCCATTTAATATTTACAAGGGTGCAAATTATTTTGTACAACGTTATTTTGAAACAATTTAAGTTGTTTAAACTGTTGATTTGCTTAATGTGTGTAAAAAAAAAATCCCGCATTTTGAGATTTTTGCTATATTTTTTGTCATGGAACAAGAAATCTCCACGAGATTAAAGAATTTGTAAGTGGTTTTTTTTTTCATTTGTTTTATGTGTAAGTTTTCACATGCGGAAGTTCGTAAATTATAACTTTTACTTCGTATTTTTGGGGTAATGGCACTAAAATATAGGTAAAATCAAGCGGAAGAAAAACTTAACAGGAAACTATGTTGCTTTTCCTTACTACAAAAATTAAAATGGGTATATTTCTTAATTTAGAACAATACCTGATAATACTACAGAAGTAAACCTTAATTTCTCATTGCAAGTATCCTTTCTATGTACTTACTTACCTTTTATATACCATACATAGGTAAGTCCTTTCACTGGACTTTAAGGGCTGTTATCTTCCTCTTGTTTAAAGAAGAAAGTATACCCGTAAGGTTACGAAAACTTAGGGTCCCTATTCTTGCCCAATGTGAAGATGAATGAAGTTCGTTTCAGCTGATATGGGGGTGGGATTTTTTTCTATTCCTAAATTTGCGGCGCCAGGTATAACTAAATATCCGATTCACCGGTAATCTTTAATCGAGATTTTATTTCCTCTTTTGAAATAGTTGACAAAGAAACTTTTAAGGATAACTTCCTCAGGAGTATCATACCGGATCAAAGTGCGTCGTCGAATGAAGCTGTTCTTCAAGTACTATGTTTTGTGCTTACCAGCCTTAAGATCATTGGACTGAGCTGTGTGCCTTCGTGTTTATCTTGTTGGTTAGGCAATTGAAGGTACAATAGGGGAAAGCTCTAGAGAACTAGGTGAATTTTAATACTTGTAAAAAAAAATAGCCATCGACGTTACATCAAACCTCTTACTAACAGACTGGAGAGAGTCGCGGAGAATGACTAAACCTGCCCTCTTTGTCCTGTTTTGGATCTTTTCGAGTGGTGCCAGCAACGTTTTTGGAGTACCGGCAGACAGCGGGCATCTGATCGAAGACTTGTAAAGGGGGATGATTGAGCTGAGTTAGTGTGTGGAACGCAGTGAAGAATGACTCTTACGGTTGGGTGTGAATTTTACGATTCATTTAGGCGGTTGGGAAGATTTGCTATGAAAACTTTAGGGTATTATAGGCTGAAGTTTTTCTTTGTAATGTGTTTTTGTTGGTGAAATATTCATTTATTCGTTAATATTTGTGGTTCTTTTGTTTGTTTCATCTCCTATTTGCCTCTTTGCCAATATTGAAAATGTTGGAATAGTTTTAGTTTTTTGAGAAAAAAACGAATTGCGACTTCGACAACTTCCGCTAAAATTTGAAGAGTATTTCCAGTGGAAGGGGAGAATTCGAAAGATAGCGTGGGAAAATTATAACTTTTCAACCTTGAGAATGAGGAACTGGGTAGTGCCACCAAAAGTCAGAAGGAAAAGTGATAACTTATAAATTCCTCGTGTTTGAAAATGTACACTTCCGCAATATTTCTGCTTTGTCCGCTGTTCCCGCTGTTTGTCCGCTTTGTCTGAGTAAATGTGGCTTGGTGGCTTTTTTTGCAAGAAA
Source organism: Artemia sinica (assembly GCA_027921565.1). Lineage (NCBI taxonomy): Eukaryota > Metazoa > Arthropoda > Branchiopoda > Anostraca > Artemiidae > Artemia > Artemia sinica. The sequence goes on from CM051272.1 coordinate 12,229,559, forward strand.
TATTGTGCCATATTAAGGAAAAATAAATTAGAAAATCTCTCTTTTTATAGGATTTTGTCTACCATAAGTTAGTCGGAAGAAAACACAAAAGGTCGAAAAAAATACAAAGTGAAAAATGATCCCTTTTTATTATTTTTTCGCTCTTTTTTACTTTAGATTTACATTTGATAGCTTTAATTTGCATTAAAATATTAATAAATCAAAATTATGGTTTTGTTTAGTTCGATGGGATCGTGCAGTAGCCCCAGTGGCGTTATTAGTTTTCAATTAGTAATGGATCCATGTTAAAATCCTGGAGCTTCCTCTCTTTTCAGTTTCACGTATTATTTGAGTTGGTTATTTCCTATGACGTACCAAAGCCATCTTTTTCTTTTTTTTTGGGGGGGGGGGGGTCAAAAGACCAAAACTAAGTTTATATTAAGACTGTCATAGGTGATTACACACGGGATTAAAGTACCTTAATGCTATAGATTAAATAACAAATGGGCCGCTAGCCTTAATTGAACGCTAATCTGCTAAAGTCTACCTAACCTGAAAGATTTGGTATAATCAATATCATAGCCTAGGTATATTCATACTGTGATGCACGTTTGCTTCAGATATAGGACATATCAGAGAACCACAGACGGACGTGGTCAGCGGAGTGAACTATTGATTTCTATTGATTTATTTCCAAATAGCGTATCAAAGCGCAGCAAAGGTATATAAATTCGTCATTGCGCATGCGTCAAGAAGGAACCAAGGAGAAATTCGCTACACATGTGTCCCAGAAGTTTTAATTGGAGAACATAGGACTATGCTTGACTGTATGTATATACCTAGGCTGTTCAGGTTCAGGTTCTTTGATTGAAAAACTAAATACAACTCCAATATGGGTATGCCCGGTTGAGAGACTAGCTCGTATTACCAGGCAACCAATAACAAATAAAAACAACAAAAACATAATATATAACTGTATTTGTACGCAATCACTCTCTTTTGTAAATAAATAAAAAAAAAATGTATGACTTACCAAGCATTACTTCAAGCCAGCAGCCAAATGAAGAACAAACTAAAACAAAATACTAAAAATAGTGAAGTGAAGCCGTGGGAAAACCCTACCAAGAGAACGAGTCAGCGGGACGACCATAACTGAATTTTAAAAAAGCAAAAAAAAAAAATAAAATAAAATGATCAAAGGGTTAGTAAAAGAGTTTTTGATTGCTCCCGCAGTGTACCAACAGAAAGACCAATATTAAGACCCGACCCATGCACATTCCAAAGTTTGGTTATGCAGTGCCTGAGTGAGAACCTCTCAGTGCACGCTCGGAGTTAACATACTTAGAAGATCCCCTCGTTCCATAATCATGCTCACATTGGTTAAATGGTTCCATAGCATAAAAAATTTTCGGTAGAATTTTAGCAAAATACTTAACACAAAACATCAATCCATGAAAAGATAATAATAATTCCACTGGTAATATATTAAGGAAAGAATATATACGTTTAATTGGTGATTTTGATGGTAGGGATATTGGGGAGGGGATGAAAGTTTTTGGGATATACAGTGCTTTGTTTTGCTGTCTTTGAAGTGGGTGAATATGGTCTTAAACTACTAAGGACATCAAAATAAAAATACCCCCCTCACCCATCTTAGGTCTATTCATTCTTATAACCACGATTTTACCATATTTTTTGTTTTGTTTTTCGAGAATTATAAAAAAAATGTCTGCGGTTAGAAGACAAGCGACAATGAGGATCCATATTCAGAAGCTTGCCGAGTACCGGGGCCCGGCGGCGAAGCCGCCGAGCTCCCGGTACTTATATATATATATATAGACCTAATTTTATTAACTACTCCCACGTCTTTGGATATTTCTTTTTTGCATTTGTGACAAAGTAAAAACTTATTTTGGTTCATACTGTTTTAATTTTATTTTTATCAATTTTAAGCTGAATACAGGGTTCGTTATAATGAAGCCGTACCTCACTCATGAAGAAGATGTAGCTAGTGCTCCACCCTCTAGCACTGATACTCCACCAGCTGAAGGTGGTGAATTACCTGAAATTCCTGAAGGAGAAACTGATGAGGAAGAAGAGGATTTTGACCATGGAGAAGCTGATCAAGGTGATAGAACTGAGGACTCAGAAGTCCTTCCCATAGAAGAGACTCTACAATATGATCCTGAAACCCAGAAAATAGTCGAAGAAGGTACGAGGTTAAAATTAACAAATTGAAGTTGATTTATTGCACATGTACGTATATGTGATTGTGTTATAACATAAACATAAACTTGTATAAAACATAAACTCATTTGTAAAGATAAGCTCATAAACTTGATAACATGTAAACATATAACTATAAAAACATATAAACATATAACTATATAAACATGATAACTATATACAGATAAATTTATAAACTCTAGTCGATTGGCTGAGACAAAAAAAAAAAACAGTCATAAGTGAGTCAAAATCATCTTGTTTTTTTAATTTGAGTCGGCTATTATTCATAAAATACAAACGATTTTCACACTCTATACAATACATACAATATACAATACAAATCTATTATTCATACAATATAATATACAATAAAAAGCTATTATTCATACAATAGAAATGATATTCATACAATATACAATACAAAGCTATCATTCATACAATACAAAAGACAGTGGCGGATCCAGAGGGGGGGGGGAGGGTGAGGGCCCCCCCCCCTAGCGTAGTCTAAAGTAGTGTAATTTACTAAATTAACTCAAGTTTGCGTTTATTAAACTTGCTCCTAACGCAAGTTTATCGGATCAACCTATTTTGACCCCCCCCCCCCCCTAAAATTTATTTCGGTTTGCGCCCCCCCCCCCCCCTAAAAAAATCGTGGATCCACCCCTGAAAAACGATATTCATACAATATACAGTGCAACATACAATATACAATGCAATATACGGTACAAAACATATAATATACACTGTAGTATACACTATAATATACACAGTAGTATAACAACTGATGACGGTCACTGCATATGTGACCGAAATATCTAGTTTTTTTTGCGAAATTTATCACTGTCTATTAAAAGGATTTTATCCCTATTTGAACTTTTATTTATCGTGATGGAAAGGCAGTGTGGTCTCCGGAATTATCTTAGCCAAGGAAGAAAAAATATGGCTGATTGAACGGAGAGCAAATCTGTTCCTTACCTATCTGCTTAAATACCTATTTATTTACCTAGGTAAATTCCTTATTTACCTAACTGCATAATTCTTCTCTCTGGTTTGAAATTAAAGATGTATATAAAAAGTAAAATGAAGATTACTCCCAAACACGAACATCCAATAGTCAGTACAAGGTTTTGAGAGTAGAAGAAGAGGTTAATTACCCCCTCCCCCCACTGCAATAAGATACGTCGTAAACCGTTGAAGAACACTAGTCCAGAAATAGTATAGAGTAAAGTGTACCTAGAGGAAAATTGATCTTCGTTAGGGGGGGGGGGTCTATAATGATAAATGAAGATGGAGTGAAGAAAAACACAGATTCGAGGGATGTAAGATCTGTTATTGAAAAATATCTTGAAAGAAATAACAAATGTTTTCTGATAGTATAAAGAGCTAAGTTAAAACTTAAACGAACTAAAACTACTGCTTCACAGGTTATGCAACATATATCTTAAAAACTATCTAAAATAAACTGATTAATTGTATTTCCCCTATATTTGTAGGATTCTAAAAACTAGTACCCACCAAAAAAACAGGATATTCCCCAGGAGTAGAAAAGTCCTTTACTAGCCTGCAGAAAATAGAAGATTAGTTTACAAGGCTCTCAATAGTATCTCACTGGCCGCGATATCAGTAGCTTTTAGTATAATCTAAATTCCCTAAAACTCAAGCAAGCTAAGTTTTCAGTAAAGCGCTAGTTTGAAATTTTGCTTGCTGTCTCTTTTTTAGGTTGCAGCTACTGCTGCGATTATAATTAAATTAAAAGCTTGTTATTAAGAAAAAAACTAAAGAGTGAAGAATTCAAAACTTTCTTTTCTTCTTGGGACGTATCATAGGTTCCTGTCTTATTAGTTGCCCATACTTTTGAATGGTAAAAGAGGAAATTGAGGAAATACATCCCTCTTAATATTATAATTAATCAAACGAAGCAGAATCTGATTAATATTGCTAGAAGCCAGAGATATCATAATTAATGATATTATATAATATAATTATATATATATCATTATAATTAGAGATATTATAATATTATAATCTTAATATTATAATTAATCAAACAAAGCAGAATTTGATTAATATTGCTAGAAGCTAGAGATATTATAATTAATGATATTATATAATATATGTATATATATATATATATATATATATATATATATATATATATATATATATATATATATATATATATATATATATATATATATATATATATAATATATATATATATATATATATATATATATATATATATATATATATATATATATATATATATATATATATATATATATATATATATATATATATATATATATATTCATTATGATTAGAGATATTATAATATTATAATCTTAATATTATAATTAATCAAACGAAGCAGAATCTGATTAATATTCCTAGAAGCCAGAGATATCATAATTAATGATATTATGTAATATAATTGTATATATATCATTATAATTAGAGATATTATGATATTATAATCTTAATATTATAGTTAATCAAACGAAGCAGAATCTGATTAATATTGCTAGAAGCCAGAGATATTATAATTAATGATAATATATAATATAGTTATATATATATATATATATATATATATATATATATATATATATATATATATATATATATATATATATAATATATATATATATATATATATATATATATATATATATATATATATATATATATATATTATCATAATTAGAGATATTATAATCTTAATATTATAATTAATGAAACTAAGTAGAATCTGATCTGATTAATGTTGCTAGCAGCCATCAATCAATCAATCAATCAAGTTTATTATCACGCCAAAATATCTAAAAGAATAGCACTGGCATGCCAGAAAAAAAAGAAGTTAATCATTGTGACATGTTATTATAATGTTTACAAAAGTAAACATGGCACAAAGGAACGAAGATGCAGACATATCTATAAACAGAGGAAAAAGGGACTAATACTTTACCTATCTGCCAGATTTATATAGAAATTGAATTTTTATCTGAGTATATACTTTTACTCAACTTTTTGTATTTTACCCCCCCCCCCTCCCTCCCTAGAAGTCATCCAAACACAAATAGGCATGAATTATTAATGGTATTTACGTACTTAAAATTTGAGCATGCGATCTTGCTTACAGCTAAGGCGGCAAGAGATGCCTACAATGAAGCAGACAGGCGACTTCGAGAGATTGAACGGGACCTGAAGGCCATCGAGGATTCGATGAAGAATGATTACGGACCAGAAGAGGAGTTTTCACCCCTTCATGGCCATTGTTTTGAGTTCACGGATAGAGAATATACATACAAATTTTGTCCCTTTGATTATGTAAGTCTCATATCATAGGCAGTGCAATAGCGCTGCCTGAGCAAAGAGCGATGTGAACACTAATGTATTAATTATTAATTTCAAGGCACTTTATATAGAAAGAGTTGTCATAGAAACTTCTAAAGTTAAAGTGATTGAAGGGCAACCAGCCCCCCCCCCCCTCCCTCTCTCAACACTGTTTTTCCCCCAAATGCATTCGAACAATATTTGAGATAGCCATTTGTTCAAAATAGTTAAAAGGTCAAATAAGTTTGCCTCCGGAGTTGACCACATCCCTCCGTCCCACAGCCCCCGGTGCAAGGGCTGTGAGTTATGCAAGCTGTTCATTATTAATATAAGATTTTTATTAAGAAAAGAGGTCATGTTTGATCCTGGATCTCCAACAAATCTTAGGGTATTAAGGTGAAACTTTAAGGAAATGTTGAGAGGGATGCCAAACACAGTCAAAACACACTTTGTCCTTGTTGCTTTGAAAAGAGAATATCAGCAATCTCTAAGCAACGGTTGATTGTGTTAGGCTGAAACTGTCAATACATGTTTAGGGGAAGTAGCCCCACCTCCCTCCGTCCCTTTTTATGTACCCTCCTCCTTAACAATTATGAAAATTTTGTATTGTTATTTTGTTCAAAATAGTCATAAGGTCTAATAGCTGTAACTTCAGGAATGCTATGCCCCCACAGCCCCGGGGTAAGGATTGGAAATGTGCAATTTATTCATTGTTTATATGCACGATTTATCATTAGGAAAAGGGGAAATTTTTGATCCTAGGTGCATCCGGAAACGCCAAGGGTAATAATGTGAAACCTCGGAAAAGTTTGACGTGTATCTTAAACGAAATCAAAAGGCACTATGTGCATCCAGTTTATCAAAAAGGTGGATCTGCGATATCTTAAGAACGGTTGAGGGTATTAAGTTGAAATTTTCAGGATATGTTGAGGGGAATGTTTTTAAATCGTTGGAGGGCTGTCATTTACCCTCCCACGTCTCCTATCCCATGATCAAAATCGTGAAATAGCTATCTTTTTCAAAATCGTCTAAAGGTAAAAAAAAAAACTGGGCCTGTGGGTATGGTATAAAACTCCGCAGTTTTGGGAAGAATGTGTTTCACTTTACGGATATAAAAATGGACCTGATATCAAACAGGGTTCTAGGAGAGGGGCTTGTTGGCCTCCAATCACTTTCGATTTAAAGTTTTTTCTACTTCTTACTGTATGCCCTCCTTAGTTCTGGCTTAGGATTATAGGCTATCATATAAAAGTGAAACTAAGAATTTTATAACTCTAAAAAAGTCATGCCAACTTTTTCTTGGCTTTACTCTAATTAGGTTTTCAAGTCTTTTATCACTTTCGATTGGGGTAATTTTTTTCCCCTGACCGTTGTCTAGTAGGGCTCTTTTTTGATAGCGAAGATCGTAACTACTGTAATCAATTTAAAAGTGACATATTTTTCTAGTATATTCAAACCCCTTCATCAATTTCAATTTAGGCTTGTCATAGGGAAGCTACCAATCTTCACTTGTTATTGCAGATTGTAACTGTTTATCTAGTCCAATGTTTTAATTCTACCTCTACATTTGCATGGGTGTTGTCAACTCTATTTAATTGACACCGAGTAAGATCTGCCCCCCAGTGTAGTACAAGCTCCTCCCTAGTCTTCACTCTTTGTCCTCTTGATTAAATTACCACTTTAAATATATTCTTATCACCTCTTCACCCCATTTAAGGACGTTTGGCTTTCGGTTTGATGTGCTGATGTGTCAGAAGCCATATTTTTCATAAATTGATTTTAAAATTGACTTTGAAAGTATCAACTTTAATCTTGTGAAATTACGTCATTTGATTTATTTTAATATAATTTAGGGACTAGAAATAACGTGGTAGAAAGACTTAATCTTTCTTTCACCACAAGTGTGATTTGCTTTGCCTTCACTGGATCAATCCCCTGCCCATTTTTTAACCATCATCATTAATTGCGTAATGAATTAAGAAAAATAATTTTGTATAATTAGCTTTTTGTCCTAATGACAGACTAAACGTATTTTTATTTATGACAGCTAGCTTTGTATAATACTACATCTGAGGTTTGTGTGTGTCTTTGTTAGGTGAACTAATTAAACTAAAGATGTATAAACAGTGCTAATTATCCTCTAATTAGAATCTATGACGGTGGGAAGATTAAAAAAGGTTAATTCGATCACAAATTAATGCCCTTTTAACGGATCAAGTGGATTGAACCAATATTATAATATTGGAAGCTATAATGATAACGTTGGTCCATTATGGTACTGAAGTGTAGATGCTCCAAAAGACGGAGGAAAATTTTCTAGATGTTTTTCAGAGGAATTGCCTATGGATTGTTTAGGATACCCGTCTGGATGAACGCATTTCAAACAGTAAGCTGTACGAAAAATGTCGTTCAATTCTGTTTTTGTATGGCTATAATGAGAGAAAGGTTGAGATGGCTAAAACACGTTCTGTGGATGAAGGATGACAGATTGCCAAAGATCGTCCTTGTCGGCCGGACATCTAGGGGAAACGAAAACCAGGTCCTCACCAAATTGGGCTGGTAAATGCCGTAAGGAAAGATTTAAGGGAATTTGGAGTTTCGATGGAGGGTTTAAAGAAGAGGCTTTGAATAAATTAGGATGGAGGAGGTACGTGTGCAGCTATTTTCGCCTCAGGTGGCTTGGTGCTGTAGTAAATTGTTGTTAGTTAGTAAGTTAGTTAGTTCAGAAACCTCCATTTCAACCCCCTGTCTCAAGATAGATCATGGGGGTATAAAAAATAAAGATGAAAAGGGAGACGAAAGGAAAAGAATGTTCGCCGCAATAACATCATCTTTAATTACTATAAAATCTCTAATTTTTTGAATGAACCTTAAGGACACGTTAGTATGTTCCTACCGTTAGTATGTACTAACGGGTACATACATGTACGAACGGGTAGATATGTCAGTATGTGCTTATGCAAAACATTTTTTTTTCAGGCTAGTCAAAGACCTAAACACGGTGGAAGTGAAACACGTCTTGGTCAGTGGGGCCATTGGGCAGGTCCAGAGAACAATAAGTATTCGATAATGATGTTGGAAAAAGGTGTTCAGTGTTGGAATGGACCCCAGAGATCATGCAAGGTTTGCTTTTTGTTTTCTTGGGGGTATCTGTACGATCTGCTCTTATTTTTCTTCTTTCTATTGACAGCTAGGTCCTTTTCCACCATCATATAACCAAAGAATGCGTATCCTTATGCAATATATGTTAGTGTGTAGAGGGGGAGTACCTGGAATTCCATAGGCATGGCCTTTATTTAAAAAATTATATTGTTGACGGGGGAGGGAGGGGGCATGTTTTGGCTGAAAATCCTAACGCCGAACTGACCAATTAAGGCAAAACTTAAAAAGTCGAAAAAAAGTAGAAAAAGACAGGAGAATTCCAGAAAAAATGCAAAATCGTGGGTAAGATTGTAGCAGTTTTGATGTATTTTTTTGAGGACGGATAGTTGGTCATCTTCTTGCGTAAGTGGCTAAGTGGGAACACTTTATTGAAAGCGCCGCTGTAGGCAAAACATTATGTTGAGAGCTTGATGGGAGTTAATTATTAATAATTCAACTGCTTATACAATTTGAAAATAACAATTCGTCACCAGGCGTAAACTAGTCAAAAATAAAGTGATAATGGAGTTTTACACACCACCCCCCCCCACATTCCTCGCCCTTTCTAGGGCAAAAATCAGATGTCAATAAAACAAAAATTACATCAGTGAGAGAAAATGTGGTGTTTGACTTTCCGAGTTGATTCTTTAAATAATAATTAAAATTTAGCCTCTAATGTTGTTTGACCTATCTTTTGATCATGCCAACAGATATATTTATACAGTTTTTTTTAAATAGAAATATATCCGAATTGAGAGTTATCCAGAATTTCATAAATATAGGGAAATACCATGAGCCAGTCTATTTAAGATAGTTTTGTCGATAAATGTTGGATAAACTGCGAATCAAAAATTTGTGTTTGTTTTAAGTTTCAACTTCGCTCTTTATTTCCATCTAGGATGGAAGCTTGATTTTATTTCAGTTCAGTTTAACTAGGTCCATCACTTAAGAAAAACCGAGATTGTGCATATTTTCTCCACCAGATAATTTTAGCAATAAATGAGAATTGGCGAATAATCTTTTATTTTTGTTTAAATATTCTTTTTTCATGGACTTGGTTAAATTGGCATCTGAATAGTTCGATTATCTTTGCAATCTAGAAATTACTATTGACTAATTGTTCTTTTTTTAGATACATTTCACAGATGGTTTTGACAGTGTTATGTTGACAATGACAATGTTATATTGAGAAATTGTCATTTTCTTTATTAGGTACATTTCTCGTCTGGTGTTGACAATGTTATGTTGACAAGGACAAAGCCGTACCCATGATTTTTTTTCGGAGGGGGTTTTACTCAAAAAAAAATTTTCAGGGGGGGGGTTACTCAAAGATTTTTTTCGGGGGGGGGGGTTATACACAAAAACCTCAAAAAGCGCACACAAATTTGTTTATATCCATTTTTGTTACGTTTTTACGAGTAAAAAAAACATTTCGGGAGGGTTCAAACCCCCCTAACCCCCCTCTAGGTACGGCCTTGGACAAGGACAATGTTATGTTGACTAATTATCCTTTTCTTTATTAGGTACATTTTACATGTGGTGATCACAATGTTACAATGACAGTGTTATATTGACAATAACAATTATATATTGACTAATTGCCTTTTTCTTTATTAGGTACATTTCACGTGTGGTGTTGACAATGTTATAATATCAGCTAGTGAACCCAATAGATGTGAATACGAGATGAATTTCGTAACACCAACTGCATGTGCACTTCCCACTGGAAGCCCTGATGATTTATTAGCTCACGATGAACTATAAAATTTCGATATTTTAGGTTTTTCTTACCCTGGGGAAGTTTAGGTTTGAGTTAAAACATTTTTCCATTTTTTTTTTTTTTTCAAATATAGTATTGTACTTTGTAGTTCTTTGTCTATTGCAAAATTTAATTTTTAATAGATTTTTTAATAGATGCACAGTCTTTGACACAATATCCTGAGAGACTATCATCTCTTCAAGCACAAATTGCAGTGCAAAAGTGAGGGCCATGTGATAGTAATAGTACAAATAAGCTGATAAATGGGATCTACGACCATGGTTGTATCCAGGATTGTTTTTGGGGAGGGTAGGGGAGGGGGGAGTACGAAAAACTTTTAAAAACGCATCAAAGTTTGTTTATTCGCATTTTTTTTACTTTTTTACGTGTCGAACAAAATCCCAGGGGGGGGGACTCAAAACCAGTAATCCCATTTTAAATATATTCCTTGTGGGACGCATATGCTTTTTCAGTGACAAATGGCAACGGCAATAATTGACCCGAAACTTTTTACCCCCAACGAAAAGTTTCCTAGACCTAGGCCGTCCATTTTAATGTTCAATAGCATTTGAAATGTCCACTAATATATTTAAATACCTTAGCACTGCAAAGAAAAACAAATCTAAAAGAATTAGTTATGTGTGTTTACTTAAGGTTGGAATAGTTTTTTCTTCGGCTAATCTTTAAAACATTCTTTTTTTTTTTTTTGTTCTGCGCAGTAAAACTAAGCATAGAATACATTACAAAACAAATTTTATAATCTTCAACTGAATGCTCGTGCAACTCAACCCCATTTAACTGAACTAAGCATAGAATATATTACAAAACAAATTTTATATTCTTCATTAATGTAACAAACTTAGCTTAAGTCCCCTTTATAAAATTCCCCTTTACATTTGCTTCAGAAAACGAAATTTCTTTCAGCAAATATATTATTTTTCCTGACTAAGAGAGAAAGTACAAATTTGCACGAACCGAAAGGGCAAGAAAGGACAAATATACTTGCAATTTATATTTTATCTGGAATGGGCGGCTTTTGTGATATCCATCCGTTAGAGAAGGGCGCATTAAAATTAAATGGCTTCAATCAGTTCAGGGATATAAGCCCAAAAATCTTTTCGGACTGGCTGTTTTGTGCACATGGCTTCTGCACGTACACTTTGAACGGGTGATTGTTACCGAAAATGATTGAAACAATTGCTATTCTCCTTCTACTGATTGCAATGGAACACTTCGATTGTAATAGCCTCCATGTCATAGTGAAACAAAATGTTTAGAAGCAATTTAGTTTCTTGCACTGTCTGTTAAATTGGGTTTTCTCACTATATGCGATTGGGACCTACCCAATTGCTGGGAAGTCTTTTGTATTACACACCATGTATTTTTCAGCTATGTAGTAAATAATACACTAGGGGGCTCACTAAGTCTGTCCTAAAGCACAGGGCTATAAAATCATTACTTTGGAGCTAAGTATGTTAACTTGGGGAAGAACGTTTCCAAAAATTTATCTCTAAACCATCCGTTTAGGCATTCAAAAAGAGATTAGACAAGGACTGGCCCAGTCGTGGCCCAGTTTGACCTGAAAGACTGCGAGTCATCCACTCGTATATGAACTAGTCAAGTAATTTTATTTTTATTCTTTTTATTTTCAACCAGTCAGTAGTTCCAGCTCTTGTAAGCTCATTAACATGGAGTAAGTCTACAATCTCTGATAACCCATACTTGATCTGCCGTGTGTGGCACTTTGTAAACACGATCTTCGAGAGTGAGCAAAGTCTTCATTTAAGCGTGCACAAATGTGGTTTATTTTGCATTTGTTTTAGTAGTCGCTGGTATTTTTTCTCACTCTGTTCGGGAAATATTAATTAACTATATACATTCGGGACTATTGAATATTATTAATTATAATACTATACTTTCCGCTAAATATATTTTGCAGTATTGATGGGGATTTGTGGTGGTTTTACGCTTGGAAGACTATTTGACTCTATTTCTGCTCATTTTTGGTTTAATGGAGCTCTTTGCTTTTCTTTGAAAAACCTATTTAACTAGCCCCCCTCCCCCCCCCCCCACGCCCATCATTTCCCCAAACACGTCCAATCAAAATTTTGAGATATCCATTTTGTTCAGCGTAGTTGATTTCCAGATAGAAAATATATTTTTGAGGAGGACACTCCCCCACAACCCTCAGGGCAAGGGTTTTAAGTTATACCCTGGGGGCATATAAGGTTTTTATCGAAGGCGTTGTCGTAGAAACTTCAAAAAAGGCTCATTCGATTGGAAATTCAAAAAGCTAGTGCCCTTTTTAATAGTCGAAAGTGATTGGAGGGCAACTAGCCCCCCCCATGCCCATTATTCCCCCAAACACATCCAATCAAAATTTTGAGATAGCCATTTTGTTCAGCGTAGTTGATTTCCAGATAGAAATTATATTTTTGAGGAGGACACTCCCCCACAACCCTCAGGGCAAGGGTTTTAAGTTATGCCCTGGGGGCATATAAGGTTTTTATAGAAGGCGTTGTCGTAGAAACTTTAAATCAGGCTCAATCGATTGGAAATTAAAGGGCTAGTGCCCTTTTTAATAGTCGAAAGTGATTGAGGTGCAACTAGCCCCCCCCCCCACGCCCATCATTTCCCCAAAAACATCCAATCAAAATTTTGAGATAGCCATTTTGTTCAGCGAAGTTGATTTCCAGATAGAAAATATGTTTTTGAGGAGGACGCTCCCCCAGAACCTTCAGGGCAAGGGTTTTAAGATATGCCCTGGGGGCATATAAGGTTTTTATAGAAGGCGTTCAAAACATGCTCATTTTTATAGAAGGCGTAGAAACTTGAAAACATGCTCATTCGATTGGAAATTCAAAGGGATAGTGCCCTTTTTAATAGTCGAAAGTGACTGCAGGGGAACTAGCCCCCCCCCAACACCCATCATTCCCCCAAACACATCCAATCAAAATTTTGAAATAGCCATTTTGTTCAGCGTAGTTGATTTTCACATAGAAAACATGTTTTTGAGGAGGACAATCCCCCACAACCCTCAGTGCAAGGGTTTTAAGTTATGCCCTGGGGGCATATAAGGTTTTTTGCAGAAGGCTTTGTCATAGAAACTTCAAAAAAGGCTCATTCGATTAGAAATTCAAAGGGATAGTGCCCTTTTTAATAGTCGACAGTGATTGGAGGGCAACTAGCCCCCCCCCCCACGCCCATCTTTCCCCCAATCAAATCAAAATTTTGAGATAGCCATTTTGTTCAGCACAGTTGATTTCCAGATAGAAAATATGTTTTTGAGGAGGACAATCCCCCAAAACCCTCAGGGCAAGGGTTTTAAGTTATGCCCTGGGGGCTTATAAGGTTTTTATAGAAGGCGTTGTCGTAGAAACTTCAAAAAAGGCTCATTCGATTGGAAATTCAAAGGGATAGTGCCCTTTTTAATCGTCGAAAGTGATTGGAGGGCAACTATCCCCCCCCCCACGCTCATCATTCCCCCTTACACATCCAATCAAAATTTTGAGATAGCCATTTCGTTCAGCATAGTTGATTTCCAGATAGAAAATATATTTTTGAGGAGGACAATCCCCCACAACCCTCAGGGCAAGGGTTTTAAGTTATGCCCTGGGGGCATATAAGGTTTTTTTTATAGAAGGCGCTGTCGTAGAAACTTCAAAAAAGGCTCATTCGATTAGAAATTCAAAGGGCTAGTGCCCTTTTTAATAGTCGAATGTGATGTTATTTGGGCCATTTTGTTCAGCGCAGTTGATTTCCAGATAGAAAATATATTTTTGAGGAGGAAACTCCCCCACAATCCTCAGGGCAAGAGTTTTAAAATATGCCCTGGGGGCATATAAGGTTTTGATAGAAGGCCGTTGTCGTAGAAACTTCAAAACAGGCTCATTCAATTGGAAATTCAAAGGGCTAGTGCCCTTTTTAATAGTCGAAAGTGATTGGAGGGCAACTAGCCCCCCCCCCCCCCTCACGCCCATCATTCCCCCAAACACATCCAATCAAAATTTGAGATAGCCATTTTGTTCAGCGTAGTTGATTTCCACATAGAAAATATGTTTTTGAGGAGGACACTCCCCCACAACCCTCAGGGCAAGGGTTTTAAGTTATGCCCCGGGGGCATATAAGGTTTTTATAGAAGGTGCTGTCGTAGAAACTTCAAAAAAGGTTCATTCGATTGGAAATTCAAAGGGATAGTGCCCTTTTTAATAGTCAAAAGTGATTGGAGGGCAACTAGCCCCCTCCCCACGCTCATGATTCCCCCAAACACATCCAATCAAAATTTGAGATAGCCATTTTGTTCAGCGTAGTTGATTTCCACATAGAAAATATGTTTTTGAGGAGGACACTCCCCCACAACCCTCAGGGCAAGGGTTTTAAGTTATTCCCTTGGGGCATATAAGGTTTTTATAGAAGGCGTTGTCGTAGAAGCTTCAAAAAGAGACTTCAAAAGGGGCTCATTCGATTAGAAAATCAAAGGGCTAGTGCCCTTTTTAATAGTCAAAAGTGATTGGAGGGCAACTAGACCCCCCCCACGCCCATCATTCCCCCAAACACATTCAATCAAAATTTTGAGATAGACGTTTTGTTCAGCGTAGTTGATTTCCAGATAGAAAATATGTTTTTGAGGAGGACAATCCCCCACAACCCTTTGGACAAGGGTTTTAAGTTATGCTCTGGGGGCATATAAGGTTTTTAGAGAAGGCGGTGTCGTAGAAACTTCAAAAAAGGCTCATTTGATTTGAAATTCCGAGGGCTAGTAACCTTTGTAATAGTCAACAGTGATTTGAGGGTAACTAACCCCCCTCTCACACCCACCTTTTCCCCAAACACATCCAATCAAAATTTTAAGACAGCCATTTTATTAAACGTAGTTTTAAGTTCTGGAAATTAGGTCTTTGAGGATTACAACTCCCCCAAAGCCCTCAGGGCAAGGGTTGTGATTTAAGGATTCTCCGAATCCTTCATATTATTTCTTATGGAAGGGATGCTCCTATAAACTTTAGAGAGGGTTCATTTGATCGAAAATTGAAAGTTCTTGTTCACATTTTAAGAGTCAAAAGAGATTGAAGGGCAACTAGCCCCTCTCCCTCCTCCCCGCCCTAAACGCATCAGACAAAATTTTGGTATAAACATTTTGTTAAAATAGTCCAAAGTTCTGATAACAAAAAACTCCGGTGTCGACACAGCCCACCAGGGCCCGGGGGTAAGCATTGTAAGTTATGCCCTGGGGGCATATAAACAATCAAACAATCATTAAATAAACAATCAATCCAAACAAACGTACCATAGATATTAATGTAAATTAATAAATAAATTCAGTTTTTTAAATTAATTTTCTTATGTTACTAAGTTTTAGACAATAGAAAACTAAAGGTCATAAAGGCAATAAGGTTTCGATGTTTTATTGTTTTTTAGTTGTGCACTAAGATTAGTGAAAACAGGGCCACCAACGGGAAGGATGTGCACAGCCAGCCCCGTCCGCCCACCCTTTAGGATTAAACCGGACCCCCTAATACCCTCCCATTTGTAGCGCAAATGTGATGATAGCCTTATATAGTGCTTGTTAATTGTTATCTCTTTTGTAAAGTTATTTTAGTTTTTTAACTAATTGTTTTCTGTTACTAAGTTTTAGACAATAGAAAACAAAAGGTCAAAAAGACCATAAGGCTTTAATGTTTTATTGGATCTTTTTCTAAAAACTCATTTTGTTGTGTACAGCCAGCCCTGCCCGCCCACCCCTTAGCATTAAACCAGACGCCCTGATATCCTCTCATTTTCAGTGCAAGTGGGAGGATATGTCTGTCCAACCCCGTAATATCCTCGCATTTGTAGCGCAAATGGCAGGATAGCTCTATATACTGCTTGTGAATGGTTATCTCTTGTGTAAAGTTATTTTAGTTTTTTAGATTAATTTTCTTGTGTTACTAAGTTTTAGAGAATAGAAAACTAAAGGTCATAAGAGCAATAAGGTTTCTATGTTTTATTGTTTTTTAGTTGTGCACTAAGATTAGTGAAAACAGGGCCACCAACGGGAAGGTTGTGCACAGTCAGCCCCGTCCACCCTTTAGGATTAAACCCGACCCCCTAATATCCCCCCATTTATAGCGCGAATGTGAGGATAGCCTAATATAGTGCTTCTTAATTATTATCTCTTTTGTAAAGTTATTTTAGTTTTTTTAGTTAATTTTTTTCTGTTATTAAGTTTTAGACAATAGAAAACAAAAGGTCAAAAAGACCATAAGGCTTTAATGTTTTATTGGGTATTTTTCTAAAAACTCCTGATTTTGTTGTGAACAGCCAGCCCTGCCCGCCCACCCCTTAGCATTAAACCCGACGCCCTGATATCCTCTCATTTCCAGTGCAAATGGGAGGATAGGTCTGTCCAACCCCGTAATATCGTCGCATTTGCAGCGCAAATGGCAGGATAGCTCTATATACTGCTTGTGAATGGTTATCTCTTATGTAAAGTTATTTTAGTTTTTTAGATTAATTTTCTTATGTTACTAAGTTTTAGACAATAGAAAACTAAAGGTCATAAGGGCAATAAGGTTTCGATGTTTTAATGTTTTTTAGTTGTGCACTAAGATTAGTGAAAACAGGGCCACCAACGGGAAGGTTGTGCACAGCCAGCCCCGTCCGCCCACCCTTTAGGATTAAACCCGACCTCCTAATATCCTCCCATTTGTCGCGCAAATGTGAGGATAGCCTTATAAGTGCTTATTAATTGTTATCTCCTTTGTAAAGTTATTTTAGTTTTTTTAATTAATTTTTTTCTGTTACTAAGTTTTAGACAATAGAAAACAAAAGGTCAAAAAGACCATAAGGCTTTAATGTTTTATTGGGTCTTTTTCTAAAAACCCTGATTTTGTTGTGTACAGCCAGCCCTGCCCGCCCACTCCTTAGCATTAAACCCGACGCCCTGATATCCTCTCATTTCCAATGCAAATTGGAGGATAGGTCTGTCCAACCCCGTAATATCCTCGCATTTGCTGCGCAAATGGCAGGATAGCTCTATATACTGCTTGTGAATGGTTTTCTCTTGTGTAAAGTTATTTTTGTTTTTTAGATTAATTTTCGTATGTTACTAAGTTTTAGACAATAGAAAACTAAAGGTCATCAGGGCAATAAGGTTTTGATGTTTTATTGTTTTTTAGTTGTGCACTAAGATTAGTGAAAACAGGGCCACCAACGAGAATTTTGTGTACAGCCAGCCCCGTCTGCCCACCCCTTAGCATTAAATCCGACCCCCTCCTCCCATTTGCAGCGCAAATTGGAGGATAGGTTCATGTACTGCAACGATTATATAATTCTTTCTAGATACTAAAAGAATTTTTCTGTTTGTAGATTTTGCTTCCATATAAAAGGATTTCCTCATTGCCATAAAGGCAATAAGGTTTTGATGTTTTATTGTTTTTTTAGTTGTGCAATAAGATCAGTGAAAACAGGACCACCAGCTAGAAGGTTTTGCACAGCCAGTCCCGTCCGCCCACCCCTTTGCACTAAACCCGACCCCCTCCTCCCTTTTGTTGCGCAAATGGGAGGATAGCTCTACATACTGCTTGTTAATGGTTACCTCTTTTATAAAGCTATTTTAGTTTTTTATTTTTAATTAATGTTTTCTGTTACTAAGTCTTTGACAACAGAAAACCAAAGGTCATAAAGACCATAAGACTTTAATGTTTTATTGGACCTTTTTCTAAAAACTTCTCATTTTGTTGTGCACAGCCAGCCCCGCCCGTCCACCCCTTAGCATTAAACCTGTCCCCTTAATATCCTCCCATTTGCAGCGCAAATTGGAGGATAGGTTTATATACTGCAACGATTATATAATTCTTTCTAGATACTAAAAGATTTTTTTTTTCTGTTTGTAGATTTTGCCTCCATATAAAGGGATTTTCTTATTGCCATAAAGGCAATAAGGTTTCGATGTTGTATTTTTTTTAGTTTTGCAATAAGATCAGTAAAAACAGGGCCACCAACTGGAAGGTTTTGCACAGCCAAAACTATTGGGCCTTCTTCTAAGAACACCTCATTTTCAAAAAACAGCTCATTCGACTAGTTATCACGTACCCTTTTAAGAGTCAAAAGTTTTGAGAGGGCACCCCCCCCCGCCCTTACACCTTTTTTCTTGAAATGGACCAGATCAAATTTGGAATAGCTATTTTAGTTCAAAATATTCCTAAGGCAAAAAATTACAGTGACATATTAGGTTTTCTTATGAAGAAAATAGGGCATGTTTCCAACCCCATAACATTCTCGCATTTGCAGCGCAAATGGGAGGATAACTGTATATACTGCTTGAGAAAGTAAAGGCCATACGGTTCCAATGTTTTATTATTTATTATTATTTTATTTTTTTCCCCAGAGGCACTGCATATGGAAGGGGTCGTCGTAGAAACTTCAAAGGGGGATCATTCGATTGGAAATCGAGAGTTCTAGTGCCCTTTTTAATAGTCGAAAATGATTGGAGGGCAACTAGCCCCCCCCCACGTCCACCATTCCCCCAAACACATCCAATCAAAATTTTGAGATAGCCATTTTGTTCAGCGTAGTTGACCGTTTGGTCGCAGTAAAGCTACCAAAACAGTAGCGAAACTACCTCTTCGTATCCAGTTATTAGGATACGAATCTTCTTTATACAGACCAACTTCAGGACGTGCCGCCTGGAAAAAAGGGGAAAACTGATATGGAAAACATGAGTCTGGAGGGAAATCGTCAGTAGATAGAATTTTGGGTTAGTGAAAAGCCAGTAGATAGAATTTTGGGTTATGAAATATCATGAGAATGTAACTGTGACAAGGTAAACCACGACAAAACACTACTGAAATATTCCAACTCTTGCATTTCAATGAAAGAAATTCAAAATAAACTTTGAAAAATCAAGAGAATGTAACTGTGACATTGTAAACCACAACAAAACACTACTGAAATATTCCAATTCTTGCATTTCAACGAAAGAAATTCAAAATAAACTTTGAAAAATCAAGAGAATGTAACTGTGACAAGGTAAACCAGAACAAAACACTACTGAAATATTCCAACTCTTGCATTTCAATGAAAGAAATTCCAAATTAAACTTTGAAAAATCAAGAGAATGTAATTATGACAAGGTAGAACACAAAAAACACTACTGAAATATTCCAACTCCTGCATTTCAACGAAAGAAATCCCAATGAACTTTGAAAAATCAAGAAAATGTAACTGTGTCAAGGTAAAGCATAACAAAACACACTTCAACGAAAGAATCCATAATGAATTTGAAAAATCAAAGAGAATGTAACTGTGAAATGGTAAACCATGACAAAACACTACTGAAATATTCCAACTCTTGCATTTCAATGAAAGAAATTCAAAATGAACTTTGAAAAATCAAGAAAATGTAACTGTGACAAGGTAGACCACAACAAAACACTACTGAAATATTCCAACTCTTGCATTTGAATGAAAGAAGTTCAAAATGAATTTTGGAAAAATTAAGAGAATGTAACTGTGACAAGGTAAACCATGACAGAACACTACTGAAATATTCCAACTCTTGCATTTCACGAAAGAAATCCAAAATGAACTTTGAAAAATCAAGAGAATGTAACTGTGACAAGGTAAACCATAACAAAACACTACTAAAATATTCCAACTCTTGCATTTCAAAGAAAGAAATTCAAAATGAACTTTGAAAAATCAAGAAAATGTAATTGTGACAAGGTAGACCACAACAAAACACTACTGAAATATTCCAACTCTTGCATTTGAATGAAAGAAATCCAAAATAGACTTTGAAAAATCAAGAGAATGTAACTGTGACAAGATAAACCATGACAAAACACTACTGAAATATTCCAACTCTTGCATTTGAATGAAAGAAGTTCAAAATGAATTTTGGAAAAATTAAGAGAATGTAACTGTGACAAGGTAAACCATGACAGAACACTACTGAAATATTCCAACTCTTGCATTTCACGAAAGAAATCCAAAATGAACTTTGAAAAATCAAGAAAATGTAACTGTGAAATGGTAAACCACGACAAAACACTACTGAAATAATCCAACTCTGGCATTTCAATGAAAGAAATTCAAAATGAACTTTGAAAAATCAAGAAAATGTAACTGTGACAAGGTAAACCACAACAAAACACTACTGAAATATTCCAACTCTTGCATTTCAATGAAAGAAATTCAAAATGAACTATGAAAAATCAAGAGAATGTAACTGTGACATGGTAAACCACGACAAAACACTACTGAAATCTTCCAACTCTTGCATTTCAATGAAAGAAATTCCAAAATAAACTTTGAAAAATCAAGAGAATGTAATTGTGACAAGGTAGAACACAACAAAAAACTACTGAAATATTCCAACTCCTGCATTTCAACGAAAGAAATCCCAATGAACTTTGAAAAATCAAGAAAATGTAACTGTGACAAGGTAAACCACGACAAAACACTACTGAAATATTCCAACTCTTGCATTTCAATGAAAGAAATCCAAAATGAACTTTGAAAAATCAAGAGAATGTAACTGTGACAAGGTAAACCACGACAAAACACTACTGAAATATTCCAACTCTTGCATTTCAATGAAAGAAATTCAAATGAACTTTGAAAAATCAAGAGAATGTAACTGTGACAATGTAAACCACGACAAAACACTACTGAAATATTCCAACTCTTGCATTTCAACGAAAGAAATCGAAAATGAGCTTTGAAAAATCAAGAAAATGTAACTGTGACAAGGTAAACCACAACAAAACACTACTGAAATATTCCAACTCTTGCATTTCAACGAAAGAAATCGAAAATGAACTTTGAAAAATCAAGAGAATGTAACTGTGACAAGGTAAACCACAACAAACCACTACTGAAATATTCCAACCCTTGCATTTCAATGAAAGAAATTCAAAATGAACTTTGAAAAATCGAGAGAATGTAACTGTGACAAGGTAAACCACAACAAACCACTACTGAAATATTCCAACTCTTGCATTTCAACGAAAGAAATCGAAAATGAACTTTGAAAAATCAAGAGAATGTAACTGTGAAATGGTAAACCACGACAAACCACTACTGAAATATTCTAACTGTCCTAGTCGATTACGTCATTCTATGTCCATATATGGACTCCCGTTATGACCTCCTGATAGGGTTCTACCGATTATGTAATCAATTTCTCAGAAATCCAACTGTCCTAGTCGATTACGTCATTCTATGCCCTTATATGGACTTCCGTCATGACCTTCTGATAGGGTTCTACCGATTATGTAATCTATTTCTCAGAAATCCATTTGTCCTAGTCGATTATGTCATTCTATGTCTATATATGGACCCCCGTCACGACCTCCTGATAGGGTTCTACCGATTATGTAATCAATTTCTCAGAAATCCATTTGTCCTAGTCGATTACGTCATTCTATGCCCATAAATGGATTCCCCTCACGAGCTCATGATAGGGTTCTACCGATTATGTAATCAATTTCTCGGGAATTCTCTCCCTTCGATTTCACAATCAATTTCTCGGAAATCCTCTCCCCTCGAGGGATTCTATGCCCATATATGGAGTCCCGTCACGTGCTCATGAGGTTAGGTTAGGTTACGCAATCAATTTCTCGGAAATCCATTTTCCCTCTCGAGTCCTAGATCAATATATCTCTTCCCCACCTTCCCCTTAGAAACAACAAATTAATTCCCCTTTCTTGAATCAATAATTCCCCTTAGAAACAACAAATTAATTCCCCTTTCGTGAATCAATAATTCCCCTTAGAAACAGCAAATTAATTCCCCTTTCGTAGATCAATAATTCCCCTTAGAAACAGCAAATTAATTCCCCTTTCGTGACAAATCAATCAACCTTGACATCATCCGTCAGACATTAATAAACTTCGCCCGGAAACAATTCTCCTGGACGAACACCAAAGACATTAATAAACTTCGCTCGGAGACAATTCTCCTTGAAAATACATCAAAGTTAGAAAAATCCTGTTTTTTCATTCTCAGTGACAAAACCATAAAAACATGCATAAATTCCTGTTGACATCCATGAAAAACATCAAATAAATTGACAAACACTCATAACCATCCAAGAAACATCCATAAAAGTGAGAAAAATCCTGTTTTTTTCATTCTCAGTGACAAAAACCATAAACTATGTACTGTCAGCGTTACACTAAATTGTAGATGGCAGCAGGGGTGTCGCGTGGGGCTGGTACCCCCCTCTCTACTGAGGACAACTAGCCCCCCCCCCACGCCCATCATTCCCCAAACACATCCAATCAAACTTTTGACGTAGCCGTTTTGTTCAGTGTAGCTGATTTCCAGATAGAAAATATGTTTTGAGGAGGACCCTCCCCACCAACCCTCAGGGAAAGAGTTTTAAGTTATGCCCTGGGGGCATATAAGGTTTTTTATAGAAGGCGTTGTCGTAGAAACTTCAAAACAGGCACACTCAATTGGAAATTCAAAGGACTACTGCCCTTTTTAATAGTCGAAAGTGATTGGAGGGCAACTAGCCCCCCCCCCATGCCCATCATTCCCCCAAACACATCCAATCAAAATTTTGAGATAGCCATTTTGTTCAGCGTAGTTGATTTCCAGATAGAATATATGTTTTTGAGGAGGACAATCCCCCACAACCCTCAGGCCAAGGGTTTTAAGTTATGTCCTGGGGGCATATAAGGTTTTTATAGAAGGCGGTGTCGTAGAAACTTCAAAAAAGGCTCATTCAGTTGGAAATTCCGAGGGCTAGTGCCCTTTGTAATAGTCGAAAGTGATTTGAGGGCAACTAACCCCCCTCTCACGCCCACCTTTTCCCCAAACACATCCAATCAAAATTCTAAGACAGCCATTTTATTAAACGTAGTTTTAAGTTCTGGAAATTAGGTCTTTGAGGATTACAACTCCCCCAAAGCCCTCAGGGCAAGGGTTGTAATTTAAGGATTCTCCGAATCCTTCATATTATTTCTTATGGAAGGGATGCTCGTATAAACTTTAGAGAGGGCTCATTTGATTGAAAATTGAAAGTTCTTGTTCACTTTTTAAGAGTCAAAAGAGAGTTAAGGGCAACTAGCCTCTCTCCCTCCTCCACGCCTAAATGTATCAGATAAAAATTTTGAGATAGACATTTTGTTAAAATAGTTCAAAGTTCTGATAAAAAAAAACACCGGTGTCGACACAGCCCACCAGGGCCCAGGGGTAGGCGCTGTAAGTTATGCCCTGGAGCATAACTTATTAAGGGGGGTTTATAACTTATGGGAAGGGGTTTTGTATGGGAAGAACACATAGGAAATCTATTATAATTGTCCAATTATAAGGTTAAATACATACTCTGTGATAGATGCAAAATTGCTTTGGCACACAAATTCCTATTAAGGTCAATTCCAAACAGTCGTGATCCCTTTGTGTCAGCAAGTGAAATGGTTTAAACCCCCTTATTGGAGCTATTTTTCATCCATTCATTGTTGCCAATCGCTGTCCACAAGTTATGCAAGCTGTCTATTGTTCATATATAAGGTTTTTATCAAAGAAGTAATCGTATAGACTTTGAAAAAAGCCTCATTCGATTTAAATTGAAAGTTCTAGATCCTTTTTTAAAGTCAAGAATAATCGGACAGTAAGCACCCCCCCCCCCGCCATGCCAAAAAAACTTGAAACTTTTTGCAATCAAAAACGAACAAAAATTGATTAAAAAAAACTTTCCGAAAAATAAGTATTTCAAAGAAAAGTAAAGGCCATTTTAAACTTAAGCTCAGGAGATACAAATACCTGTTAAAATTCAAACTCAAAACGACCAGAAATTACTATTAAAGAATAAATGAAACCCAGAACGAACAGAAATTAAATAAACAATCATAGCAAAAACATACAACAAGTAATAATATAAATGAATAAATAGATCTTAAAGAGAGTAATGCTTAGATTGAATATGAAAATCAAGCGTAAAACGAAAACAAATATTTTGATATTAAAGTATAAATGAAACTTAAAATGATCAGAAATTAAATAACAATCAATGCGAACAAACTTAAAATATATATTAATGTAAATGAATAAATAAATCTTAAAACGAATGAAACTTAAATTGAATATGCAAATCAAGTTTGAATCGAATAAAAATAACTACAAACAGGAGTTTGGGTATCGTATCACTGCAGAAGCCTAAAACCTACTGCGTCATTGGCGCTTTACTGAAAACGAATTATATCACAAATGTTTTCTTTTGTACTTAATATTGAAAATAAACATTAAAATTACAGTAAAATTTTGAACTGATGAGCTTTTAGCAATTAATATCATTATGCATCAAATATTCAGTTTAATTTATTAGTTCTTTTCAAAATTGGTCAAGACAAATATAGTTTCACTACAAGCAAAATTTGGATACTGCCCCCTTCTTTAACTGTAAAAACCGAAAGCCTTCTGCGTCATTGGTGCTTCGCTGAAAACTAATTACTCGTATATTAAAAATTTATTATTTTCCAGTTCTTGCAGCATTGAAAATGAAAATAAAAATTACAGTGAAAAAGAATCTTGAACTGATGGATCTTTCAACAATTAATATCATTATATATCTAATATTCAATTTGATTTTGTTTATATTTTCCAAGACTGTTCAAGACTCATATAGTTTTGCCATGTTTTTAACTCTGCCATTTTTTGGAACTAATTGTGTTAGTTTGTTATGAAAACATTCTATGGCTTCTAGGCATTTCTGTTTGAGCGGAAAACTGCACCTCAAACTTTGTGGAACATGCATTTTCTTGCATGAAGCACCAAAATATAATAAAATGTCAAGTTTCGGAGTGTTCCACCACTCGCAAGCAAGTGCCATTGGTATTTTTGAATCGGCATGGT
This sequence comes from Artemia sinica, assembly GCA_027921565.1. NCBI lineage: Eukaryota > Metazoa > Arthropoda > Branchiopoda > Anostraca > Artemiidae > Artemia > Artemia sinica. The sequence goes on from CM051272.1 coordinate 12,254,844, forward strand.
CAATTTAGGGGGTGGAGGGTAGGCTAATCCTCGTAGCAGCCCCATTCCGTCGTGGTATGGTTCACATTTTCAACACCTGGCGTCCGGACTATCATATAATCTACCAAGCATACAACTACCCCAAATCAGTATCAATAAATAAATGAAACCCAAAACGAACAAAAATTAAAATAAATATGTGAGTCAAATTCAAAACGAGCATAAATTAATGTGAGTAGGGTTCAAAACCCCTATGCTTTCTAAAAGCCAGAATATAATTTTTACTTTACTGAAAAAAAAATTCAAATGAGTTTACTGAAAAATAATGTGCATTGTCAATTTAATATACATATGCTGATATTTATTCCCTAAAATCTTAATTAATTTTTGATTTCTTAAAGTTACAAAAGTGAAAATATCTCTAAGATTTGTTTTCAGAAAAGCGCCAATGACGTAGTAGGTTTTAGGCTTCTACAGTGATACGATACCCAAACTCTTGTTTGTAGTTATTTTTATTCAATTCAAACTTGATTTGCATATTCAATTTAAGTTTCACTCGTTTTAAGATTTATTTATTCATTTACATTAATATATATTTCATGTTTGTTCGCATTGATTGTTTATTTAATTTCTGTTCATTTTAAGTTTCATTTATACTTTAATAGCAAAATATTTGTTTTCGTTTTAAGCTTGATTTCCATATTCAATCTAAGCATTACTCCCTTTAAGATCTATTTATTCATTTATATTATTACTTGTTGTATGGTTTTTGCTATGATTGTTTATTTAATTTCTGTTCGTTTTGGGTTTCATTTATTCTTTAATAGTAATTTCTGGTCGTTTTGAGTTTGAATTTCAACAGGTATTTGTATCTCCTGAGCTTAAGTTTAAAATGGCCTTTACTTTTCTTTGAAAAACTTATTTTTCGGAAAGTTTTTTTTAATTAATTAAATTAAGACCCGTTATTAGATTTCTTCTTTTTACGTGTGCTGACTGGAATGTCCAACATGTGCATTCGGATTTTACGTTTATACTATTCGACCGAAAAATAAAAAATGAAAAAATACTGAAAATGATTAAAAAAAAAGAATACGATGATGCTGAAAAGAAATAAATGTTATGTTTTTATTACAGAATTTACATTCAGAATTAATTGATGTAGATGTAGAAAAAGATCTTTACAGCCACCCCCACCCTTTTCTTTGAACTAATTCTGTATATGCCTGAATATCAATAACAGTTAGAATGTTTTTGGTATTAACAAACACCTAGTAGGCATCTGCCCTCCTCCCTGACAAAAGAATCAAAAGAACCGAAAAATCATATATAGCCTATACTCTATACCGTGTGTCTTAATCTTTCTGGATTTCGCAGAGTTCAAATATAAATAAAACCAATAAATCGGATCCAAACTGGATGTAAGATAAGATTTTGTCATTGAAACGCTCTTTATTTCGTATTTTAAACGAAATTCTTGAATAAATACCAAAAATCACTGCATTGTTTTTATATTCAAATCGTAGTCAAATACGCCGTAAATTAGTCCAAAGAAATCAATAAGAATCAAAAATCAGAATTTAAGAAAATGATGCGAAAATGGTGAAAATTTTTAGTTTATTTAGCAGTAACACAGGTCTTTAAACTCCCCCTCCCCCAGAAGTTTCCCCCAACCGTCGGAAAATTTTCCCAGGAAAATCGCCTATGGTAAAATCTCCCAATTTTCCTTTCATAAAAACAGCCTAGACCTGAAATACTTTCGAGAATCAAGAGGTATTAAATAGCAACCCTCCCCCCCTCCACCCCTTCCTTTGAACTAATTATGTTTATACCTGAAGGCCCAATGAGAGTTAGAGTGTTTTGGTATTAACACATACCTATTAGGCATCTGCTCTCCATCCTAACAAGGAAAGAAACAGAGTGTAAGGCAGTGGCGGATCCAGGGGAGGGGAGAGGGGGCGCCCCCCTTAACGTAGTCTAAAGTAATGTAATTTACTTAATTAACGCAAGATTGCGTTAATTGAACTTGCTCCTAACGCAAGTTTATCGGATCAACCTATTTTGTGCCCCCCCCCTAAAAAATCTGGATCCGCCCCTGGTGTAAGGGCACTATAAATTTTAATTTGTAATTCAATGAACCCCGTTCCAAAGCTTATGCGACCACCTCTTCCACATAAAGTGCCCCTGGAAAAATAAATAAGTATTAATTCATTGAACCCTTATGGCTCTTTACTTAAGTAACGCTATAGCATTGCTTCTGACCTATAAAGTTGAGTAGAAATTTCAGCTTCCATTTTTATGAATATCCGAAATTATCTGAGGGGAATATGTTTGGGGGAGCATATTCCACGGCTGGGAAATTTCTGCTGGGTGGAATTTAACGCGGGGGAATTATCAGCAGGAAAAGAAAATGTTCTTGGAGGGGGCGAGGAATTTCCCAGGGGGTGAGTTTTCCAAATGTGAATTATTCAGGGAGGGGACGACTAAACCCATTCGATAATATTCTAAATTTTACATCTGAAAGTAACGGGAATAAAGAATCAACGGAAATGTCAGAGATAGCACTTCAGGTTCCTTTAGACGATTATTTTCGTGTCTTTTGAAAAAAGACATTTCAAAAGACAGATTATTTTCATTTGTATTACTTTCTCTGTGGCTGCTCAATTATGCATGTGAGGGGGGAGACTTCCCCCCACCACTGTTTACGCTATGGTTTCAGTTTTTATCTCGAGGCTTAAAAAGGAACGCAATGCGATTAAAGTATAACTCAAAATAACATATATACAATAATATATGCATGTAACACGGAACAATTAATCAAAATTGCATATTATGAGCTGAGGCTCATCCAAATCATGGGCTTAACCATTTATCGAAGGGCAAATAACCCCCCCCCCCCACACGCCCTTTTCCCCCACCCCTTTCTTTGAACTAATTCAGTTTATACCTGAAGGTCCAATGAAATTTAAAATGTTTTGGTATTAACACACACCTATAAGGCATCTGCTATCCTCCCTAGCAAGGAAAGAAACAGAGAGTGTAAGGCAGTGGCGGATCCAGGGGAGGGGACACTCCCCCACAATCCTCAAAGCAAGGGTTTTAAGTTATACCCTGGGGACATATAAGGTTTTTATAGAAGGCGGTGTCATAGAAACTTCAAAAAGGCTCATTCGATTGGACATTCAAAGGGCTAGTGCCCTTTTTAATAGTCGAAAGTGATTTGAGGGCAACTAACCCCCCTCTCACGCCCACCTTATTCCCAAACACATCCAATCAAAATTTTGAGACAGCCATTTAATTAAACGTAGTTTTAAGTTCTGGAAATTAGGTCTTTAAGGATGACAACTCCCCCACAGCCCTCAGGGCAAGGGTTGTAATTTAAGGATTCTCCGAATCCTTCCCATTATTTCTTATGGAAGGGATGCTCGTATAAACTTTAGAAAGGGCTCATTTGACTGAAAATTGAAAGTTCTTGTTTACTTTTTAAGAGTCAAAAGAGATTGGAGGGTAACTAGCCCCTCCCTCCTCCAAGCCCTAAATGCATCAGATAAAAATTTTGAGGTAGACATTTTGTTAAAATAGTTCAAAGTTCTGATAACAAAAAACTCCGGTGTCGACACAGCCCACCAGGGCCCGGGGGTAGACGTTTTAAGTTATGCCCTGGGGCATAACTTATTAAGGGGGTTTTATAACTTATGGGAAGGGGTTTTGTATGGGAAGAACACATAGGAAATCTATTATAATTATCCAATTATAAAGTTAAAATACATACTCTGTGATAGATGCAAAATTGCTTTGGCACAAAAAATCCTATTAAGGTCAATTCCAAACAGTCATGATCCCTTTGTGTCAGCAAGTGAAATGGTCGAAACCCCCTTATTGGAGCTATTTTTCAATCCATTCATTGTTGTCAATCGCTGTCCACAAGTTATGCAAGCTGTCCATTGTTCATATGTAAGATTTTTATCAAAGAGGTAATCGTATAGACTTTGAAAAAAGCCTCATTCGATTTAAATTGAAAGTTCTAGATCTATTTTTTAAAGTCAAGAATAATCGGACAGTAAGTACCCCCCCCCCCCCATGCCATAAAAACTTGAAACTTTTAGCAATCAAAAACGAACAAAAATTAATTAAAAAAAACTTTCCGAAAAATACGTTTTTCAAACAAAAGTAAAGGCCATTTTAAACTTAAGCTCAGGAGATACAAATACCTGTTAAAATTCAAACTCAAAATGACCAGAAATTACTATTAAAGAATAAATGAAACCCAAAACGAACAGAAATTAAATAAACAATCATAGCAAAAAACATACAATAAGTAATAATATAAATGAATAAATAGATCTTAAAGCGAGTAATGCTTAGATTGAATATGAAACTCAAGCTTAAAACGAAAACAAATGTTTTGCTATTAAAGTATAATGAAACTTAAAACGAACAGAAATCAAATAAACAATCAATGCGAACAAACATACAATATATATTAATGTAAATGAATAAATAAATCTTAAAACGAGTGAAACTTAAAAAGAATGTACAAATCAAGTTTGAATCGAATAAAAATAACTACAAACAAGAGTTTGGGTATCGCCTCACTGCAAAAGCCTAAAACCTACTGCGTCATTGGCGCTTTACTGAACACGAATTATATTACAAATGTTTTCTTTTGTACTTAATATTGAAAATAAATATTAAAATTACAGTAAAATTTTGAACTGATGAGCTTTTAGCAATTAATATAATTATGCATCAAATATTCAGTTTAATTTATTAGTTCTTTTCAAGATCGGCCAAGACAAATATAGTTTCACTACAAACAAAATTTGGATACTGCCCCCTTCTTTAACTGTAAAAACCGAAAGCCTTCTGCGTCATTGGTGCTTCACTGAAAACGAATTACTCGTATATTACAAATTTATTATTTTCCAGTTCATACGTCATTGAAAATAAAAATAAAAATTACAGTGAAAAAAAATCTTGAACTGATGGATCTTTCAACAATTAATATCATTATATATCTAATATTCAATTTGATTTTGTTTATACTTTCCAAGACTGTTCAAGACTCATATAGTTTTGCCATTTTTTTTAACTCTGCCATTTTTTCTAACTAATCGTGTTAGTTTGTTATGAAAACATTCTATGGCTTCTAGGCATTTCTATTTGAGTGGAAAACTGCACCTCAAACTTTGTGGAACATGCATTTTCTTGCATGAAGCACCAAAATATAATAAAATGTCAAGTTTCGGAGTGTTACACCACTCGCAAGCAAGTGCCATTGGTATTTTTGAATCCGCATGGTCAATTTAGGGGGTGGAGGGTAGGCTAATTCTCGTAGCAGCCCCATTCCGTCGTGGTATGATTCACATTTTCAACACCTGGTGTCCGGACTATCATATAATCAAACAAGCATACAACTACCCCAAATCAGTATCAATAAATAAATGAGACCCAAAACGAACAAAAATTAAAATAAATATTAGAGTCAAACTCAAAACGAGCATAAATTAATATGAGTAGGGTTCAAAACCCCTATGCTTTCTAAAAGCCAGAATATAATTTGTACTTTACTGAAAAAAAAAATTCAAATGAGTTTTCTGAAAAAAATGTGCATTGTCAATTTAATATACATATGCTGATATTTTTCCCCTAAAATCTTAATTAATTTTTGATTTCTTAAAGTTACAAAAGTGAAAACATTTCAAAGATTTGTTTTCAGTAAAGCGCCAATGACGCAGTAGGTTTTAGGCTTCTGCAGTGAGGCGATACCCAAACTCTTGTTTGCAGTTATTTTTATTCGATTCAAACTCGATTTGCATATTCTTTTTAAGTTTCACTCGTTTTAAGATTTATTTATTCATTTACATTAATATATATTGTATGTTTGTTCGCATTGATTGTTTATTTAATTTCTGTTCGTTTTAAGTTTCATTTATACTTTAATAGCAAAACATTTGTTTTCGTTTTAAGCTTGATTTTCATATTCAATCTAAGCATTACTCGCTTTAAGATCTATTTATTCATTTATATTATTACTTGTTGTATGTTTTTTGCTATGATTGTTTGATTTAATTTCTGTTCGTTTTGGGTTTCATTTATTCTTTAATAGTAATTTCTGGTCGTTTTGAGTTTGAATTTTAACAGGTATTTGTATCACCTGAGCTTAAGTTTAAAATGGCCTTTACTTTTCTTTGAAAAACTTATTTTTCGGAAAGTTTTGTTTAATTAATCTTAAGTTTAAAACGAATGGTTTGATCATAGAAGCATGATAAATTTTGTTACATACATTGAGCTATGACTAATTGTGTGTAGGTATGACACAAAACACCAAAGCATTTTTTTTGTGCGTGCCCTCACAGTGTGATCCCAGCTGTAAACGGCAACGGCATCTATTTCTCGGTTACGAAAACAAAATTCAATTTGTTAGAATAGAAAATTTAAAGCTTAGAAATGTTTCCCTCTGCAGGGTACTTTAGAAGCATCAATTGCCCTTTCTATGATGATGAAGGCTGTGAAAGAGTCTATTGCCACTTTCGTCATGTCTCTAAGGGTAATTCCTCTTCCTTAATCAGTATTAGGCCTAATTCAAATTTGATATTTATTCATGAACCAATTATGCTAGGTTAGGCTACTACAACAGCTGGTCTGATGCTAATGAGAAGAGAGCTGAGATCTTAGAGAGTCCGTGAGGTTATATCCAAGGTTTGGGGGTGGAGTGATATTATTTCCAAACTTACTAATTGGAACCAGTAAATATTTTGGCAGTTCATATTATTGACTTAGGCCTATAGCCTAAATAAAGTAAACATACTACTCTATGCCTTTTTTTATGCTCTTTCCAAATAGGCTATTAATTAAAAAAACTTTTTCTGCAAAATAAGTTTTTCAAAGAAAAGTAGGTAAAGTTCTACCAAACCATATTATTGACTAACACATAAAGTGAATGTACCACTCAATGCCTTTTTTTATGCTGATTACAAATATAATAATCATTTCTATCGGAAATGAATTTCAGCCCCCCCCCCCTATATATGCCAATTCAGGGTATATATTTCTACATTAGGGGGGTGGGGGTAAAGTTTAAAACTTACCTTCCATTCACATCAGAAACTAAATTTGCCCCCCCCCCCTAATGTAGAAATATATCCCCTGAATTGGCATATATAGGGGGGGGCTGAAATTCATTTCCAATAGAAATCATTATTATATTCATAATCAGCATAAAAAAGGCATCAAATGGTGTATTCACTTTATTCCTAACTCAATAATATGATTTGGTAGAACTTTACCAAAAAGTAAAGAACTCCATTAGGGTAAGACACCCAGTAGTTGGCCACCTGCCTATTCTTGGACAGAATGTAACTAACAGGGAACCTACCTCTAGGCTAATGTGCTTAGAAAGTTTATAATGCTAGAAAGTTTTTATACATAGCTGGTTTCCCTGGTCACTATTAGATATCCATATGGATATCTAATAGTGACCAGGGAAACCAGCTATGTATAAAAACTTTCTAAGCACATTAGCCTAGAGGTAGGTTCCCTGTTAGTTACATTCTGTCCAAGAATAGGCAGGTGGCCAACTACTGGGTGTCTTACCCTAAATAAAAAATAAGCAAAAATAAAATCAAATAATCTACCAAGTGTGAAATGGATATCCACACTTTGACTATTAGAAAAAATTAGTTTATAAGCTTATATAAAATGGTACTATCCAATCTCCTTATAATTAAAAATATTTTTGCCATCTAGGTAGAAAATTTTGCCCATCCCTATAGGAGAAATCTATATTTGCCAACTAGTTGATAAGAAATGTTTCCCCAGCAAAACTTTTATTTTCCAACCATTTAACTAATAACTTCTCCCCAGCAACACTTAATTTTGCCAACTAGCTGGAAAGGAACATTGTCCCAGAAAACAATTCATTTTCCAACTTGTTCACTAATAACTTATCCTCAGCAATACTTAATTTTGCCAACTAGCTGGAAACAGACATTGTCCCAGAAAACAATTCATTTTCCAACTAGTTGACTAGTAACTTCTCCTCAACAAAACTTTATTTTTTCAATAGGCTAGGCTTTCACCCTGGCCTATTTATTGTAGGCTAGGCTATGTGAAACTGTGAGTGCACACATCTCTAAGAATAGAAGGGTAGATTAGTCAAATTTTCAAATATGGTAAAATTTCAGTTTAGCATAACTTCTCAAAAAACTTGGTAGGCTAATAAAGTAAAAATAACAATGTTCTTATTTCATGTTCTTTTTCAATATATTAGTTGTTATCCTGACAACAAAGCAACTCTCCCTCCCTGATGATCCCATCAATATACACAAAACTAAAAAAAAGTCCAAAAAGTGGATGACAATATGCTAGATGTTTTCCATAGAAATTGCCTACAGATTGTTCTGGGTACCCAGATGACTGACTGTATTTCAAACAGTTGGCTGTACAAAAAATTTGGTTCAATCCTGATATCTAGGGCTATAATGAAAGAAAGGTTGAGATGGCTAGGGCACATTCTGCAGATGAAGGATGACAAATTGCCAAAGGTTTTCTTTTTTGGCCAACTGTCTAGGGCTAAAAGGAAAGCAAGCTGCCCTTGTTTGGGATGAGAGGATGTCATAAAGAAAGATATAAAGGAAATGGGAACTTCCTGGGAGGGGAGAAGTTAACAGTTTGAAAATGAATTATTTTCTGTGGTAATGTTTGTTTTCCATCTAGTTGGCAAAATTAAGTTTTGCTGGGGAGAAGTTTTTAGTCAACTAGTTGGAAAATGAAAGTTTTGCTGGGGCAACATTTATTGTCAACTAGTTGGCAAATTCAAGCATTGCTAGGGAGAAGTTATTAGTCAAATAGTTGGAAAATGAATTTTTTTCTGGGGCAATGTTTGTTTCCAGCAACACATGAATTGAAAATCAAGTATTTTGCAGTAGGCATCAAGACATGGCTAATTGTAGAAAAGGCCAAGACAGATAATCCACAAGTGATTGAGAGGGAAATCTGGGATAAGCCTTTTTTAGGATTGTATAAAAATGATGTTAGAAGGAGGATTGTATAGTTACATTCTATATAAGCTTATAAAGTAATTTTTTCCAATAGTCAAAGGGTGGAATCCCCTTTTTCAGTAGACTTTCACCCTGGCCTATTTATTATAGGCTGGGCTACTTGAAACTGTGAGTGCACACATCTCTAGAGAATAGAACAGTAAATTAGTCAAATTTCCAATAATGGTAAAATTTCAGTTTAGCAGCACTTCTCAAAAAACATGACAGGCTAAAAAAAATAAGAAAAACAATGTTCTTGTTTCATGCTCTTTTTCAATATATTAGTTGTTATCCTGACAACAAAGCAACCCTCCCTCCCTGATGATCCCATCAAAATATACAAAACTAAAATAAAATTCCAAAAAGCGGATGTCAATTTGCTAGATGTTTTCCATAGAAATTGCCTACAGATTGTTCTGGGTACCTGGCTGACAGACCATATTTCAAATAGTAGGCTGTACAAAAAACATGGTTCAATCCTGCTTTCTAGGGCTATAATGAAAGAAAGGTTGAGATGGCTAGGGCACATTCTGCAGATGAAGGATGACAAATTGCCAAAAATTTTCCTTTTTGACCAACTGCCTAGGGCTAAAAGGAAAGCAGGTTGTCCTTGTTGGGGATGAGAGTATATCATAAAAAAAGATTTAAAGGAAATGGGAACTTCATAGGAGGGGGAGGAGTTACTAGTTGGAAGATGAATTGTTTTCTGGGACAATGTTTGTTTCCAGCTAGTTGGCAAAATTAAGTTTTGCTGGGGAGAAGTTATTAGTCAACTAATTGGAAAATGAAAGTTTTGCTGGGGCAAAATTTATTGTCAACTAGTTGGCAAATATAAGTCTTTCTGGGGAGAAGTTATTAGTCAACTAGTTAGAAAAATTAAATTTTCCTGGGGAGAAGTTATTAGTCAACTAGTTGGAAAATGAAAGTTTTGCTGGGGCAAAATTTATTGTCAACTAGTTGGCAAATTTAAGTTTTGCTGGGGAGAAGGTATTAGTCAACTAGTTGGAAAATGAAAGTTTTGCAGGGGCAACATTTATTGTCAACTAGTTGGCAAATTTAAGTGTTGCTGGGGAGAAGTTATTAGTAAACTAGTTGGAAAAATTAAGTTTTCCTGGGGAGAAGTTATTAGTCAACTAGTTGGAAAAGGAAAGTTTTGCTGGGGCAACATTTATTGTCAACTAGTTGGCAAATATAGATTTCTCCTATATTGATGGGCCAAGTTTTTCAACTAGATGACTAAAATGTTTTTAATTATAAGGAGATTGAATAGTACCACTCTATATAAGCTTATAAATTAATTTTTTCTGATATTCAAAGTGTGGAGTCCTGTGTGAAACTACCACAAATCAGCATCAATCAATAAATGAAACCCAGAACAAACAGAAATTACAATAAATAAACAAGTCAAACTCAAACAAGCAGAAATTAACATAAGCTGGGCTCAAAGCCACTATGCCTTCCCAAGGCCAGAACATAATTTGCACTTTACTGAAAAAATATAAATATTTTTACTTTTATAACTTTAATAAGTCAAATAATTTGATTACTAAATATCAGTATATGTATATTAAACTGACAATGCACATTCATTTGTATTTTTTCAGTAAAATGCAAATTTTGTTCTGGCCTTGGGAATGCATAGGGGGTTTTGAGGCTAACTTGTGTTAATTTCTTTGACTTGGTTATTTATTGTAATTTCTGTTTGTTGGGTCTCATTTATTAATTGATGCTGATTTGTGGTAGTTTCATGCTTGTAGATTATTTGATTTTATTTTTGCTCATTTCTTGTTTAATGGAGTTCTGTACTTCTCTTTGAAAAACTTATTTTGTTGAAAAAGTTTTTTTTAATTAATTCCTGTCTGTTTTATATTGACATAGCTTTTCAGGGAAAAAGAAAATAATACTTTAAATCTTTTCTTTTTTTTTAAGACTTTATAGTTTGGCCTGCTATTTGTATGCTGGCAAAAAATTTTCAGCAGTTTTTAACAACATACACCCTTTTAAAAATCTGGACACAAATAGTTGTGTTTAATTTAGTTTCATACCTCCTCTAGTTGACCTGAAATGGAGAACTTGATGCCGTTTTGCAAAAAATCTGTTTACTTTCTTTGATAGCTTGGATAGGCCTACACTTATGCTAATTTGATTTGGTTAAATTTTAAGAGCAGAAGTAAGCCCCAAATGTTTGAACATAATACCCTCAGTTTGTTCTTGGGATACTGCTGAGATGCCTTATTGGGTATTAGCATTTACACAGTGCATTTTGATTTAATCTCAAGGCAACATTTAGTTTTTAAATATAATGGGCAAATAGGATGGTGGGCGTGTGAGGGGGATTAGTTGCCCTCCAATCACTTTTGACTATTAAAAAGGGCATCAGCCCTTTCTATTTTCTATCAAATGAGCCCTTTTCAAGGTTCCCACAACAACTCCTTTAATACAGAGTGGCCTGGTCTAAACAGCAACAACCAACAAAAAATAATACATTATACCTACATCAATCTTTACTATAAAAATGTCAAGCCATCCAATCACTTTTGACTATTAAAAAGGGCACTAGGCCTTTCAATTTCTATCAAACGAGCCCTTTTGAAACGACAATGGTTTCTATAAACACCTTATATTCCCCCAGGGCATAAATTGCAACCCTTACCCTAAGGGCTGTTAAGGTGGTTGTCATCCTCTAAGACCTAATTTCCAGAACTTTCAACTACGTTAAACAAAATGGCTATCTCAAAATTTTGATTGGATGTGCTTGGGAAAATAGTGGGCTTGAGAGGGGTGTTAGTCACTCTCCAATCACTTTCAATTATTAAAAATGTAACTAGCCCTTTGAATTTCCAATCGAATGAGCCCTTTTGAAGTTTCTATGACAAAACTTTCAATAAAAATCTTATATGCCCCCAGGGCATAACTTACAACCCTTGCCCTGTTTGTGTCATTCTCAAAGACCTAATTTCCAGAACTTTCTACTACATTGAACAAAATGGCTATCTGAAAATTTTGATTGGATGTGTTTGGAGGAATGGTGGGCATGAGATGGGGTTAGTTACCCTCCAATCAACTTTTGACAATTAAAAAGGGCACTAGCCCTCTCAATTTCCAATTGAATGAGCCCCTTTGAAGTTTTACAACAACTCTATCTATAAAAACCTTATATGCCCCCAGGCCATAACTTACAACCTTAGCCCTGGGGCTCTGGGGGGTTTGTCATCCTTAAATACATAATTTCCAGAACTTTCAACTATGTTGAACAAAATGGCTGTCTCTAAACTTTGATTGAATGTTTTTCGGGGAAATGGTGGGCATGAGAGGGGGCTAATTACTATCCACTCACTTTCAACTATTAAATAGGGCAATTTCAATTTCCAATCAAATGAGCCCTTTTTGAAATTTCTAGAACAACTTTCTATATAAACTTTATATGCCCCCAGGGCGTAACTTACAACCCTTGCACTGAGGCTCTGAGGGGGGTTATCATCCTAAAAGACCTAATTTCCAGAACTTTCAACTATGTTGAACAAAATTGATATCTCAAAAGTTTGATTGGATGTGTTTAGGAAAATGGTGGGCGTGAGAGGGGCATTAGTTGCTCTCCAATCACTTTCAACTATTAAAAAAGGCACTAACCCTTTCAATTTCCAGTGAGTGAGCTCTTTTGAAGTTTCTATGACAATGCTTTCAATAAAAACCTTATATGCCCCCAGGGCATAACTTACAACTCTTGCCCTGAGAGCTGGGGGGAGGAGGGGTTGTCATCCTTAAAGACCTAATTTCCAAAACTTTCAACTACGTTGAATAAAATGGCTATCTAAAAATTTTGATTGGATCTGTTTGGGGAAAAGGTGGGCATGAGAGGGGGGTTAGTTGCCCTCAAATCACTTTTGACTATTAAAAAGGACACTAGCCCTTTGAATTTCCAATCAAATGAGCCTTTTTTCAAGTTCCTACCACATAGATTTCAACAACAACCTTATATGCCCCCAGGGCATAACCTATAACCATTGCCCTGAAGACTGTGGGGGGAGTGTCCTCTCAAAGGTAAAATTTCATGATTTTGAACTGCTTGGAACAAAATGGCTATCTCAGTATTTTTATTGGATGTGTTTTGGGAAATAGTGGGTGTGGAAGGAGGGTTAGTTATCTTCCAATCACTTTTGACCTTTAAAAAGGGCACTAGTCATTTCAATTTCCAATCGAATGAGCCCTTTTTGAACTTTCTACGACAACATGTTCTATAAAAACCTTATATGCCCCAAGGGTATAACTTACAACTCTTGCCCTGGGGGCTTTGGGGGAGTGTCCTCCTCAAAAGCATAATTTTTATGTGGAAATCAACTATGCTGAGCAAAATGGCTATCTCAAATTTTTGATTGGATGTGTTTTTGGGAAATGGTGGTGTGGAAGGGTGTTAGTCACCTTCCAATCACTTTCAACTATTAAAAAGGGCACAAACCACTCCAGTTTGCAGCCTTTTTTGAAGTTTCTATGACAATGCCTTCTATAAAAACCTTATATGCCCCCATGGCATAAATAAAAACCCTTGCCCTGAGGGCTGCGGGGGAGTATCCTGCTCAAAAACATAATTTCTATCTGGAAATCAACTATGCTGAACAAAATGGCTATCTGAAAATTTTTGATTGGATGTGTTTTGGGAAATGGTGGGTGTGGAAGGGGTGTTAGTCACCTTCCAATCACTTTCAACTATTAAAAAGCGCACAAGCCACTCCAATTTCCAATTGAATGAGCACTTTTCAAAGTTTCTATGACAACTTCATTGATACAAAGTGCCCTGCTCTAAAGGAAAAAAGTAATAAATAATACATTGTGCCAACATCATTCTTATATGCCCCTGGGGCATAGCTTAAAACCCTTGTCATGAGGGTTTTGGGGGAGTATCCTTCTTAAAAACATATTTTCTATCTGGAAATCAACTATGCTGAACAAAATGGCTATCTCAAAATTTTGATTGGATGTGTTTGGGAGAATGATTGGCTTTGGGGGGGGGGGGGGTAGTTGCCCTCCAATCACTTTTGACTATTAAAAAGGCACTAGCCACTCCAATTTCCTGTCGAATGAGCTTTTTTCGAAGTTTCTATGACAACTCCTTCAATACAAAGTACCCTGGTATGGAAAAAAAAAATTAAATAATACATTATGTCAACATTGTTTTTTACTTAGGCAGCATAATTGCGCTGCCTATGATAACAATCATTTTTGGTTGGAAATGAATTTTACCCCCACCCCTATTTATACCAATTGAGGGTAGCCTATATATTTGGGTAAATTTTCAGCAGTTTCATATTATTGACTTACAAATAAAGTAAACATAGCCTACTACTCACTGTCTTTTTTATGCTCTTTCCAAATATAACATATTTTTTTTCAGAAATGAATTTTTACCCCCACCTCTATATATACCAATTCAGGGTATACATTTGCACATTAGGGGGGTGGGGGTAAAGTTTATTTCTGATGCAAATGAGAGGTAAGTTTAAACTTTGCCCCCAACCCCCCTAATGGGCAAATATATACCCTGAATTGGTATATATATAGGGATGGGGGTTAAATTCATTTCCAACAAAATGATTGTTATATTTGTAAAGAGCATAAAAAAAAGGCATTGAGTAGCATGTTTACTTTATTTGTAAGTCAATAATCTGAACTGCTGAAAATTTACCTTGGCACCCTCATAAACACATCATCTCCCAGGGCTGGATTTAAAGCTTTGATGCTTCTAGGCCCAAGGATTTTTGCTCCTCTGTATTCATACTGTTGAAGAGAGGGGCAATTTTCCTTTAAAAAAATAATCTTTATGATGACAATTTTTATTTTATTGAGAATAACATTGCTTATGATAATAATTCCAGAATCAAGTATTTGCATGTTGGGGGTATTGAGTTGTATTTGTAATCATGGTACAAGTCTTTCCTCAATAGTGAGCAGGGATAATGATTGTTAATCTGCCATGGCTGTTAGAAGATCTTAAGTAGTTCTTCACCCAATGAAGGGCAGAGAAGAATTTTTCTCTTGCACAGTTTTTTTTTAGCAGGCATGGAAGAAACCATTCTTAAGGCAATATGAGGTTGTTTTGGATAGATAACTGCATCAAAATGACACAAAATCTTGCTTTTATCATGTCAGTCGTGTTTTTTTTTCCTTCATCAGACTTTTTTGCATGCTTTGTGATTTCTGAGGCTGCTAGTCCTATAATAACTTTGAAAAGTTCAAACCTGCTATGAAGCTGAGTATATTTATTTTCCCTTCCTGAGAGTTCATGCTGTCCTAGCTGAGTGGTTAGCACTCTGGACTATTAAATTCTGAGGTCAGGGGTTTTGAGTCCTGGTGTTGCTGGTTATTTGGTTTAGAACAGGGGTCAATGGTGTGACCCTATAAGCTCAGCCACAGTCAACCCAGCTCTAAATGGGTACCTAGAAAAATCTGGGGGAAAGCACAGGAAGCATTGGATGATTTGTCCCCAACCATGCATTGCACTCCCAGCCCTGTGCAATGGTCCTGGTTCCTTGGTACCTGTGCAATGCAGACCTTTTTCTTTCTTGTGATTTCAGCATATAATACATCTAATATAAGGTTGAAAGTGCTCACACAAAAGTTTTCAGATCCTGTAAATGCAACACTGCTGCTATTTTCCCCATATTCACCAAACTGTGTAGGTGTCTTCCTTTTGCATTGGGAGTCTGCTACATAACTCTGCTTACATTTGTCTCTTGATGCAAATCCTTGTCCTCAAAATTTTGTCTCGTTTCTTGAAGAAAACCATAAAGAGAGTTGAACTGAATAGTAGTCTGCTCTAATACTGCAGTTTCATACTGCAGTTTTATGTTCACCTTGTTAAATCTTTCCAGTATAGTACCCCATAAAAGCACCATGAAACTAGTCTCAAAGGAACCCAACTTTTCTTTCAATGTGGTGGCTTCAATTCTGTTTGAGGGTTTCTTGGCAATGCTATTAGCAATTTCATTTAAGCTTTCCAAAATGCCTTCTCTGTTTTCATTAATAACTCAACAGGCATCATGACAAGCAGACAATCAAGTCTTGGGTAGATTTTACAACTGTAATATATAGCCTACTTTTCTTTTTAGAATGGCCAGCTGTTTGTTGAGGTACTGAAGAAATTAAAAGTTCCTTTAGCAATCCAACAATGAAATGGCTTCTCTGTGCTTGATTCTCCTGCACAATACCCTATTACATTTAGAGAATGCACAAAACATGGTACATACTCTGTCAGAGTGCTAATTTTCTTGATACAAGCCTGAGCACTGGCATACATGTCAGATATATTCAAAGTGTTGTTGTATGATTGGTCTCTACTATTAGAAAGGTCCAAATTAAATTCCTTAAGTGATCCCAGCTGCAATGACAATTTATTTTTTATTTATTTTAACCTAAATGGAGTAAGCCATAGCCTTCCTAAAGATTAACAGAAAACAAAGCACTAGACAAGAACTTAACCCCGAGTATTGATTGGAGTATTAATTAACTAATAAACTTCTCACGGCTGGACACATAACTAAAATAAGCAAATACACCAGAATGCATAAAAGGACAAATTCATGAAACTCATTTTAGGGGACCACTGAGTAAAAGCAAATCATACAAATCCCATAAATATTATGGTTCTATATACTGTCCTTCATAAAAAGAGGTTCCAACCAAACCTGTAACATTATTTCTTGAAGCAACGTGGTCTGGTAGCATGTTCCATGATCTAGTGGACCAATTTACAAAAGAACCATTCAATTTTAATGAATGGCTAAACTGATAGAAATTACTAAAAGATAAATTACCATCACCTTTAATAATTCGAAATGCATTAACTAAGTCCAATCTATCCCTCCTGAATAGCTAAGATGGTAGGCTCAAACATCTTAGTCTACTCATAAGGCAAGCACTTCAGATAAGAAACACATTTTGATGCCTGTTTTTGTACTTTTTCAGTAAGCTGTGAATCATTATTTTCTTGTTGGATACCACACAGATGTGCAGTGTTCAACTATTGATTATGTCATCATCTTATACAGCATAGGCCTAGTAAAACATGGCAGGTCAAACCTTCTTTTCATTCAAAGCAAACTGTAATTGGCTTTACATGAAACAGCATACATACTGCTTATCAAACCTCATTGATTATCAAAACAATACCTAGGTCTTCTAATGAATCAACAGAACATATTACAGCTTCATCAATAGAATAACTGGTATCCTACTGCATTCACTAGATAATTCACCACATGGCATTTTCCCTGATTTATAATCATTGACTTTAAATTACACCAATCAACCAATTTCTTCAGCTTTATGTCAAATGTTTGGTACAAAACAAACAAACCTTTCAATTGGCCACATATCTGAGCAATAAAGGTGGTTGGTCCAGTGATGCTAGATATCAATGGCACTTAAACCTTCATGGAAACTACATTGGAATGGATGTAGAAAATTGTTTATTTTCACAATCCAGTTATCTGTCTTTTGCAAAACTTCCCCATTACTGCAACAGTGTTGTATATCTCTGGTTTTCTTGTTTTGTTGGTCTTATTGAGGCTCTGCGTATCATGATTGCTACTAACTGTCTCCTTCTTTCATATTTCTTGGGGACATTCTCCCCTGATTCCCCAGAAACTTGTTAGATACTTTGAGAGCCATTGCTTTCTTTTCCTTTTTGAAGGGATTTTTATAGTAGTGTTAATGAGGACATATTTTTTGATCCGTGGTCCTGGTACGCTGTTAGTGGTACGGCCTTTTTAATTGGTTGTTCCATATTTCATTTCGGTGATGACCATGGTTGGTGTGGAATGTAAGGAGTCCTCATTAGTAGATGCGTTTTTTAAGCTCATGCTATTTTTTTTTCATAGTGAATTTTTCTTTCAGCCTGTACCTGGCTATTATCTACATCTGCTTTAGTTGACTGTTTTGAGATGTTTGACCTCTCGCAGTTAGGCTATTTTCTGATATGTCTGTTGCCGATGTTGGTAAAAGGTTGTATGAATCAGTTTTTTAAGGTGTTGCTTGTCCAACTATTACTATTCTTCTACAGTCCTTTGAATTGAGCACTTGTAGCGTTTCTGATAACTGGAGATAATTCTGGAGTAAACACAGCCTTTATAATAAGTCTTCTTGGTTTTGTCATCTCTGCTTCTCTTAGCATCTTGTAAAGATTAATCCACTAGGGGGTATGTATATACTTTTTGTGTTTTTCTGTTTTCCTATTATTTTTGACTCTGCCTGCTTCAATCAAGCTATTTTGAGAGGACTCAGAAGTTTCGTTCAGATTATTTTGATTCTTAAAGAGATTTTCAAATTCTGCATCTCATTTTGCGACAGAGTAAACCATTTTATGAACAAGATATGCTGTATTGATTGATCATGTGTGTTAGTCCAGTGCAAGTATTGAATTCCTAAGTAGAACGTCTGTATTTTCAGAGTTTTTTGTTGTAGGATTAAATATTGCCTCTAAGTTAAACCGTAGAAAAAAGCCCACAGGATTCCAAGCATCATTTGAGATCCTACTCTCCACATCAGATATTAGCGTTAATGCGCGAATATTTAGGCACCTAAGGATTGGCTAATTTTCACAGAGTTGAATGTTGTTTATGTACTATTCCTTCAATCACGCTCATCAATTTTTTCTTATCTTATTTCACATTTTAGGTTGTAAATACTGATGATTTGATTATTTTTTTTTTTCAGATATACTGTGCCATCCATATGCTGTATAGTCATTGCAAATTTTTATCCTTGGGAATGTCTATATATAAGAGGTAATAAATGCCGTATAATTTTTCTTATGGCTACTAGTAGTACTCTCTTCAGCATACTGTCTTTCCCATCATGTTTTGCTTAAAACAGCAAGTTAAATCTTTTATATGGGGTAGCCATGTTTCTTGTCAGCAGATGACCAACCGTCTACTTTGGAAATCTACTGTGAGTTCTTAACATTCAGTCTTTTTGTGCTTGTTAGATTGCGAGTCTTTTTATGAAATTAACTATCAAGTGCGCCGGCACCAAATGCCAAACAACAACATATGCTTCTAGCGTATGTAGTTGGGTGATAGGGAATAATTTCAGGATCTCTTTATTTATTTTTCAGGAATAAGTTTTAATTTTATTAAGTAATTTTAGCCGGCGAAAAATTGCTCAAATAAAACAACAGAGCCAATTAAATTACATGCAAAATGAAATCCAAGATACTACTACTACTAACAACTAACCAAGCACCAAAGCCGCCTTCATTGCCAGTGCCAACCAACACAGCTAACGCACAGCTACCTCCTCCATCTCGATCATATTCAAAGCCTACTTTTTACACCCTCCACGAGGTTCCCATTTCCTTTAAATACCTTCTTTATGAGTCCTCCCACCCAGACGAGGACAATCTCCGCAGTCTGTCATCCTTCATACTGCACAACGATGCCCTAGCTACCTCACACCTTTCTTTCAATATAGCCTAAAGAGCGTGGTAATGAGGCAATTTTTCGTACAGCCTATTGTTTTTTTTTCTTTTTTTTTTTTTTTTTTACTTTTGTCTTATGAAAGTACAGTCATTCAGGGGGTAACTCAGAATCTTAAGCACTTTCATAGGTATGGCGTTAGCGCCTGCCTAAGTAAATGAAACGATGTAGGGCACAATGTTTTTTTTTCTCCATACTAATACGCGGCACTGCGTATCGAAAGAGTGCAGTGTCGTTAGAAACTTCGAAAAGGCCTCATTCGAATTGGAAATTGGGAGTGGCTAGTGCCCTTTAATAGTAAGATAGTGATTGAAGCCGCCAACTGCTGACCCGCCCCCCCACGCCTCTATTTCCCAAACACACCAATCAAAATAGTTGAGATAGCCATTTTGTTCACGCATAGTTAGATTTTCAGTAGAAAATATCCTTTCGAGGAGAACACACCCCCAACAAACCCTCAGGGACAAGCGTTTTAAGTTATGCCTGAGGGCATATTAAGATCAATGTTGACAGCATTGTACAGTTTATTATTTTCTTTCTTAAAGAAGGCGCACTTCATATGGAAGAGGTCGTCGTAGAGACTCAAAAGGGGCCTCATTCGAATTAGAAAATCGACAGAGTTCTAGGCCATTTTAATAGTCGAAAGTGATGTTTTGTCGGGTCAACTAGCTCCCCTCCCACGCACATACAGTCCCCCAAACACATCCTAATCAAAATTTTGAGGTATAGCCATTTTTCGGCTATAGTTGATTTCCAGTTAGATAAATATTTTTGAGGAGGACACTACACCACAACCTCAGGCAAGGTTTTATATTGAAGGCCGTTGTCGTAGAAACTCAAAAAGGCCTCATTCGATTGAAATTCAAATGGGTTAGTGCCCTTTAATAGTCGGAAAGTGATTGGGGGCTAGCCCCCCCCACGACCATCATTCCCAAACACACCAATTAAAATTTTGAAATAGCATTTTGTTCGGTATAGTTGATTCCAGATTGAGAATATGTTTTTGAGGAAGGACAACCCCCACAACCCTCAGGGCAAGGGTTTTAGATTATGCCTGGGGGCATTCATGGTTTTTATAGAAGGCTTTGTCGTTAGAAACTCTAAAACAGGCTCATTGATTGCAAATTAAAGGGCTAGTGCCCTTTTTAATAGTCGAAAGTGTTTGAGGGCCAACTAGCCCCCTCAGCCCATCACTTCCCAAGCACGTCCAATTAGAATTTTGAAGATACCATTTGTTCAGCGTAGTTGATTTTCCGATATAAAAATGTTTTTTAGCAGGACACTTCCCCATAACTCAGCGCAGTGTTTAAAGTTATGCCCTGTGGGCATATAAGGGTTTATAGAAGGCTTGTCGTAGAAACTTCTAAACAGGCTCATTCGATATGAAATTCAAAGGGACTCGTTCCCTTTTAATAGTCGAAAGTGATTGGAGGGGAATATCCCTCCCCCACGCATTTTCCCAAATACATCAATCAAAATTTTGATATAGCATTTTGTTCAGCATAGTTGCTTTCCAGATAGAAAATATGTTTTGAGGAGGACACTCCCCCAGACCCTCAGGGCAATGGTTGTTTAAGATTGTTCCTGGGGGATATAAGGTTTATAGACGGCGTTGTCGTAGAAATTTCAAAGGGGCCCATTGATGGAAATTCAAGGGCTAGTGTCCTTTTTGATAGTTGAACTGATTGGAGGGCCACTAGCCCCCCACACCCAATTCCCTCAAACACATCCCAATCAAAATTTTTAGATAGCCATTTTGTAGCGTAGTTGATTTCAGATAAGAAAAATGTTTTGAGAGGACATCCCCAAACTTCAGGGCAAGGGTTTTAATTATGTGCCCTTGGGCATATAAGTTTTATAGAGGCGTTGTCTAGTAACTTCAAAAAAGGTCATTTGATTGGAATTCCAAAGGGATGGCCTTTTTTAATAGTTGAAAGTGATAGTAATATTTCTTTTTTGATGTTGTGTTTGGACCAGGGCACTTCGTATCGAAGGAGTTGTCAGTGCGAATTTCGAAAGCGGATCATTTTGATGAAAATAGAAAGGGTTGATGCTTCTTTTTAATAGTAGAAAGTGATTGCCGAGGCGCAAACTAATACCCCTTCCACTCCCACACCTCCATTGGCCAATTATGTTTAAACTAAATAAAAAAAAGTTGCCTTAGATAAGTCAAAATGCTACTGTGATAATGCTAATTCCCAATCAAGGCATCTCAGCAGTATCCCAAGAACGACATAGAGGTGATTATGTTCATACTTTCTTGAGGACTACTTCTGCTCTTCAATTTAACCAAATTCAAAATAGCGTAGTGTATGAAAGCGATCATAAAGATGATGGTCAACCACCACGCACCAAAGGACATCGTTCAAGACACAGCCGTATAAAACAGCAGCGAATGGTCACAAGTTCCATTTTCAGGTCAACTAGCAGGAGGTAATGAAACTAAGTTAAAACAGTACTATTTGTGTCAGATTTTAAAATGGTGATATCGTGTGCTCTATAAATTCTGAAAATTTTCCTCCAGCATACAAATAGCAGGCCAAACTATAAAGTTTTCTAATAAAACACACAGATTTAAAATGTCTATATTTTTATTTATTCTAGAAAAGACTATGTCTATAATCAAAACGAACAGAGATTAATTTCAAAACTTTTCCACAAGATAAGTTTTCAAAAGAAAAAGCCCCCAAGAACTCTATGTACAAACAAAAAAAATTTGCAGCAAAAAATAAAAATAAACTAATTACCCAGCCGAAACTACACAAATCAGCATCGTAAATAAGTAGGCAAACCAAAAAACGAAAACTACAATAAATAACCAGTACACACTCAAACGAGCATGAAATTAAAATAAGTTCGCGACGCAAAACCCTATGCCCTACCAAGCGCCAGAACAAGAATTTGCACTTTACTGGAAAAAATACAAAGAATGAATTTTAATGCATGCATTGTCAGCTTTAAAATTATACACTCATACCGATATTTAGTAACAAAATGTTAAAAATTAAGTTGAATTATTCAAGTTAGAAAGTAAAAAAACCTTATATTTTTTTTCAGTAACAGTCCAAATCTTTGTTCTAGGCAGCCTTGAGGAAGGCATAGGGGTGTTGCGCCCCAAATTATGTCAATTTCTGCTCGTTTGAGTTGACTCGGTTATTTTCTTGAATTTCTGTTTTTGGGTTCATTTATTATCGAGCGATTTATTGTAGTTCGAGCCTTGTATTAGTTATTTGATTATTTTGCACTCATTGTTTGCTTTAATGGAGTTCCTTTGCTTCTTTGGAAAACTGTTTTGGCGAAACGTTTTTTTTTAATTAAGTCCTTTGGCTGAAAACATACTTAGCAAATCTTCATGCTTTTCGGAAGCGCTTTCTTCAGAGCCATATTGGAATACTGTCATCACTGATAGTACCTAAGATTCTAATCTTGGTTGCAAACCTATTTTCCGATTCTCCCAAACTTTTTTAATTGTGACCCACATGCCTCGAGCCATTGGCTAATATCTAACTTCTTAACATCTTCACAGCTCTTTACTAATTAATATTACCAAGAGAGGTAAGTGAAGCTGCCCCACTTGATAATCTTTCATTCACCAACGTCACCTTTTCATCTTACTTATCCTAAAGCCTTAAGGTGGTTTAGTTTCTTAACATTAATTTATCCAAACCTCTTCTAACGCCCCTAGCGACTCGCAAAACTCTCTAAAAGTTCATTATTTTGCCCACCCTCCTTTTCTACTAGGATGCTTAAATCATCAGCATGAATCTAAGTACCACGAGACTTTTTCTCCCCCCATTGATTCAGGGGGTCTCCTCATCACCTCTTCTAGTCGGCAAAGATCCGTTGATTTCGGAATTAAGTTATCAAGTATTTTGCAGCTAGGTTGCCATCAAGACATAAACGAGGCCTAATTGTAGACAGAGAAAAGCCAAGACGGATATAGCTCTTGCTCATCAGTCATCAGTTTGATGAGAGTCGTTGATGTTAACACTTGTTTCTGGATAATAGGCCTTTTTAATAAAGCTTAAGGTTCAACTGTAGATCCTACAGAGATTATTTATAATCGGCTTATTTTAATTACTTGACATTGACGTTTGCCCCTTGTTTGAATTTAAATTCCCGTAGGGAATTTATGACTTAGTAAGCCACTGAGATTCAGAAAGAACGATTAATACTTAGAGGATATGACTATTTGTGCATTAAAAGCAGCTGATATTGATAACATAGAAGTAAGGCAATAAGCAGAGAGAGGATGGGTTGCCATGCCGCAAGCGCGTATGTACCTTTAGCCGCTCAGGAGTATTTAGTACCTTTTTCTAAAGCGGGGAGCAGACCGGGAATTGGTGTGAGCGGGTCCCGACGCTCTCCCCTTGCTTCTTAGTATGTGGATTTCAGTGCGAACTATGACTATTTTAGTGTGAAAGTAATGACGTGACCACGCTGTATTCAAACCAGTCTGCCTGAGAACTTTTCTTGAGCAGATCACTCATGAAGGGGTGAAATCTCGATCAGAGGGTGAAAAGTCGCAGTAACATTAATTTCGAAACTGATACAAACATACGTCAAAAAGACCTCACAGCGATGTTAGGAAGTTCAAAGCCGGATGCGTTATCGTATGCCAAGATGATGTGACAAATTACTGATGTGTGCAAGTCGCTAGTCTCGCGGCCCAGCAAAAATCGTCCCGGATCCACAAAATTTATGATATTTAGTCCGTGTATGAGTACCTGCCATCGGTGAGGCAGTTCCGACTACTAGTGGTGTATCAAAGTAAATGAACTCTCCAGTAATGGACTCGGATTAATGCTAAATAATTTTTTAGCGCTTACAGATCCACCTCTGCTCAGATAAATACTCAATCGCTCTCAAACCGCACCCCGAGGCGCTTTACTCTGGATACTCAAAGACCTCCCAACAGACTTCAAAATGCCCAAGCGAACGCAAAGCATTTATCGACAAAACTGTGCCATGTCCAGACCCCCCGGCGATATAACTCGAGTCTTCGCATCTAATACCGAGTGGGAAATCGTGGTTCGTTACTAGCAAACAACGAGCCAGTAGTGGATACAGTAAAGGCCCCCCGAAACGTCGCTCAAATCTCCCTCAAGCGAATCTGCCTTTTTAGCTGGATCATGCGCAGTGCCGTGAGATCTAGTCCGAACATACTCTTAAAACAGCTAACCCCAAGGTGCAAAAACCCTAAGTGATGCAAGTCTCGAAATTTAAAGTCTAATTTTCGACACGAAATGCCCTCAGATACCTTTCTCAAAGCTCTCCAGTGGAAATCGGCATATGACGCTCAGTCGAAGAGGCCGGCAACCCCTGCGGTCGGACTTATTACGTTGTGAAATCAGCTCTCGATTACTAGTATCTTCGCAAGCAAATGATTATTATCTAAGACTGTGCAGAGGGACTGTTAGTGTGTATTAGTGATGTATACTTAACACAGACTACAATATATGACCAATCTGAGCCGTAAATGTGCGCTATACTTGTGAAAAAACTGGATCATGTATAGACAAATTCGACACTTAGGTTACCATTGCATTATAGCTGGCGACTCTAATTGTAATCGATCCGAGCTGAATTCTCAAGCATCACCGCGTACAACACTAGTTAAGGTAGAGCTAGTTAGGATTTCTTAGTGTGTTTTAGATAAATCGTCAGACATGTTAAGTATGTTACACTGTTCCTCGAGAAACTTCCAACCTGGACCACGTTGTAGTATGAACGCTCAGATTGCGCGACCAGCGGCATATACATAAAGGTTATGTTTGCATTATCAGTTGTACTGATCATCCTTCCCATAATTCTCTGTCGATATGCATTATTCTGCGCACCAAACCGCCACCTCTCTGCTCCTTCAGCACCTCGACACGTATCCGCGTAATGCGTCCGAAATGATCAAGCCTATTCATCGAGTCGGTTAGACTCAGCCTGAATAAAATCAGCATACCCATTTTCCTATCTCCTCAGCAAGTCACTCCAGTTATCCTCAAATAGAAGCGTTTCGATTTGTCATAGATATATATTGCGCAGAATCACTGCCCATGCTCTACGGTTGCCAGAAAAACAGCACTAGTTCCTTTGCAACGAAGCCATAAAGAATCATTCCGGGTGCCGTGTTACGAATCAGATCTCGTCATTTCATGTAGTCAAGATAAATTGGTCAGTTTGCGACTCTGGGGGAGTCCGAATATGGGTATTGGCAAACCAACACCCCACCCAACATAGCCTACGGATTTTCACGAGCGGAAAAGTTAAAATATGCTTCTAAGGCCCTGAGCTTGGCATCGGAAAAATCTAGTCAATCATTCAATTCTAGACCTGTGCCCCACAACCAAGGAATAGAAATATGATACTCAAGTTTGCTTCTAACTGTCTGCAAAAAAATTTCTTCTTCACCATCCCAGACCGACATACCCTTGTACCTGACTGAATGGTGTTTCGAATTTTTAGTATGGTCCATTACGCAATCGCAGAGTCGATCTTCAGCTACCTGACCCCTCCATAGAACAATCTTACGCATGGGCTGCATTAGATCAGATTTCTATCTATCTCATCCTAATAGAAGATTATATCGTCAGTACCCGTCCCTGTTGTAGATGCCTATCTGAGACTCAAATGGAAAGCTCATCGGGCATTTGACGGAAGTCCAGTGCGATCACTTGAAACGCTGGAGGATAACTTCTTGCACGGCCACATAACGCTCCTGCCTATAGCAGATGATTTTTCTCTCAACGGAATTGTTCCTGACATCTTTCTGGCATTGCGCAGCATCTGACTACCAATTCTAAAAACAGAAAATCTGGATGAAACTTCATAGGGACAGCATTTCGTCTGATAACTTTAAGCTACGTACACTGTGACAAGTACTTCGAGTACTGTATTATCATAGGAACCGAAAAAGCTATGCCTCCACTCCTCGCATCGGTTTTTCCCGGCTTCAGCGAGGAATCGGATGTGACTGATGGCTTAAACAGTCGTCTGCTAATGTCCCGTCGCTAGATAGCGAATACATCTCGGAGAGAGCCTTTCTTTGGCAGCGACACGATATATAAGACGTGCATCGGACTCTCTCAATCTAGCTGCCGATGCTTTTGAAGCGCCGGTAAACGTGTTGTGAATTCTAGCGTCATGAGTTCTATCAGGAATCTGTATTCTAGCTACGGATCGACTGAAGATACCTCCTTGGACAAGAGGTTTGAACTCCCATCCGCGCACCGACTAGTTCCAGTCAAGATAAGTGAGCGCGTCCAAGGAGCAGAATCACCTACTACCTGACCTCTTCAAATGACTATGATCCTCCTGATGCACAAGATCAAGTCCATCTTCGCTGATTCTGTCATATGCATAACTTGTTCTTTGGTTATGTTACGCGGACGACATCATGAATACTTAGACGAACCCATTCAGAGTGCCCCCGATTGATATCTTCGAAACCCTTGAAAGCGAATATCTTAAGTGCGTCTCAGTTCAACTACTTCAAAATCGGAAATCGTCATATTTTTTTTTTTTCCAAGTGGAAAACTGCATTTTTGTGTTCCTACCATTGCCCTCTGGTTACTAGCTCGTCTAGCCATAAGCGATCACCTCATTATATATAGGTTTACCATAGGTTCGTCTAATCCGTCACACACCCGAAAACTTGCTCCTCGAAATGCTTAAACGTGCGAATTTCAGCGTTCTTACGTTCAGTTGTATCGTAGCCAAACTCTCATTTCACGGCTATTGCTTACTAGCAAGCTAGCTATAACGCCATCCGCTTATCCCCAAATTTTATATGCCACGCCTTCTGACAACTTCTCACTAAAAAACTGACAAAATATAATCAGAGCGATGTTACTTTTCGTTTGCAACTATTTGCTGTCGTTAACTCGGGTATAGGAATTAGCATGTAATTGAAATTTTAAAGGTCGCAGACCCTGACGTCAGTCGTTCGCTAGGACGAATAGCGAGCATAATAGCAAAAATACACCGAATCTACATGAATGGTCCCATATGCCTCATTAGTGAATCAGTGATTCGGTTTCTTTCGTTCGTTCAGTTGTATAGTTTGCTGTCTTCCTGTTTTTGACTTTTCAAACAGTTCGATGCGTATACAACGAACTGTAAGCCTTAGCGAGCCGACAGGAAACGCTCAATGTAAACGAAACCTCAGAAAAACGCGGTCTATTTGATTACAAATAGATACATCACAAAAGAATCGAATTTATAATGAATGCCCCGAATTCAAATGTATATAAGTTTCATCCAGTTTCATCCTATCATTCCCATCAAAAGTCTCAGTGCGCCTGCCCTGACGAAAAATTATTGTGTGCATGCATTTTCAGAAAGAAAAGGCGGGAAAAAAGCACCCCACATAAAACGTCATAGAACCTCCCCTCTAATGAAAATACACACCATCATATTCGTGCGCGTATCAGAGAACCCTTTACTGTAGAGCCGTTTCCAGCTCCACATACTCCAACAAAAGATGTTGGCTGGACAATTTCTAGCCATTTTTCATAGCCCAGAAGAAAAGATCACGGGTGCGTGATCTATTTCGTTGTCGTTTAGTCTTATTGTTTTGTTTTACTCCAGCGGAGTGAGATCGTTATCGACCCCAGTTGTCCTAGTAGAAGTATCGCTGATCGTGAGCGGCCCCCATTCGAACAGAATGGAAATGGAAAGTCTCTCAGCTGCCCTTTTGTAAGTGCACCTAAAAATACATGGAAGCGGCCAACTAAGGCCCCCCGATCCCACGCTCATTTTCTTCCCAGTACTCTGCCGATCAAAATTTTGATATAAGCAGTTTGTTCAGCATGTTCGCAAAATATACTAAGTATGATACTTTAGGCATGACTCAATCCCCCGAACTTATCCCGGGGGAGCGGCCAGAAAGATTAGAAATTTTTACCATGTTAAACATATAGTATTGTATTGAAGTTATACCAGGGAAGTTTTTCAGGCGAGACTTTTCCTGGTAGCTGCGGGGCGGCGGGGGGTGGGTGCGTTACAGGGGTTATGTGGAGTAGTCTTCCATGAAGCAAGTTCATGCGCGGGAAGGGCACAATTGCTATTGAATTGGGGACGCGACCCCAGCATTATTTAAAAAGATCATAAATTTAATATAAAAAACAAGTATTTCTCGCACAGCAGCAACATCGACTTTAACGAACAGAAAATATTACATATATAATTGGCGTTACACCCTGTAGTAATGCTCGTCTTTAAGCAAAGGATTTTTTTAGTACTTTCATAAGAGCTAATTTATCTAATAACGCCTGTGATTAAGCGTGTCTTCAAAGAATTGGAACAGATTGAACTTTCGGTTTCAAAGAGCAAGGTATTGACTTATGGGTGCGAAGCCCCCTAATAAATTAATTAAAAATAATGAATTATAGAAGTTCGTAACGTAAGTTAAGTTAAGGTACGTATATTTTATTAATTAAAAAAACGTTCGAAATAAATTAAAACACTTTCGAGAAAGCTTAACTAAATAAAAGTAAATTAATATGAACATTTGTTTTAATTTATCATGTACGGATGAGCAAGATTCAAAACCTGCCATTTTTTCCAAAAACGTTCAAAAAATTAATAAAAAAAACAAGTTTTTTAAACTGAAAGTAACGGAGTGACTATAAAACTTAAACGAACAGAAATTATTCGAACATATATGACAAGCAGACTGTCCCTACTCCAACGCCTCGATTTTAACGCTAAAGTTAATGACTCTGTCTCACAACTTTATTTTTTTAAAACAATCCAAAACTTAGCGGTAAAGAGCGAGGCGTTGAAGGATGCGGGACAGTCTCTTTCATTATTATACAGAAATAATTTTCTTATGTCGTATCTTGCAAAGTTTATGTCATGCTCCTTACTATTCAGCTTTTTAAAAAACGTGTTTTTTTTATTTATTTAATTTCTTTAAGTGTCCGTCTGTGTTGATGATTTGACGGCGATTTTTTCAATAAATAAAAAATAAGAATAGTCAAAGTAATGAGCAGGCTAATGTTTAAATGGCATGGGGCGGTACGGGTAAATGGCGGGTGAGTCATGTGTATAGACTCTACTCTAACTATGGGACATACTTGTCAGTTTAGTTTTGGAATGGCATCTGCCCTCGCTAGAGTCTCAGGCATCATGTGACCAAGATTTAAAATTGACATAAAGACCGTTAGCATTGCCTGATAATGAGATTTTGGGCAAACAAGGCCACGCCCGCCTAGGTGCTTTAAGAAGAGTTGACCAAAAATATAGAATTGACATAGCGACCATTAATTGTATTTGAAATAACAGGCAGAACAATCGTTTAAGTAATACTTATCTTTCAAATAGTACTATTCGTTGCCTAAGCTCAGCCACATTATGATAAAATTTGCGATTTTTCACACATTTCTTGCGGATCACTTAGCTCGAGACTCTGCAGTCAGGAAGTGGGCGCCCCCAAACATTGCCTCCCCAATTCCTTCTCTTCAATTTGCACTTGTTCACAGGATGTCCCACAAAAATCCGTCAAAATATATCCATATAAAGGGGGATAGAACACAACCTGCCTTAACTACTGATTTATACAAAACAGCCTGCCACTAACTATTCCATACTTAACCTCACAGCAGTGTATATTCTCGTATATAGCCACTAATCACTTAGTGTAATTTGCTACTGCTATACCAATACAAGGATAAAACTTGTTAAAGCTCTATCTATCAACAGGATCGAACGCTTGCTTCATAATCTATAAAACTAAGGACCAAAGCTAGCTCTATTGACAACTCGGATTCTCAATTATTCAACCTTAGATGAAAATTGGTGACGCCATCCTCTACTTTTCTCTAAAACCGCACTGCTTCTTACTTCTTAAAATTTATGTCTACTCTGCATCTCTCAGTTCTAAAACGCATCATATACTAAGTAATATAGCTACTACAGAGACTCATGCTAATGCCTAGTAGATAATACCCCACTGACTTTTATCACCTTTCTATATAAGTAGGCTTTATTAAGGTTATTTCCTAAATAATTTGCTACTTCCCGTTTTGTAAAAATCATTTCATAAATCTTCGTAACTATTATTGCTAACCTCAGACCACCATATTAGAAACTCATTTACTACCCCCTAGCAGCACATGGAGCTTATTATTTTTTTAATCCTGGAAACAAGCATACAGTAAATTGAAACCGGAAGGATTCCCGGCAAAGCGGCTACTTTAGTTAATCAATAATATATTTAATATTATGATTTAATCTTAAAAAAAAATCCAACTCCAAACCAAAATTGCGGAAAGACTCAGCCTTCTGTAGATATCGTATAACAGATGCGTAGATATGTCTTTATGCAATTTCCTACACCTAGAAATAATATACAGAGGAGTGAGAGATACTAAAAAATCCATCATGCTCTAGACAGATACCACGTTTTGATCTATCTCGCTATTGTTCTAGACTTAAAAAAAACAAATAGCCAAAGAGAGAAAAAACAAAATAATTTCATAACTTCAATGATCCTCTTGCGATTTTGCCATGGGCAATCAAGCAGGTAAGATCTATCAAGCTACGGCAGCAACCGGTCAATAATTAACAAACTCTAAAAAAACGGAATATTCGATACCAGTTGTCAAAATAATTGCTCTATTATGTGATTCCAAAATATATAGTTCATTAAGTTTAGTTTACATCAAAGCCTTACAAGCATGAGGAAAATCATGCCTATTCGATTGATTTTCTAAAAAGAGGGAAAAAGACCCCCTCAAAGTCAGTAGATCTCTTAGCTTGCAAAATCACACAACACGATTCAGCGTAATCAAAGAACCCAAATAAGAGACGGCTTCAAGTCTATATCTGCAAAATGTTGAATTGCTAATTTCCAGAGAAAGATCACGGATCCGTGCCTTGTTTATTTGTTTCTCCTAGGGGTGATGTATCAGCCCACTGCGGCGTGAACGTAGAGAGAGGGTTCCATTCTCATGGAAATAAAGGTTAAGTAAGCGCGCCGCTGTTTAAGTGACCAACATAATTGGAGCAGAAACTAGGCCCCTCCCACGCTACTATCTTTACCAAAATCTCCGATCAAAATTTGAGTAGCCATTTATTTTACAGCCATACTTAAAGAGCACAAAAAAAAACAAACAAAATGCCAAAACATGTCTTAGATAAATGAACCCCCCTAACGCCCCTGGGGACAGGTTTTAAGTTATAAAATAGATTTTCGTTTCTTGAATATTGGAATATGAATACATCTTTCGGGTGGAGAGGGGAGCGTAGAATTTTCTTCGGGGAGCCCAATTTATTACACTAGGAAAATTTTACATGGACATAGAGGGAAGTTTCTCAGCGGAGTCGCAACTTCTCGTCGAGAGACTTTTACATTGGTGAATTATCGCCCAGAATTCTTACGAAAGTCCTCTATGTGTTCTTGCTCTTTCTTGACCGCATTTCAACTTTAGGAGGGCAGATAGTATAAGTCGTAACTGTCGGCCTAGTTGTCAATTAAATTTTTGCCATGCATTGAATGCCAGAGGGTATTTTGTGGGGAGGGGAATTTTCGTGCTGATGAGCCAGGGTTATCTATCCTGGCGTTATAAAAAAAACGATCAGATATTAAATAAAAAAAACAAGTTATTTCAACTGCAAAGTTAAGCGAGCCAACATTAATACTGTAAAAACAAATAGAAATTATGATAGTATGATTGCAGGAGGGCGTTGACCTCCTCTTCAACACCTACGCTCTTTACGCTAAATTAGTATTTTGTCCTTTTTTCAAAATAAGCTACAAAACACAAGGGTCCGTTTAATTAGAACAATAAGTAACTTTTTGAAGTGCCCCAAAAATAAACTGTTAGCGTGAAGAAGACAGGTATTGAGGCGTGGCGGCGAACCCCATCATATACAGTAAATTCCTGCTTCGTTTAAGTTTATAATGGCCTCCTTGACTTTCAGTTGGAGAGCCAAAAAACTTTTTTTTGTTTTTTTATTTAACATGAAGCTTAGAATAAATATTCCTACAGACAATGAAATAAGTATGATCAATTAAAGTGAAAGCTATATAAAATGAAAAAATTAAATAATAAAAAATTACACAAACCAATAAGCCACTTACTTACAAAAACTAAGATACAAACTCCCAGCATGAGTTCTGTTTGGCAATGCTAAGCGCTGCGACGGATGTTATTTTTATACAATATCACATGTTTTGCACTTGCGTTAACAAACACCAAAATATTTAACCTTATAGACTCAAGTTTGTTTATAAAAATTAACTGCATTAATATCAAAGTAGTTAGCCAACGCACGATCTAAAACGAAGATTAATCAAAAATCAAATGAAATTTTTAAAAAGATATTTTAATTTAATTGTGAAAACAAAAGCCAATGATATTTAGCCAGCTTTATACTTCAATAACTATAAGAAATGAAATCTTTCAAAGGGACAACAATGATAAATACAAATCAACTCTTACGCAAAAAATAAATAAAGGACACTAAAACACAAAACAAGTTATCTCGTCCGGGGGGGCCGGAATTTCCAGTATTCCCGCTTCTGAGGCAACATTTAGAACATGACTATAATGGCATTCAAATATCAGCCGTCAAGGCCGTACTCATAGTGCAATAAAGCAAAAGTTGACAGCCATATTTACCGAAATTGCCCAGCTTAAATTAAGTTGTTTTCCATTCACTCTCGCGCCGTAACCATAATAGAGCACTAATATAATAAACAAATATATATTTAAGGATCACATAAAAATGATATTGCATCCAGAGCGGAATCCAGGGATTTAGGTTTAAGTGGGGGGCAAAATAGCGCGGTTAATAGCATCATAAAAACTTAGCGAATTATTAGGAGCACGTTTAATTAACGCAAACTGGTGTTAAGTAAGTAAATTACACTACTTTAAACTACACTAGGGTGGGCGCGCGACCCACCTCGCCCTCGGATCCGCCTGATATGATCAAAGATATCAATAGTTAAGGCTCCTTGCATTTAATTTATTAGCGGCTCATAATCTATTAATTTATTAGGCCGGACTTAGTCAACAATGGGCTCCCCAACACGCATTCTATTCATATGGTTATTGCATATTCTGCCTTTTTTCTTTGGTTATACTTTTATAACTACTTTAAAGACCCAAATTTCAGGAGGGGACCCCCCCCCACTGCCAAAGTGCCGTGAATTACTCTATATTGACTTGGAAAAGTGTGCATTACGCTCTACAACTTTAGGATGCATCTTTTATATATCCGAGTTGTTAGTTCTTGAATTCTTGCCTGAGCTTACTTTGACATCTTGGTTCTGTACTTTTTACTCAAACCTGTTTAAATGTTGATTTCATCTTTGGCAGAAGTAATTTACATCGGATATGTCTCTTTTTGTCAATTTCTTCTGAGTTGTCTGTTACTACTAGTTTTTAAGCTCTTGTTATCAATTCTGTGTCACTAAGTTAGTAGTAGCGAATTTTTCTTATTTTAGTGAAAAATGGCTTGGATTTCTACAGTCATACTGTTTGACAGCTTTGCATATGACTTTAGCTTGCACAGCCCTTATAATACCTATGTTTGCTTTCTCGCCAAAACACAATCCAATCCAATTTTAGGCAGTTATGGCACTAGTATGATTGAGTCTTTTAGTATTCTTTTTTCTTTCTACACTCCCTGCCCCACCATTGCCTAACCCAACTGATATTGTTATGTAATATTGTACTCAAGGATGTCGGTGTCGAGTGCCCGCGTTGGAGTAGGCCACATGTCAATGTTATTCTTTTTTAAATTAGTATAGACAGAATATCTCGCTTTCTTTTTTTTTTCAATGCATAAAGATGTATACTGTTTATATTTGTCTTTTCTGTTGTGCTGATATACAAGTTTTGCCCCACTACCCACCAAGTATAAAAATGTATAATGTAATTATTGCTAAACTATCTTGTTAAAAATATTGTAATAATTCTGATAATGAACCTTATATGATAGAGCACGCTACGCCAGAATATGTTTGGGGGTGGAGCGGCCTCAAATCCTTCAAAACCCATTATTCCTGCTGAAAAAAATCAGAAAATTATAGCGAACTCAAAAAAAAATCGTGAGACGTTCGGGGGGCGGGGGAGGCTAAAGGCCCCGGAGAGCCTCCCCCCTACGCGCTACGTCCTGCTATAGGATATCACCCAAGATAAAAATTTGAACGATCAAAGTGAAGTTTTTTGCCCAAAAACATATTTTGCTCAAATTTTGCCCAATTATGTGACGACTAATGATTGGTCTTTTTATATGAAATCAATATTTCAATCTCCCCTGCAAACCAAATATTGGGAAGCAAAGAATCATTCCCCCAAAGAAATGACACAGCTTTCGCTGCCACCTCGATTTTACTTGTTCTTTGTATTCTTTGTTTGTTTATTTCTATCTTTCAGTGCAAATTGACACAGCTATTAGATCATCTAGTTTTTGTTGTTTCTTGTTTTTCTTTGATCTTCTTTTTACTTATTTCTTATATAGTTACAATAGCGCACAGATTTCTGATTAATCTCTTGCTGTGTCCTGTTTCTATGTTTTCTTCTTTTTTTTTTTTGCTTTTAATTTTACCTGTCTTTCAGTGCAAATGACACAGCTTCACTCCTTGTTCTTGTTTCTTTGTTTTCTTTTTTTTTAAGTTACTTTTACTTATTTTTCTATGCAATTAGCTTTCGTACAGCTAATAGCCATCCTATTTTCTTGTTCTTGTTTGATATTTGCTCTTCTTTCTTAACCGCTTTTTCCTTGAGCAAATTGCGACAGCCTTAGCTATCTCGTTCTTTATTCGTTCTTTGTTTTTCTTTTACTGTACCCTTATGTATAACTTATTTCTGGGCCAAATTGGCCCAGCTGCGTCTAGGCGTTTACCCCCCCCCCTGGAAATTTTCCCACTATACTCCCCTGGTATAATACTGGATGTTTTTATAGAAGGAAATTGAAATTGTACTACACCTGTTAAGCAAAAGGCAATTAATAGCATATGTCTATTAGTTAGCGATTAAGGCAGTTCAGTGTATATAATTAATATATGTTATATTATTTTTTTCCCTACTAGCCCTTTTGAAGAGCAAAAATTGAATTAAGACGCCAAAGGAACATGCCATCATGTTTTTACTCCAAATGATCCATATCAAAATTTCTGCAAGATAAGCCATTTTGTTCAAGAATAAGTCCAAACCGCTCAATAACCATAGCCTCCTGGATTTTGACAACCCTCTCTACAGACCCCAAGTGTAA
The DNA here is from genome assembly GCA_027921565.1 of Artemia sinica. Classification (NCBI taxonomy): domain Eukaryota; kingdom Metazoa; phylum Arthropoda; class Branchiopoda; order Anostraca; family Artemiidae; genus Artemia; species Artemia sinica. The sequence goes on from CM051272.1 coordinate 12,290,554, forward strand.
TGGCCTGTAACCTAGAAGCGTTGTCCCATCTTAAAATATAAAGTTGCGTTATTGCGAAGGTGTGGTCATAATAAACTTGGAGGCGGTTCATTCAATTGTAACAAAATTTCCGTGCCCTTTTTCGAACTTACCTTAGTCTTTCAAACAGTTGCATACGAACGATTATGTAACAGCTACAGGGCCTTAAAAAAATTATATGCTCTTTTTCAATGCAGCCCCTTTGTTTCAAGCAGTCGTATTTTAAAGAATTCAAGACAAGCTCGAACTTTATCATAAAGAGCTAATGTTCTGAAAGACGCATGGGGTTAGCCCCCCGCATAATAGAAAAACAATTTCTGTTTGCTTTTTTTCAAGTTTTAATGTTATCCTACAATTCAGTTGCAAAACATCGTATTGTAAAAGTTAATTTCTGATTCGTCTTTCAAATCACGTCCTGGTTAACCAAGATAGATTTGGCTGCTACCAGAACAATAAACGACGATTTATTAGCGTAAATGGTTTTGTATCAATTAATGTAAATTGCCGTTGGCTTAAGCGTCCGATTTTATCCGCTTTTCTGCTTGAGAATCAAAATATGCCGATTCTAAGTAAATTTAGGACGAGATTCTGATTAGTATTTCGCCAAAAATTTATTGAACGAACATTAGTTGTATGAATAAGTCGTCTTAGTGAAGAACTTTTACCTCTAAGAAGTGCGGGCTGGATTAGAGATCGGGTGTTATTTGCTCATTATGGCGGATCGGAAGTTTCTGAATGACTATAGCACGACCTCACTACATAAGGCCTGAATCTACCATGACCTCCTACAAGCGTGGTGTCTCTGATGTTTTTAAATGACATGTGTATACCCATGTTTACACACTATTTCTAACATTTCGTATAGGAAAAAGATGGAAAATCTACGTATAAAAATTATGAAAACAAAGCTATGCGTAGATACAGGTCACCCCCATCCACCAAGAACTTCCTGGCCGCGCCAAGGACCATAGATGTGCATGCCCACCCCCCCCCCTCTCGGTAGTACGGCCCACGTGAAGCAATATTTCGTGCTATATAAAAAAGAGCTGTAGCAATGAGAGTGAATAATTGACCCACCCCATCCCCCCAGTTACCAAGAATAAACTGTTTTAGAACCAAAATATCACGGACAACCAAGAAGGATTAATATAATCAATTTCCACTCCCTACCTTCCCAAACTTATATTCTGTATTTTTTTGTGGAAATATGAAGGCCTCAATGAGAGTAAGTAGAGCATTTAGGCATAAAATGTACTCTTGAGGTAGATGCCTGACTCACTATCTGCATACAGGTGATATCGTACTTACACATCACTTCAGACAATTTTATTAAGAAATACGAGGAAAATATAAGTTATTACCACATCGAAACTCTATAAAATAAATATAAGTAACGTTTGTGTAATAAAAAGGAAGGCATCTCCCCACAGCCACCCTTATCCAGGCTGGATCTAAATGAGGGGGCTTGAATGATAGATAAACTCATAACCCCCCCCCCTATAGACCCTTTCCTACAATTATATATCTAACGGCTTCATAATCATGCGAGAAATAGACGGTTTTCGGGCATTGAAATGTGCACTTCTGGACATATAGCACCCCCAAGCCTACATAATGACCACCTGCCCCTCCTTTATATTACCTGATACCTTTTTAGCCACTGGATAATAAATTGATTATCATGAAAATATTTGATGTTCAATCATGAAGTCTAAGATTCTAGCATATGAAGATAAATGCTCAGATTTAACAATTATATCTGTGTCGACTGTTTGACATTCACTGACATTATGAGCCCCACCCCACTGGGCAATTATTCCTGTACAATGTGAAGCTCCTCATATATACTTTCTTTCATACTTTAATCTGTATCTGGTATCTCAGAATATTTCAATTTATTGCCAACTTGAGCTTCTACTTTGAGCAAAATCATGATTTCAATGATTACGAAAATACAGGCAAACTTTTTATCAAGTCTGTAGCCTTTTAATTTGGGTAACTTTAACTTAATGGCAATTTTGTATATTCGCATACAGAACCCCAAAGATCATATATTATTCGTATTATCGCTAACTTCAGCGGCGGGAGTGACGCAATGGCTCCCGATACAAGCTTGCTATCTTCTGATTTTCTATTTTTGTTTCTCTTTCTCTTTCTGTTATCTGTGCCCATATGCAAGCTTATCCCATCTCCTGTCTTTATTGTTTCTACTGTTCTTTACTTTTTTATGACGACTTTTCGACGGTTTCTCTAGTACAGTAAAAAGATAGCTACATACCTGGTTTTTTTGTTTTGTTAGGAGATGTTTCTTTATTGGTTTTGGGAACCAAAACGCACAGAATCAGCATAATTCACGGCCAATACTTGCTAGCGATGACATTTTATAAAAAAAAACTAGCTTAGCCATCCTATTTATTTCCCATGGTAAATTTATTTATGGTCTTTCTAGGCTTTCTGTTCCTAGCAGCTTCAAATCTAATAGAAATGCTACCAAACTACATGGAACAAGTATAGAAGACTAGTCTCACAGCCCGTAAACGAGTTTTGTCTGAGAACGACGAATTAATTCAGGGTCCTAGATGCTTCGCAATTCCAACAGGTATCCAAACAACTGATAAAAATTCAGTTGATAGAACAAACGACTCCTTTTCAGCTCCTCTCTCCAGCTCGCCAGAAAATACACAACCCTCTCATGTACATGCAATAATCCAACGCCATAAAATACTTAGAAAAAAGCAAAAATCGGTAGTCAAAACAAAAATGCCAATATTAGCTGATGTGTATACTGTTAAGTGATTATTAGTAGCTGATAACTACGGTAGTTGGACTAGCTATATAAACCTAAGCTACAATCAAAGATGAGTTGCACCAAAAGTTTAGCTAGTGATGAGATGAAGAAGTCGATTGTAGCATCATAAAAGTCTTCCAGAAAAGATTCAAGCCATGGAGACATATGCGTCACAAAAGCATAAGAGTAAATCAATCATAATATCAACAAGCAAATTATTCGTGCACAAGGCCCCGTCATATACTCCTATTTTAGATAAGATTCAGTATGTTGGACTATAAGCCCTCTAGGAAGAATATGAGAAAGAGCACAGCCCAAGTTGAGCAAAGTATGAAGTGCCAAATGTTAAGGAGGATAACAAAATATTCATCAAAGCAAAAGCATGTGAGGAATATAACCTTACACCAACAATCAAACCAGCGAGACTAGATAATCGTATCTTTTCCGCGAGTGAAGGTCTAGCACAACATGAACTCAGCAATTCATTGAAGAAGCTCAGAAAGCTGAAATAAAAGATGAGAAAGAAAGATAGAGAAGAATTCGAATGAGCAAATCTATAGAGAAAGGATATCTGATGAAAGTCAAAAGATGAGGCAAAGAAAACCCCCCCTTCAAAAGAAGACACAGTCAAGATCAAGCAGTCGAGAAAAAAAGCGTTCATAAAAGAGATGATTTCAAATAAAAATACATAAAAAAAAAAACATGCCACAGATCTAAAGTGAATATAAGAAAGGGTAGCATCCAAAAGATCGAAATAAACGAGGAAATAAGTGAAGGAAAAACGAAGTAAAAGCACTCGACTAAAGACGAGGAGAACGCCAAAATCATCAAAAGTCAGGGAAGGAAAATAAATACTAAGGATAAAGAGAGAAAGTCATCCAAAAGATAAAGAAGAAAATCATCCAAGATAAAGAAGAAAATCTCCAAGAAAAAGATCAAGAAATTGTCTAAAAGACCTACATAGAAACTCATCAAAGCATATGAGAAAAAAAATGCATACCTCAAGGTAGGGGACAGAAATATAAGATTTATAATCAAGAACCCTGGCACTTAACAGAACAAAATTACAAGCAAAGAGAGTCAAAAGAAAAAGGATGTTTCAAAAGATAGGGATCGTTGGTGGCAAATTAGTGAAAGAGATTAATAAAGTGACAAGCCAAACAAAAAGCGAAACATAGAGAAAGAATGGCGACAACAAAGGAGAATGAATTCCAGTGATCCAAACTTCCCAGTCAAGAAGTAGCGGGAAATGATTTATTCCTGCATTTGTCAATGTGGAAGAACTTGATGACATATTTGCAAGTATTTGCGGTACACCAAGGTGGCGGGGAGAGAGTGCCGGTTCGCCTTTTGTACTTGATTGAACGGGCTTGTGCATTGTTCCAGATCTTTCAAGAAGAAGATTTTCAATACCTGCCCCATCTCATAGGCAAGCATGCTATAAAATATTTCAGCTATATAAGCCGAGCCCCCCCCGCTCGCCACTCCTCACTGGTCAGTTCTTCATCCTAGGCAGGCGACTGGGTGTTTTCTACGGCGCACTGCCTACGTCCCGCCCGCTGTGGCGTACAATGTGTTTTTTTTCATACCCGCGGGCCTTCGTCTCCGCCGGCGTGTCGTAGACCCTCGCCCACGTGGCCATTCGATTGGCCCTTGGGTGGCTCACTGCCTTTTTTCATAGCCCCCGGATGCGCGGGCCACTAGCCCCTCCCCCACGCTCCCTTCCCCCCACCCCCATCCCATCCCCTTGAGCCACATTTGTTCAGCTAGTACTCCGATAGAAATATGTTGTGAGGAGGACCTCCCCCCCCTCAGGGCCGGGTTTACCTTAGCTGGGCTATACGGTTTTATCGAAGCGTTGTGGTTCGCCATCTCTGCTGGGGCCTCATATGCTGGGGGCCATCAATAAAAAAACCCCTGCCGGGGGCCATCCTCTGCCTGGGGCCTCTCCGTGCACCGCACCTGTGTGTAGTACGCTCCCTCCCCCCCCGCTCCTTCGATTGGAACTTCACAGGGCTCGTCCTTCTTAATAGTCGAATTCAGCTCGGCTTAGGCGGGCCCGTCGCCCTCCCGCCATCCTTCCCCCACTCCCCCCTCCGCCGCCACTTTGTAGATAGCCATTTTGTCAGTCGTTGCTGTGCCGCTCGCGACCTCTGTTTTGCGGACCGCCCCCCCCTCCGGCAGGGTTTCCGTTATGCCTGGGGCTCTCGGTTTCTCTAGACGGTGCTTGTGTTCGCCCTTCACCCCAGGCTCCTCCTGGACCTCCCGGCTCGTCTCTTTTTCCTCGTCCGCCCGTGCTTGGATGCCCCTAGCTCCCCCCGCCAGCGCGCTGTCCTCCCCCAACCTCCCTTCCCCTTGCGGTAGCCCTTTGACAGCATCGTTGCTTTCCAGATAGCCCTTGTTTTGCGGAGCCTCCCCCCCCTCCGGGCCGGGTTTTCCCCTTCTGCTGCGGGTGTCTCGGTTTTCTAGAGGTGTTGTGTCGCCACTTCCCCCCCCTTGCTCCTTCACTTGGCCCTTCCCCGCGTCGTGCCCTTTTTACTAGTCGCGTGCTTGCGCACTCAGACCCCGCCCCTCCTTTCCCCCCCCCCCTTTTTCGCCCCCCTTTCGCGCTCGCTTTTGTTTCCGCGTAGTGCTTTGCTCGCCCCTAAGTTTGCAGGCGGCCTCCCCCCGCCCTCCGGCCAGGTTTAAGTTTTGCCGGGGCCTATACAGGCGTAATTCACCGCGCCGTGTGTAGACCTACCTCCCCCGCTCCTTCGCCTTAGCACTCCCCGGCTAGTGCCCTTTTTCCTCGTCCGAAAGTGATTGCGAGGGCAAGTAAGTCCCCCACGCCATCCTTCCCCCCAAACCTATTGAATAAAATTTAGACGATAGTATTGTCAGAGTAGTTGATTCAGCTCGCCCCCTCTTTGGCGGCGGCCCTCCCACCACCCCTCAGGGCAGGATTCTCGTTCATAGCCCTCGGGCAACTACAGGTTGTATTGAACTCTTGGTCGTAGACCCTGAATAGGGACTACTCGCATTTTGCCATTCACAGGGCCTTCGTCACCCTTTAATCGTCGAAAGTGATTTAGTGCGCGCCTCCCCCCCTCACGCCCCACCTTTGTCCAACAACATCCAATCAAAATTTAGCTAGCCATTATGCTTCAACGTAGTTGACAGTTATAAGAAAAAGAGTTGCCTAAATCATCGTCCCGACCGGCGTCCTCCCCGAGTAAAGAGCCGGAAAGCGGGGACTAAGTAAAGAGGAGGACATCCCCGACAGTCCTCAGGGCAAGGCTTTTAAGTATGCCTGCGGGGCATATAAAGAACGATATTGCACAATGTTTATTTATGACTTTTTTTTCTTTAGAGCCGGGCATTCGCTACTCAAAAGTGGTCCCTAGTAAATCGAACAGGTGCTTCCACTCGACATTTGCGTCGGCTGCCGCCTTTTAATAGTCAAGTGATTGGAAGTTGACTAACTTCCGCCACCTTCCCGACCCTCCCCTCCCCTTTTGCGATCGCCATTTGTTCAGCACAGTTGATTGCCGCTAAGCATTATGTTTGCTTGCGGCCGTCCTTAGGGCCCGCGTTTGTCAATTATGCCCTAAGCGGGTCATACAGGTATTTTTATCGACGGGTTGTCGTAGCACTTCCCCCCCGGATCGTTGCCCTTCCAGGGTAGGGCTTTCCCGCGCCGCCAAGGCTAGCGGAGCCTCCCCCGTTTCACGCCCACCTTTCCCCCACCCTCCTCCCCCTTTGAGTCGCATTTCTTCAAGTAGTTTCAAGTTTTGGCTACGGTCTTGAGCTGCCCCCTCCCCCCCACCGTAGGGCCCGGGTTGTAATTATGCCCCGGGGCCTTCCTGTTTCTCTACCGGTTGTGATCCGCCCCTTCCCCCAGGTCGATGGCATTGACCTGGTAGTGCCTTTCCCCGTGCCGTGCGCGCCCGCCTCCCCTTCTTCCGCCCCCTTTCTCCCCCTCTCGCGATTGTTGCCGCTCGCCTTAGTCCTGTAGATTCCCCGTCGGCCCTTCTCCCTAGCGCGGAATCCGGCCGTCCTCCGCGGCCCAGGGCTCCGTGCTGCCTGGGTCATATCGTTTTCTGACATCTTGTCGTCGCCCCCCTGCCCCGGGCTCATTGACTTGGCCATCCCCGGGCTGTCTTTCTCTGTCTCCCGTGCACTTCAGGCAACTCCCCTCCGCTCTTTTCCAAAGCCATCACTCAATATTTAGATAACATGCTCAGTGTCAGTGATTTCCTGATCGCCCTAGTTTTGCGGAGGCCACTCCCAACCTCCGGCAGCAGGTTTTCAGAACATACAAAAAAACCCCCCTAGCCCTGGGCCATATAAGGTATTTATAGACGCGTGTAGCGAAAATCCCCCCGGTTTGATTGGCACCTTCCAAGGGCTAGTGCCTTTTTAATGTCGCCCGTGCGTGCGGCCAATAACCTCTCCGCCCATCTTTTCTCCCCCCCCCCTCCCTATTTCGCCGCCGCCCTACCCTCTCAGATAGCTTCCTTTGAAGTGGGCGGCCCTTCGCAAGGGGTTTAATTTTTCTCACCTTTCTCCCCATTCAAACATTTATATTTTTTCCCGCCGTGCCCCTTTCTCAATATAACATTTCCCCAATTCTATTTTTTCCGCCAGGCACATGTTCTTTTCCCTCCGCACCGTCGTTTCCCGCCCCTCCCTCCCGATCCTTTGGAGTGCCCAGCATGCCCCACCGTGTTGCTTTTCCTCCCCTCTGTGTTCCGCCTTGGCCGCGAGTCCCTGCCGCGTCTCCATTCGCCTTTTTTGCTGACCGAGCGTTAGGTGCCTCCCGCAAGCGCGCCTGCGTAGTCTGTCCTTCTTTGGCTTCGCCGCGCGCGGTGCTCGCCCGCGCGCCGCGTCCCCTAGCCTCCATTCCTGACGCGCGCGGTGCTTCGGGCCGCGCGCTCGGGGCTCCCCGGCCTCCTTTGCCTCGCCGGCTTCGCCCGCAGCGGCCCAGGCGTTCCATATCGCCCTTTGTTCCCGCGAGCGGTCTTAGCCGCGCTCCCCGTCTCCCTTGGCCTCTTGCTCCCTAGCGGGCGCTGGCCTCCGCCGCTTTGCCCCTGGTCGTCCATTCGCTTCTGCGTGGGGGGTGTAGTCAACGCGCCGCAGGCGTCCGCCGCGCGCCGCGTCCCCCTGGCTTCTTTGTCGCTCTCTGTTTAGGTTGTTTCCCTCTAGCCACTATCGGGCCTGCGTCCCCGGCTTGCCTCGGCCCCCCCGGCTCCGCACCTTCTCCTTCCCGTCCATCACTCCTTGCCGCTTAGCCCCGATGGCTCGCTCATGGGCTGATCGGAGCAGACCCTGGCGTCGCCTCCCCCCTTCGGGCTTCTATCCGTCCCCCGTGGCGTTCCTCCCGTCCGCTTTTTTCCCCGCGAGGGCGGTTCATGTCCCTCCATTTCGTTTTTTCGTTTCGCCGGCGCCCCTCGGCCACCCCCTTCCCCTCAGCTGCTCCCCCCGCGGCCCTGCCCCAGCATCGCGCCTCGCCCTCTACGCCCTCCTTTTTCTTTCCCACCCTGTCTTTCTGCTCTCAGTCTCCACTCCCCGAAAGCAGGGACCGGCCTGTGTCCCTCGGTGCTGCATTCATTGGGCATGAAATCAGTTATCCTTTTCGTTGCTGGTTTTTGTTTCTCGCCTTTTCCCGGGCCCCCCTGGGCCCTGCTAAGTATATCCTTGTCTCAGCCGCATGCGCCTCTCTCCCTCCTCCTTTCAGCCCGGCGGGCCGCTGGCGGCATCTATCTGCCCCTCAATTTAGACCCTATTCGTTTCATGAACTGGTGTCTCGTACACCCCTCCCCTTTTCGGTGAACATATGTATTTCGGACTTTTTCCAGCGGGCGCCCCTCCTCCCCACCGCTTCGCCTCCTCCATACATAGCTGAAAAACCTCCGCCTCAGAACAGCACCTGGAGCCTACTTCCCGCCATCCCGGTTTCGTGCGCTGATCCTCATTCCCTTCCTTCATGAGTCACATTTGATCTAGAGCACGTTTTAATTTCTGACCCACGTTTGTGCAATATAACAGTACTGTGCCATAATGTTAGATCTAAGTTAGTTGTGTATCTTCTACCCTAGCCTATAATTTTCGGCACACGTTTCCCGACCCCGCCCCCTTGCGACGGCATCCTCCATGAGTTCACACCCGGCTCGCTCACACAGGCTACAATTGCACCTTAGAGGCACCTCCTTCGAAAATAAGCCCAGCGATCTGCCTTGGGAGTTTCTCTCCAAAGTTCTAATTCAAAGTTCATACCCGTCAAACTTCCACCATACAACCTCCCGGTTTTTTATTTCTAATTTTACTACAATACAAATATATATAACATTTTTGATCCTAAACACAGTTATGGTCTTACAACTGACCCGAAAAATTCATTGTATTTTCGTAAAGTGCAAATTTGTATCTGGCTTGGCCGGATAGGGGTTTTAGCGGCCCCAACTTATGTTAATTCTAGCCCGTTTTGAGTGACTCTCTATTATATGTAATTTCTGTCGTTTGGGTTTCATTTCATTTATCGATGCTGCTCTTGGCGTCGTTTCACGTTGGTAGATTATATAGCCATTTTTGCTTAATGGCGTTCTTCTTACTTTCTTGACAATTATTTGTGGACGAAAAACTTTCTTAATATCATTCTGTTCGTTTTATCCGGACTCGTCCTTTCTTTCCCCGAGCCCCCCCTATTAACTCTTTTCGTTTTAAGGACTTATAGTTGGCTGTATTTGTTTTAGTGTATCCACTTTTCGAATTTTTACCCACATACACCTTCAAACATCTAGCTGCCCCACCCGTCCTCCTCGTTCATACTCCTTCGTTGACTGCCTGCGGCCCAAATAGGTCTTCCCCCTTTATAGGCGTGTTTTTTGGGTCGACGGGGTGTTACGTGACCTTCCTCACATTTGATATTAAACACCCCACCCCCCCCCCCCCCCCCCCCCCCCCCCCCCCCCCCCCCCCCCCACCCACCCCCCCCCCCCCCCCCCCACCCACCCCCCCCCCCCCCCCCCCCCCCCTTCTCCCAACTCCCCCCCCCCCCCCCCCCTCCCCCCCCCCCCCCCCCCCCCACCCCACCCCCAAAAAAAAAAAAAACCCAAAACCACTCTTCAAAACAAAAAAAACAAAAAAAAAAAAAAAACCCACTGGCACAAGCCATTAATGTCAATCGAAGAAGCCTTGACAGTTTCTACGATCAACGCGTTATTAAAAACCTTATATGCCCCTGGGCATAATTTACCAAGCCCTTGCACCACCACTGAGCAGGCCGGGCGGGGCGGGGGGGCATGGCAGCTAAGTCATCCAAAGACTAATTTCCAGAACTAAAACTACGTTGAATAAAGGCCTCCTAAATACATCTAATCTTTGATTAGATTGTGATTTGGGAACAGGTGGGCGTGAGAGGCGGGTTAGCTTTAGCCCCTAATCACTTTCGACTATTAAAATGGCAATAGCCATTATAGAATTCCAATCGATATGAGCCAGTTTTGATAGTTTGCCTAGCGGCCCTGCGCGGCGTATGCCTCGGCCACAGGAGCTTATCTTAATCTGACTTGAACTATTTTAATGAAATAAGCTACTTTAAAAATTTTATCGGATGGTTGTAGGAAAAAGGGTGTGGCGGGGGTGACCGCGGGGTCTAACTTTTTTTTTTTTTTCTCCCTATAGTCAGAGCCTATCAATTTCAATCAAATCGAGCCCCCCTCTGAAGTTTTAAAGAAAATCCCTTTCAATAAGAACCATATTATCCCAGCGCCAATACTTACAACGCCTACCCCGGGCACTGGGGGGGTTGTTGGTTAGACACGGGAGTTTTTGTAATCTAATTTTGTTGCCAAACAATAGTCAAAAAACTAGCGCTTGTCTCAAAAGATTGTAGTGCGACAAGCCAGGTTTGGGGAAAAAAGGGCCGTCGGATGTAGAGCGGAGCCTAGATATAAAAGCCCTTTACATCTTTGACTCTTCAGAAAGTGAACTAGAACTGCTCAATTCAAACCAAAGAGCCCTCTATGAAGATTTAACGACGAGCATGTCCTTCAATACTGGAACAACTACATGCCTTTAGGGCACTAACTTAGGACATCCTTCCGCGAGGCACTTGGGGTTGATAAGAACCCCTGGAGTTTGTTTCTCTATCTGACGTTGATACATATTTTTAACAAAATGCTCTATCTTCAAAATATTTCATCAGATGGGTTGAAAAAGAAGGCGTGGAGGGTGAGGCCTAGTGCCATCTGGATACTCTTTTAAATATTAAAAAGTGAGCTTCGAACTTTCTAATTTCTAACTCAAATAGAGAACCCTCTCTGAAGCTTTCATGCGCGCATCGCCTCTTCATAATGAAACAATCAATGCCATAGACGGCATAACTTACAACGCCGTGCCCCCAGGTTATACTTCCTGAGCAGAAGAGAGCTAGGGGGGAAGAAAAAGTGTCGAGTTTTTTTTTTACAGTTAGCGAGGCAAACAGTCACGAAAAGCGTGAGAAGAAATTTAGGGGCAGGGTGTTAATGAGGAGGAGGTGTGAGGGATTGTGGGGGATTAGCAGGGCCGGTGGATGATGTGGGGTGGCGTGAGGGCGTAGAGTTAGTTGGTTTGGGATTGGTGTGGGGTGGTTTGGTTATAGGTGCGTTTTTAGAGCGGTTAGGGGGTTTGGGGAGTGAAGGTTAGGTAGGAGGATAGGTTGTGGTTGGGTTGGTGGGGGTTTTGTGTGGCTTGGGCGAGTGTGTTTTGGAGTTTAGCAGAGGGAGGATGAAGATTGTCTGAGCGCGGTTGGGTTTGGATGGCTGTTTTTTAAGGGGGTTTTTGCTCTTGGGAGAGTTCTGTGGGTTTTTTTGGTATTGATAGTGTGGAGTTTTCTCGTTTTTCCGTTTGAGGTTGTATTGTGTGGCTATGATGTTGTAGTGTTGGGGTGGTCGACTGTGTTTTAGTGGTTCTTGCTCGTAGGAAGGAGGGTAATGGGTTTTAGTGTTTGGTTGGGGATTGGTTTTGTGGGGGGTCTTGGTGCTTCTGAAGTTTTCGTGTTTTAGTGGCTTTATAGTTGGTGGTTAGGTGGTGTGACGCGGGGTTTCTATAGGAGGTGGTTTGGTTTTCAGGGGGTTATGGAGATGTGGGTGATGCGTTTTCTGGTTAGGGTTATTGGTTAGTGTCGGATTTGGGCGAGGCTTTGTAGTTTGGGGTGGGTATTTTGTGGGAAGAGTGTGTTATGAGGGTCTTTTAAATTTTAAGGTTTTTTGATCAAGGTCGTATGTGCGGTGAGAGGGGGTGGGTTTGGGGTAGGGTGGTTGGGGGGGGATTTTGGGGGTTATTGTAAGGAGGGTTTATGGGGTTTTTGGGTGGGGTTGGTGGGGGTTGGGTGTGAACGAAGGGCGTGCTAGGTGAGGGTCTTCTGTGGGTGGAGGGGGTTGGGAGGTTGTGTGGTTGGTTAGGTCGGGGGGGGGCGTATAGGTGGCTTGGGGTTGTGTGCTTGTTGGTATTAGGGAGGGGGCGGGGGGGTGGTTTTGGACGTGTAGGTGGTTTTGTTAGTTTAGGTCGGGGGGGTTTTGGTATTTAGCTGGGTGGAGGCAGTGCGTGGTTTGTGGGGTGTTTTGGTTTGGGAGTTTTGGGCTTTCTGGGGGGGCTGGGGTTAGGTGGATGTTGGACGGGTGGGTATTAGTGGGGAGGTGGGAGTTGGGTGGGGGGGGCGGGGCTTGGTGCCTCGGGAAGAAGTTGCGGGGGGGGGGGTGTTGGGTGGGGGGAGGTGAGTGTCGGGGTCTGGCGGGGTTGGGGGATGTGGGTGGAGGGTTTGCGTTGTTGGAGTGTTTGTTTGTAGATACTTGAGTTTTTTTTATCTGACTTTTGAACAATTTTTAACTTAATAGCTATTTCAAATTTTTATCGGATGCATTTGCTGAAAAGAAGCGTGGGGGGGATAGGTGCCCTCCAATCTCTTTTGACTCTCGAAAAGTGAATTAGAACTTTCAATTTCCGATCAAATGAGCCCTCTCCTAAGTTTATACGAGCATCCCTTCCGTATGAACTATATATGCCCCCAGAGCATTACTTACAACGCCTGCCTGTGGGCCCTGGGGGGGGGGTTGCTTCGGTACAAGAGCTTTTTGTATCTGACCTTTGAACTATTTTTAATGAAATAGCTATTTTAAAAATTTTATTGGATGGACTTGGGGAAAAAAGGGTGTGTGTGTGTGTGGGGGGGGGGGGGCTAGTTGCCCTCGGATATCTTTTGACTCTTAAAAAGTGAACTAGAACATTCAATTTCGAATCAAATGAGCCCTCTCTGAAGTTTATATGAAAATCCCTTTCATAAGAACCATATACCCCCCAGGACAGCACTTACAACGCCTACCCCCCGGGCACTGGGGGGATGTGTTTACACCGTAGTTTTGTTATCTAATTTTTGAACAATTGTCAAAAAACTGGCTATCTCAAAATGGGGAAAAGAAATGGATTTGGGGAAAAAAGGGCGCGGGGGGCTAGTTGCCCTTAAATCTTTTGACTCTTAAAAAGTGAACTAGAACATTCAATTTCGAATCAAATGAGCCCTCTATGAAGTTTATACGAGCATCCCTTTCATATGAACAATACATGCCTTTTGGGCATAACTTAGAACGCCTTCCCGTGGGCCCTGGGGCGTTTTATTGACACTGGAGTTTTTTTTTTATCCAACCTTTGAACTATTTTTAACAAAATGTCTATTTCAAAATTTTCATCAGATGGGATTGGAAAAAGAAGGCGTGGGGGTGAGGCTTGTTGCCCTCCGATCTCTTTTGAATATTAAAAAGTGAGCTCGAACTTTCAATTTCCAATCAAATGAGCCCTCTCTGAAGTTTATATGAAAATCCCTTTCATAAGAACCATATACCCCCCAGGACAGCACTTACAACGCCTACTCCCCGGGCACTGGGGGGATGTGTTTACACCGTAGTTTTGTTATCTAATTTTTAAACAATTGTCAAAAAACTGGCTATCTCAAAATGGGGAAAAGAAATGGATTTGGGGAAAAAAGGGCGCGGGGGGGGGGGGGCTAGTTGCCCTTAAATCTCTTGACTCTTAAAAAGTGAACTAGAACTTTCAATTTCGAATCAAATGAGCCCTCTATGAAGTTTATACGAGCATCCCTTTCATATGAACAATACATGCCTTTTGGGCATAACTTAGAACGCCTTCCCGCGGGCCCTGGGGCGTTTTATTGACACTGGAGTTTTTTTTATCCAACCTTTGAACTATTTTTAACAAAATGTCTATTTCAAAATTTTCATCAAATGGGATTGGAAAAAGAAGGCGTGGGGGGGGGCTAGTTGCCCTCAGATCTCTTTTGAATATTAAAAAGTAAGCTCGAACTTTCAATTTCCAATCAAATGAGCCCTCTCTGAAGTTTATACGAGCATCCCTTTCATAAGAACCATATATGCCCCAGGGCATAATTTACAACGCCTGCCCCCGGGCCCTGAGGGTTTTTGTTGATACCTGAGTTTTTTACTATCTGACTTTTGAAGAATTTTTAACTTAATAGCTATTTCAAAATTTTTATCGGATGCGTTTTGGGAAAAGAGGCGTGAGGGAGGGGCTAGGTGCCCTCCAGTCTCTTTTGACCCTTAAAAAGTGAACTAGAACTTTCAATTTCCAATCAAATGAGCCCTCTTTGAAGTTTATACGAGCATCCCTTCCATAAGAACCATATATGCCCCCAGGGTATAACTTACAACGCCTGCCCCGGCCCTGTGGGCTATGTCGAAACCGGAGTTTTTGTTATATGATCTTAGAACTATTTTTAACAAAATAGATATCTCAAAATTTTTATCGGATGCATTTGGGAAAAAAGGGCATGGGGGGCTGGTTAACCTCCGATATCTTTTGACGCTTAAAAAGTGAACTAGAACTTTCAATTTCCAATCAAATAAGCCCTCTCTGAAGTTTATACGAGCTGAAGTTATAACCATTTATGTCCCCAGGGCATAACTTATAACCCCTGCCCTGAAGATTGTGGGGGTAGTGTCCTGCTCAAAAATATAATATCCAGAACTTTCAACTACGTTGAACAAAATGGCTATCTCAAAATTTTGATTGGATGTGTTTTGGGAAATGGTGGGCGTGGAAGGGATTTTAGTTGCCTTCCAATCACTTTCGGCTATTAGAAAGGGCACTAGCCATTTCAATTTCCAATCGAATGAGCCCTTCTTGAAATTTCTAAGACAAAGCTTTCTATAAAAAATCTTATATGCCCCCAGGGCATAACTTACAACCCTTGCCCTGAGGGCTGTGGGGGGGGGGGGTTCGTCCTCAAAGACCTAATTTCCAGAATTTTCAACTATGTTGAACAAAATGGCTATCTCAAAATTTTGATTGGATGTGTTTGGGGAAAGGATGGGCGTGAGAGTGGGGTTAGTTGCCCTCCAATCACTTTCGACTATTGAAATGGGCACTAGCCCTTTGAATTTCCAATCAAATGATTCGTTTTTGAAGTTTCTACGACAAAGCTTTCTATAAAAACCTTATATGCCCCCAGGGCATAACTTACAACCCGTGCCCTGAGGGCTGTGGAGGGGGGAGTGTCCTCCTCAAAAACATAATTTCTATGTGGAAATCAATTACGTAGAACAAAATGGCTATCTCAAAATTTTGATCGGATGTGTTAGGGGAAATGGTGGGCGTCGAAGGGGTGTTAGTTGCCTTCCAATCACTTTTGAACCTTAAAAAGGGCACTAGAACTCTCCATTTCCAATCGAATGAGCCCCCTTTGAAGTTTATACGACGACCCCTTCCATATGAAGTGCCTCTGGGAAAAAATATCAATCTAGGAGGCACACTTGTGCCTCTTTAAAGAGGCGACCCACCACAATGTTAAGCGATTTCCGGTTCTAGCGGTCGCAGAGAGACGGCGGTGATCGTATTTTGTAGCTTAAGTTCAAACTAAGAAACATGCAAAATTTCACCCCCCCCCCCCCGACTTTATCTTCATGGGGGAAAGTGGGCCGGAAGTTTCGACCCTCCCACCACAGCCCCCCTTTAACGTTGTCCGATTGGGCTGAAATTTAGAGGATAAGCGTTCCTACCTCCTGGGGCCTGGGAGCTTGTCCTCAAAGTTTCAGCTCAATCCGATCACTCCTTCCCTGTTTTCCAAAAACCAAAAATAGCCACTTAATGTTCATCAAGTTATTTTTTTTTATCAGCCACGCCTACAGGCCACAGTTGGCAACGGATCCGGGTGGATGAGGACTCATTCGAACCGGAATTCGACCTGTTAGGGCCTTTTGATATTTTCAGACCGAAAAATTATCCCCCGAATTTACATTTACGAAAAACCTCGTTTTCCTGTAAGAGCCCATGTTAATTTTTAAAATTCCTAAAAGCATAGTATTTCATTATTAAATTAGATCAAAATAGTCCTCTTAACCTGACAAGACCGACTGCAAGCTTCCAAAGATTCTAGCTCTTTCCCAGAATTTTTTTTTTGGTCGAAAAACGAAAATCTTACTTTGTATTTGCTTGCGTCGAAAATAGATTGCACAGACTAAAAATAATTTAACAAGAGTCTCTGATAGTACAGTGGTCACTATTCCTGTCTGTCATGCCGAAGACTCGGGTTCGATTCCCCGTCAGAGTAAATTTTTTATATATTGAATTTAAATTAGTATCTCTTAAATTTAAAGTTTAAAAAAGAAACTCAGTTTCTTTTTTAAATCCAATCTATTAAATCCTTCGGCTCAACAGGCGTCTCCAGAAGAATATCACAGTCGGCCTTCAGCTTACAGGAGAAACTAAGTTTCCACTGCTTTGATAACATGCCGTATACCCGCATGCTCGAAGAAAAGTTGAAAAAAGAAAATCTTACTGTGCATTTGTTTTGAGTATTCAGGAATTAAAAGCCTTAACACAAGAATCTTCAAAAGCAGGGGGTTTGGGGGGCGGCAGCCCCCCAACTTTAACTCCTGACACGATCAGCTAACAGTTAGTCAAGCAATAATAAGTAATAAACTGTACAAAAACGTGCAGAAATTATTTGAAAAAAATACGTTTTCGAAAGAGTTAAAGAGGCTGAGTCACAAGTTCGAACCTTAAAACCTACAGGGATTAGGAGGTAAAGTTGGGGGGCTGCCGCCCCCAAAACCCCCCGCTTTTGCCGCCTCTTTTGTTTAAGATTTTTATTTTGGGGGTCTGCCGCCCCCCTCAACCCCCGCTTTTTCCCTTGCAAAGAAATGCTTTGCAACACGAACGAAGTCTGCTTGAATTTTTTACCGTAAGAACATCCTATTGCATCTCTTTGATTAGAAACAGTACTGAGCCTGTTTGCTGGATTTTTTACAGGAGATTTTTCCCTAACCGATAACAAGCTAGAATTTGATGAACTTGGTACGACCACCTGATTGCAGGCTACAGGACTTAAAAAACCTTAACAAAAGAGGCTGCAAAAGCGGGGGGTTTGGGGGGCAGCAGCCCCCCCCCCCCCCCCCCAACTGTACCTCCTAATCCCTGCACGTTTTAAGGTTCGAACTTGTGACTCAGCCTCTTTAACTCTTTCGAAAATGTAGTTTTTTTCAAATAATAATAAATAATAAAACATTGGAGCCGTATGGCCTTTACTATAGGCAACGCTATAGTTTTGCCTCTGATTTTTGGTTTTGGGTGAGTAACAATAAACTGAAAGAATTTTATATATTTATAAGCAGCATAAAAAAAAACAATACTGCCAATGTAGCAATTGTCATGATAATTTCATTTTTAGTTTTGGTGAATAGTTTTGGTCCAAGTCACATTTTACTTCGTTGTTTTATCACAAACTATTTGATAAGATTTTATTGTGACGATTTTTTTTAACCTATTTATTTTATTTAGTCTAATAGGACACTAAAAAGAAAGAGGGTTAATTCGACAGCTGGATAGTAAGTTTAAATTTAGTTTTTCTTTCGCTATTCTATTTTTTTTAATGTCTGAATATATAAAGGATTTAAGTTCGAGGGAGGAAGAATTGTCATGTTATGAAAGAGGTACATTTTACATGACTGTTATAAAATCAAAACGTGGTATCTGTGCAGGCAGGATGATTTTTGAGTATCTCAACTCCTTCTGTAAACTATTCTAAGGCGTAGGAAATTGCATAAAGACAAGTCTACATCTGTTATAATCTACGGAAGCAATAAATCGTTTGGTAATTTTGATTTGAGTTTGATTTTCTTTAAGATTAAATGCATAATAATTGAATATATTATTGATTAAATAAATTGATGCCTTTGCCAGGAATCCTTGTCGTTTAAAATTTACTGTATTTTGTTTCATTTTGCATGTAATTTAGTTGCTCTTTTTATGTGATAGTTTTTCCTAAAAGTATTTAAAAATAAACTTATTCCTACGAAAAAAAAAAATTCCTGAAATATATTCCCTGTCACCCAAACACCGCTGATATTTTTGCGTTTGCCCCCTCCCCCCTGGAAAATTTTCTGCCGGCACCCTTGTTTTCAGGTTAGATAGACCTAAAGTCCTATAATTATATTATATTATATATATACGCTATATATATATATATATATATATATATATATATATATATATATATATATATATATATATATATATATATATATATATATATATGTTACAATTGTATTTATTAGAATTATATCTGTAATTATTTATATTAATCATAATTATTTGCATTGAAAAAAAAATGTATTTTTATATATTTACCATGTTCTTTACGGAATTTTTCTAGGGGATGGTCCTTAGATGGGTCCAGGAGGCAGAATTGTTTTATTAAATGTCAATGGTGCTTCCAAGTGCTGAAATTTCATATCATATCTTTTTCTCAGACTCTTATGTTACCATATCCTAAAACTTGAGCTGCGGTATCCTTGGGCTTTTGTTTATTTCAGCATCTGAAAAAACTGCTCCTTAATATACTGTCTTTTAAAGGTGATGCAAGAACGGTTGCGTCTGATGAAAGAGATTTACATGATGAAAAAGGAAGCAGCACAGGCCAGTAAAGATCCTCAAGCATGCCCCACTGTGTCTTCTACTTCAGAGCCATCTACTAGTCGGTCACAAGCTTCAGGTGAGCTAATAAACTAGTTTTATATGTCAGGATTCTTACAAAATTGATGCTCAGCTCAAAAATTATTTTAACTATGGCATGATGTTTCTTTGGAGGCACTTGGTAATCCAATACACTTCAGCTATCATTAATGTTTGTGGTTTAGCAGCTATGCTCAATTATTATTAATTATTGAATAAAAGTTTTAAACTAATATATTTTATTGGAATATAATTATAATACTATAAATATGCTATGACTATACTGTTTCTAACTACTAACTATCAGCAAGAAGTTCTAACCAGATGGAGAATTTTATTTTTGCTTCAAAACATTTCAGGAAGAAGGCTTAGAAAACGTCTTAAGAAATTTATAAACAATTTCTAGTGTATATTTGCCTCGAGTTATCAGAAGAAAACCCGACCAATCGTACACCAAACCACTCTCTGGACTACACTGTGGTGGTTTTTTTGTGGATGGTGAAGACCTCCCTTCACAAGAGTGCAGACGGTCTGATATTGTAATTTCTTTTCGTTGGCACTAAAGCTTGTTCAAATAGGCAATGCTAAGAGCACCCTCCCAAGTCCCCCCGGACCCCACCCCAAATATTCCCAAAAAAGTTCCACTGTCGCCCCATCTTGGCTGGTCAAGTTTCTCTCAAAGCTCACATGATTGATCAAGTTCAATGGATAAGGCAATGATGGAGGTGGGGGCGTATGTCACTATCCATGATGAAAATGTCTTTCAAGAGGTCCTTTCAAGGAGCTCAAAAAAAGGAAAAAAATCTCCCCAATAAAAAACAATTCCCCTCCCCTTGTACCACCTTCACCTTCCCCAAACCTTGGAATATACCTAAGAATATCTCCTGAAACCCCCTTTGAGATAAATAATTCTAATAAGGGTTGCAATTTTCAAATTGTTAAAATCAATATTTTCATTATACATCAACTGTGATGGATATTTGCTAATAGCTCTCCAAGATTCTAAATCAGCAGAGATACTACTTAACTTAAAAACCCTTCTTAACATCCCAATAAAGTCTGCTCTCTGGACCCCAAACCACTACCTAACTAAAATAGTTGTGTATAACATTCCTCCAGGAATACCAAAGCAGGAGCTAAAGGAAGGGCTCTGACAGAACCGGCAACCCAAACCCGGTTTCAGATCTCACCCAACTGGGCAAACCAAATGCTAATGGCCAAAAGTCAAGCAAGTCTTTCCTATTCACACTTAGAGAAAAAAGCAATATCCCAGGACATATATTCCTCTTTGGACAAATGAAACCACACAAACCCTACAAGCCAAAACCAATCCAATGCCAAAAATGTCTCAAAGTGGGACACACAATAAAGAAGTGCAGTGAAATCTTACAAATCTGCAGTAATTAAAAAAGTTCCTATCCCAAAGGAATGCTAAATTGCAAAAATGATGAGCCAACATGCATAAACTGCAAAGGCCCCCATGATTCTTCCAATAAATCATTTTGCCATGCATGTAAAAAAAAAGGTACTAAAATTTCAAATAGCCGCAGAGAAAGCTATACCTTATCCATTTGTAGCTCGGGAAGCAAATGCAGCCCAATCACCCCAAAATAAACCCTTTATGAACCCACCCAATACTAACACTCATAGAATACCCAACCCCAATCTACCCAAAGCAACAATCACCCCCCACAAGACTCTCTCCTCAAAACCTTCCAGCTCACAATCCTACCGGAGAGAATCACCAGTGCTGAGCCAACTAGCCTCCTCATCCAATTAGAAGAGGTCTGCCTGGCCATCACTCCCAAGCAGAATTGAATTAGAAGCAGTACCAGGAATTGAATTAGAAGCAGTACCAGGAATTGAATTAGAAGCAGTACCAGGAATTGAATTAGAAGCAGTACCAGGAATTGAATTAGAAGCAGTACCAGGAATTGAGTTAGAAGCAGTGCCAGGAATTGAATTAGAAGCAGTACCAGGAATTGAATTAGAAGCAGTACCAGGAATTAGTCCCCTAATTCATCCCAACCCTGATGAACAACCAAACAAGCTAATACCTAATATATGCCTCTTCATATTAAACTCTAATGCAGTTCAGTCTATGAACCTACAACAGCCACAGAAAACAGCAATCATAAATGAATTGGCAAACATGTACCTACCCAATCACATGCTTATTCAAGAAAAAAAGGATCTTGCTTTACTCCTAGCAAAGTTAAACATTGATACACAGTCAAATGAAAACTAAAGCAATGATGCAGCACATCTCAATGCTTCAGTGGAATGTAAGATCACTTTCAGAAAATTAGTTAAATGAACTAATATCTTTTATGAATAATATTCCATCGATATTGCTTGCCTTCAGGAAGCCAACTTGACCAAAACCCAACAAACAAAGTCCCCAGGATATACTATCCTGAGAGAGGATAGGTCATCAGAGAGAAAGGGTGGTGTAGCTTTAATAATAAGTAATTTTCCTGATTTTTTAAATGATGTTGATACAATTAGAATGAACGTATGGCTAAATAACACCAAATATTAAATAATAAGCTTCTATAACCCCAATATTCTGACTTCTTTATCCTGACTCTTTGTCAAGCCTAGAGCTGCTGTATTCAGCTTCTCAGTATAAGATGGATATTGGCATATTTTATTGTCTTAGCATTATTGATACTCTTGCCTCAAGAGGCATAAGAACATACCTTCAGTATGTTCCAAGCTACTCAGGTATAACTGATAACCATCAGGCCTACGAGTTTGCATAAAATGCTCTAAATATTGACCAGCCAAGTGGGAGACCAATCCCCACTAAGACACATGGACACTGGAGATTGGACACTGGACACACACTAAGACACTGGAGATTATCTGATGTAATATTAAATAAGAATAAACCAAATATATCTCCCTTCCCGAATAAGCACCTTTCTAAAATTCATATAATTCGGTCTGGCTCAAATGGGCTAAATTTTCAGGTGTTTTCGTATCATTTTCCTAATTCAAGTGGATCTATTCTTTCTTTGCAGATATTGCAATATAAAAATAAAACAATTGACTAACATCTGTAATATGCTAACATCTGCGCAGTATACCCTGCAATGTAAACTGTTTAAAGTGCTTCAGACACCGCAAAATCTCACTGTCAGCTAAGAATCTAAATGACCATATCTGCACTCAGAGCACGGAACTCAATGCATATTCTTACTGCAAGATATCTAAGCAGATTAAAGATAAATATATTAACAACCACTTGCAGTAGCTCATTTCAACTCACAGAGTGAGTCAAAAGAAAAAGGGCTGAATAGTCTCGACTGCAAAGCCCACGTTTGCTGAAACAGAAGAAGAACATTAAAAATACTGTAATAGCTACAATTTGGCACGGCTGTCGAGCGTCGATTTTCAATAATAAATCGTTGTGTTTTTTTTCTTAATAAAAACACAACACTCCTTTTAGTGATGACGTCACCTTAGACGTCACCTACATTTTCTAAACCTTAGACGTCACCTACATTCCTTTCTAAAAAGTTTAAACAGCAGCCGAACCGGACACACTTCAAACCACCATATACTACAAAAGAAAAGCAAACCATAGAAAAATTAATTGCCTTTCCTGTAATAAAAGGTGTCCTTCCACTGCATGAAGCCCTTCTCACGGTGGCTTTTCCTACTATTTTAAATCTTTTCCAAATAGGACTTTTTATGTCTCCCACGCGAAAAAAGAAAAATCCGTTCCCTCTCAATAAGGAGAATAATGAAGAATATTAATAATTTAAGAAAGATATTAATCATCATTATTTAATAAAATTAACTCAACAGAAAATTTTTCCATCATTATAACTTTATTTCACACAAATAATATATTTGTGTTTTATATATAATATACAAAAATAAATAATATAAATATAGTTGTGACTAAATATGAAGGGTAAGTCTTGAATGTTTTCCTAAACTTAAAACTAAATGTGACAAAAAATATTGAAGAGCTACCTTCTTACATGAAAACTAAATAGATGACTGAATTAAATATTAAAAAACATACACTAAAAAAAATCTATTAATAAACCAGAAACAGTGAACTTGACATCTGTCCGTTTGAGTTGGCTAAGTTAGGAAAAATCAGGAACAAAATGTTATTTAAAAAGATTTCAACGCTCATTTATACATTTTTGTTAGTAGCGGGTACCGCATTAAAAAAAGAGCGAGAAATCATCAGAAAACAAGCTAACATCATATGGCAGAAACAGCTTATGAAATCACAGTGGTCTTTGGGAATCAACAGATTGCTAATGTTTAAAATTTTACAGATGAAAAGCGTTGCTGATTTATTTTCGAGGTTCCACGTGGCAATACTGACGAAAATGTGATACTACCTTAAACTTTCGAAATCGCGAAACAAGCAAAAGCAAATTTTTAGAGAATCGCTTTCAAGTGTAAATAGAACTAAGATGGGTCTGGTTGGGGGGCAAAACATGTTTTTATTTTGATGAATTTGGTAGTTTAAGGATAGAATATATGTTCTATCCTTATTCTATCCTTAAAACATATTATTCTATCCTTATTCTATAGAATGATATATATATCCTATAGAATATATGTTTTGGGATAAAACGTTATAACGAGTTTCCTTTTATCCGGCAAAGAAGTGTATTATTTCTTATTTATCCTTTCAAACAGTTCGTGGTAATGAACCGTAAGTAAGCTGTGGCTCGGCCCAATAGTAACCGAAACTCTAAGAAACGGCATTTTAATAACGGTGGATGCATCAAAAGAATTTGCTTTTTGCACTGCTTCTGAATATTAAAAAAAAATTAATTTACTGTTACCCATCAAAAGTTTGAGAAAATTTGCCTTTTTTATTTGATCAAGCAAAGAAGCGGATAGCGTACTGGTAATGGTACAAAATACCATTTTATGATACCAACAGAGATAGCAAGGGTAAGACTTCAGAGGGTAGGATAAAACATCTGTTTTGAAATAAAATGCTAATGGATTTCTTTTTTTGTCTAGCAAAAAAGCGGATTGCACATGTTCCAAACGTTCAAGGACTGCTTAAAAAGCCAATAGCCACAAACGCAGTGTCAGCTACCAATGCCAAGACTAGCGTCACAAAATATGGACAGACAAACGTTAAAGGAGCACAAAGAGTTGCACATATGCCATCTGAGGTAAACTACCTAATACTATTTCGGGTTTTATAAGGTAGAGGGAGGGAGGACGGGGAGTTTTCCAAGGCAAAATGTTAACTCTGTTTAACCGAAAGTGGAAACAAAAGTATAAGTTTATATTATCAAGGTAGTAGATTAACGCTTTTAATTTTTTTTATATAGATGGGGCTTATCTAGACTACTCAACTCGGCCATATTAGATGTCTCTCTCTTATAAGTATCGGTGTTGATTCGCGCAATTACTGAATTTTCATTGTCTGTGGAGAATATCTTCATCCACGGAGAGCCTGACTCAGAGCCAGAGTTTTGTTTTCCCCCGGGAGGGGGGGGGGGCAAATGTAGAATTTGCAGCCCTCTGCCGCGCCATGAATACTGTAAATCCTGCAATTTTTGCTCAAAATATATTACAATTGAAGCTTGTTTTGCCGCCCCCTGGGCCTGCCGCCCGGCGCGCTTGCCCCCTCTAGCCCCCCTAGATCAGGTCCTGGCCTGACTCCTCCCTTCCAATCTGGAGAGTAGGGTTTGAAATGTAGAGAGGTAGAATATCATTAATGTTTTAATGTCTTTAATAATAAATTCGTTGTTTTGGAATTAAATTCCTGAAAATCGTCAAGATTATATATAATGTAATGAACTGTCACTTATAAAAGACATTTATATTTATTTGTTGCTATAACAAAATTGATGAAAAAAAAGTTACAAATGGAGGTCAATATGAAATAGTCAGGTAATATTGAATAGGTTATTTAAAGCATTAAAAAACTAGTTCAACTCAATAAAACACACTTTTTTTTACTATGAAAAACTATCATCCCTGCTCCTAATTTATTTGCAAAAATTGTAGATACAATCTTCATTCTATTCTCCATTAGTCAATATGAATTTTGTAGAGGATAGTTTTTTGTTTTTTTTTTCGTTTTTTTTTTAAAATAAATTCACTTTGTGCTGTATTTTTATTCAGTACATTTTTGGAGTTAGTAATGAATAATCAGTACCGCTTAATATCCTGCACCTCATGTTGAAAAATAAACCGTTTAACTGATGAACAAATCATTGCAAAAAAAAAAAACGACCTAGGCCGTATCTGGGAGGGGGGGCTACGGAGTTCGACCCTCGCTCCACCCTCTTGAACTTTTTATCTGACTCGTAAAACCTAACCCAAATTTATATAAACAAATTCTCTATGCGGTTGTAAGTTATTTTTTTATTGTAAACCCCTTCCTCCCCTCGGAACGAAAATCCTGGATGTGCCCTTCACAACGACAGTATAACAAACTAAAGTTCGTTTAGTGCGCTAAAATATATACTGAATAACGTCTGTATAGTGCATATATAGTAACGGTATAGTGTCCTTAAATAGTCTTGTCCTATGTTGAACATCACTATTCAAGCCATATGTGTACCAGTATGTTTCAGACAAAATGTTTGAAAATTTACCGGCAAAATATCTTCAAAACCACAAAGTACACTTTGTTCTGTAGCAAGTGGTGCGACAACAAAAGCCGGTCTATGATTACAAACTGAAAAAAAGACTCTTGTCCCCTATATATATATATATATATATATATATATATATATATATATATATATATATATATATATATATATATATATATATATATATATATTATATATATATATATATATATATATATATATATATATATATATATATATATATATATATATATATATACATATATATATACATATATATATATATATATATATATATATATATATATATATATATATATATATATATATATATATATATATATATATATATAAAGTTTTTGAGGTTTTGCGAGTTCAGGGTGCTAGAATAGGTTTGAAAATTAATGTTAAAAAGACTAAGTCACTAGGGCTAGGAATAAGTGAAGATGAAAAGGTGAAGTTGGGTAATGAATAGATTGATCAGGTGGACAGCTTCATTTACCTTGGTAGTATTATTAGTAAAGATGGTTGGAGCAGTGAAGATGTCAAAAGTAGAATAGCCAAGGCTCAGGGTGTTTTTTCACAGTTAAAAAAAAGTTTGGAAAAATAGGGAGATAAGTCTGCAAACCAAGATTAGAATATTAGAATCTACAGTGATGACAGAGGTCAAATATGGCTCTGAAGCTTGGGTGCTCCGAAAAGCGGATGAAGATTTGCTAGATGTTTTCCAGAGAAATTGCTTAAGGATTGTTCTGGGTACACGGCTGACTGACCGTATTTCAAACAATAGGCTATACGAAAAATGTGGTTCAATACCGCTCTCTAGGGCTATAATGAAAGAAAGATTGATGTGGCTAGGGCACGTTGTGCGGAAGAAGGATAACAGATTGTTGAAGAATATTCTTTTCGGCCAACCGTCTAGGGCTAAACGGAAAGCAGGTCGTCCTTGTCTGGGGTGGGAGGATGTCATAAAGAAAGATTTAAAGGAAATGGGAACTTCATGGGTGGGCGTAAAAAGGGAGGCTTTGAATAGATTGGGATGAAGGAGGAGCGTGCATAGCTGTGTTGGCCTCAGGTGGCTTGGTGCTGCGGTTAGTTGTTAGTAGTAATAGTATATATATATATATATATATATATATATATATATATATATATATATATATATATATATATATATATATATATATATATATATATATATATATAAATATAGATATATATATATATATATATATATATATATATATATATATATATATATATATATATATTATATATATATATATATATATATATATATATATATATAATCAACATATTGGGTCCTCTAGACCCAATGGTCTAGAGGCTTCTAAGGACTAAATCATAAGGAAATACAAAAGAATTTTCAAATATGTTGATAAATATGGGGGAGTCGTGTAGTATGACCGATTTTTGTCGGTATGTTTTTTTTTTTTTCATGAAATGTGTATGTGTATGCATGTTGCCAAAGTTTTTTTTTTTTTTTTTTTTTTTTTTTTTTTTTTTTTTTTTTTTTTTTTTTTTTTTTTTTTTTTTTTTTTGTTCACTGTTTGTTAGTAGTAGGCTTAATTCTGGACCGAGTCAAGAGTGTCATGCTACCCCAGTGGAGGGTAGTATGACACAAACTGAGTTCAGTGTGACATATCAGTTTTTGCTTTTTGTTATTATTTTAGTTCAAAAACTTTTATTAAACAGAAGCATAAAACTTGAACTCTCTTAAATTGCAGATGCTCAGATTGATAGGATGAAAGCTGTTCTGCTAGGTGACTCGTTACACCACTGATGGTTGAGTCAGGTAGAATTAGCTCAATATATTTTCTTTTTATGAATGATGCAGACTCGCCACTGTTTACAGATATGCCAGAATTGTTCTTCAAGAACTAAACTTCTAGATCATCCTCGCCATCACGGGCACAGGAAGACACTTTGCTGAAGCAGGTGAACTACTCTGGTAATAAAATACTTGGCTGATTTTTCCTTTAATGATGACATCTTTGCCAAAATGTAACAGTTCTCTTGATCTCCATTGAAGGCTCTGTTATATCATCTGCTGAATGTTTTGAATCGTCATCTAGCTGTAGCTCAGTCTCTCTGGTATCTTCCCCCTCATGGGTTTCGAGTCCTTCTTTGCTTGCCTTTTATCTCTCTTTCTATCAAGCTATGCTTTGAGTTGAGCTTTCCCTTTTGTTTGAGTCTTTTATCTTTTTCCAAGTTTTATCTTTTTAAAAAGTCGGCTTTGTATTTTTTTCCAAGACCTGGTATTCTTGCTAGCCCGTCAGTAGAACAATTCCATGGTCACTTGCCAGGTTTAGAGTCTCAAGGGAGTTGTGACTTTCATGATTCTCTAAAATCAAAAGATGTTTTTTTCTCCTTACTGTATTTAGCATAGTCCTACTTGACAAAATTTGGCATGAGACAGGAACTGAATATTTCAGTTATCATCCAGCCACTCGGGTTGGTAGTCCAGTAGATAATGGTGGGGCATTTGTCAATATATGGTCCTTGAAGTTAACTCTTGGGAAAGCAAAGAATGGTGGCCACGCTGTTCCCAAAGCACTAACTCAGCCTACCAGAGTGACAAGAATTCCGCGCTGTCCTGATGTAACCTGTCCCATTTCCCAACCCTTTTGAATTTAAATCAACTGAGAGCCATGGCTAATTAAAGTACAGCCAAGACAGATGGTCTCTGTGAGAGGCAAAGCTGACATAACTTTTTCAGTATTGTATAAAAATTATTCATTTCACTTGTTCTCTGCAATAGTATTTGGCGGGACATGGCCTGTCGTTAAACCTGTCTTGTCAATATTGTATGTTTTCTGAGTCAAACTTTGACTTTGTAAGGACTCTTTAAAGATTATCATTGAAGATCCCATTCTTCCTGTTGAAGCTAGTGGCTCATGTCTAACTGTAAACTTCAGGTTTTTTCAAGCTGAGTTCAGTGTTTGTCTTCATAAACCCATAATCCTAGTCTTTACTAGCCTTTTTGTGTTCAAGCCAACATGATGGGATTTTCTTTCTGTTTATAATAAGGCCTTGGTGGGTCTTAGATGCATGACATAAATACTCTAAAAGGAGCTTTTCTTCACTTGAATCTTCATAAGAATCTTCTTAAGAATCTTCACACTCATTCCATCGATTGCAGGTCCGGCAAGAGACTTCTGCTCCTGGACATATCTTTTTTTCAACTCATGAACTTCAAAATGACAATTATGTAGAGCGAAAGCTAGGCTGCTAACTTACTAGCATTAGAGCCTAGAAGGATACAAGCAACCAATGGTTTCCGAAGAACTTTAGTCAATTAGATTTGTGGACGACTAAAACCTTGATACGTTCAACGATGGCTCCAGTTTCCAACCGCAAAATAACGAATTCTGATGGATCGTGCCCTGTGTGCAAAATCAAGGTGGGTTTGAACTCAATGCAGTGCTGCAAATGCAAAAAATACGTTCATGAAAAGTGCAGTGACATTTCTGTGAAACATAGATTAGATGAGATGAAGAAGGGTTTGTAGTGGTTCTGTGGCCCATGTCAGGCTGAAAACGAAACACTGAAGAGACCCGGGGTAGTGACTCCAGCAACAGCCTTGAAACTAACTTATACTACTCCTGGGTCCGATTTAAAGGGTTGAAAGCGCCCGGCTAAACGTGCACAAGTACGAAACAAAATAACCGAGCTAACCTCCACACCCATTAGTACGGACAGTTCCAGCACCAAGTCTACCAACGAAAATGTTAATGTCTTAGCGATTATAACGGCAGTGCCTAAGCCTTCCGCAAGTGACTATCAATCGTAAACAGCAACTCGGTTGAAACCTAGTGAGAATAATTCGAACCCGACATGCTCTGTTCTTACCGTCAACGAGCAGGTACTGGTAAGGTCATTTACTGATCACAGTATTCAAGCTGCAGTGCCATCTATAATAAGTGACCAATACTTTCTGAGTTTGCCGTCTAGGAATGTGGAAGAGGCCGAGACAGTGCCATATAGCTAGGATATTTTAACTAGCGAAGGGCAACAAGAAATGTTTGTGTGGCCTCCGCCAAACCTTACGGATAAGATTTCTAGCGAGAGCGCTGGGGATCCCACGGAACTCAACCAGTCTAACGCAGGCGATTTGTCCATTTTGTGGGATGTAAGAGGTACTGCATCAGCATTTTCAGCTCTAGCTCCTCAAGAGTTTTTACTTAATTAATTAAAAAAAAACTTTCCGAAAAATGCGTTTTTCAAAGAAAAGTAAAGGCCATTTTAAACTTAAACTGAACTAGAATTTTCAATCTCAAATCAAATGAGCCCTCTTTGAAGTTAATACGAGCATCCTTTCCATAAGATCCATATATGCCCGCAAAGCATAACTTACAACACCTGCCCCCGGGCCATGGGGGATTGTGTCGACACTGGAATTTTTGTTGTATGATCTTTGATCTATTTTTAACAAAATAGATATCTTAAAATTTTTACTGGATGCATTTGGGAAAAAGAGGTTTGGGGGGGGGAAAGCTGGCTACCCTCCAATATCTTTTGACGTTTAAAAAGTGAACTAGAACTTTTAATTTCCTATCAAATGAGCCCTCTCTTAAGTTTATGTGAGCATTCCTTCCATAAGAACCATATATGCCCCCAGGGCATAACTTATAACCCTTGCCCCTGAAGACTGTTGGGGGAGTGTTCTGCTCAAACCTATGATTTCCAGAACTTTCAACTACGTTGAACAAAATGGATATATCAAAATTTTGATTGGATGTGTTTGGGGAAATGGTGGGCGTGGAAGGGGTGTCAGTTGCCTTAGAATCACTTTCGACTATTAAAAAAGGAACTAGCCATTTAAATTTCAAATCGAGCGAGCCCTTTCTGAAGTTTATACGACAACGCTGTCTATACAAAACCTTATATGCCCCCAGGGCATAACTTACAACTCTTGCCCTGAGGGCTCTGGGGTGGTGGTGTCATCCTCAAAGACCTAATTTCCGGAACTCAAAACTACGTTGAATAAAATGGCTATATCAAAATTTGATTGGATGTGTTTGGGGAAAAGGTTGGCGTGAGAGGGAGGTTAGTTGCCCTCCAATCACTTTCGACTATTAAAAAGGGCACTAAGCTTTTTGAATTTCAAATCGAATGAGCCTTTTTTGAAGTTTCTACGACAACGCCTTCTATAAAAACCTTATATGCCCCCAAGGCATAACTTACAACCCTTGCCCTGAGGGTTCTGGGGGAGTGTCCTCCTCAAAAACATATTTTCTATCTGGAAATCAACTACGCTGAACAAAATGGCTATCTCAAAATTTTGATTTGGTGTGTTTTTTGAGATGGTGGGCGTGGAAGGAGTGTTAGTTGTCTTCCAATCACTTTGGACTATTAAAAAGGGCACAAGCCACTCCAACTTCCAATTGAATAAGCCCTTTTCGAAGTTTCTGCGACAACTTCTTCGATACGAAGTGCCCTGCTCTAAAGGAAAAAAATAATAAATAATACATTGTGCCAACATCGTTCTTATATGGCCCCCGGGCATAACTTAAAACCCTTGCCCTGAGGGTTCTGGGGGAGTGTCCTCCTCAAAAACATATTTTCTATCTGGAAATCAACTACGCTGAACAAAATGGCTATCTCAAAATTTTGATTCGATGTGTTTGGGGGAATGACGGGCGTGGGGGGGGGGGGCTAGTTGCCCTCCAATCACTTTTTTTTAAAAGGCACTGGAACTCTCTTCAAATGAGCCCCCTTTGAAGTTTCTACGACGACCCTTTCCATATGAAGTGCCTCTGGGGGAAAAAATAAATAAATAATAATAATCAGAGGCAACGCTATAGCGTTGTCTATAGTAAAGGCCATACGGCTCCAATGTTTTATTATTATTTATTTATTTATTATTATTTTTTTCCCGGAGGCACTTCATATGGAAGGGGTCGTCGTAGAAAATTCAAAGGGGGCTCATTCGATTGGAAATCGAGAGTTCTAGTGCCCTTTTTAATAGTCGAAAGTTATTGGAGGGCAACTAGCCCCCCTCCCACGCCAATCATTCCCCCAAACACATCCAGTAAAAATTTTGAGATAGTCATTTTGTTCAGCGTAGATGATTTCCAGATAGAAAATATGTTTTTGAGGAGGCCACTCCCCCACAACCCTCAGGGCAAGGGTTTTAAAATTATGCCCTGGGGCATATATGGTTTTTATAGAAGTTGTTGTCGTAGAAACTTCAAAGAAGGACTCATTCAATTAGAAATTGAAAGGGCTAGTGCCCTTTTTAATAGTCGAAAGTTATTGGAGGGCAACTAACCCCCCCCCACGCCCATCATTCCCCCAAACACATCTAATCAAAATTTTGAGATAGTCATTTTGTTCAGCGTAGTTGATTTCCAGATAGAAAATATGTTTGTGAGCAGGACACTCCCCCACAACCCTCAGGGCAAGGGTTTTAAGTTATGCCCATGGGGCATATAAGATTTTTATAGAAAGCGTTGTCGTAGAAACATGAAAAAAGGCTCATTCGATTGGAAATTCAATGGGGTAGTGCCCTTTTTAATAGTCGAAAGTGATTTGAGGGCAACTAACCCCCCTCTCACGCCCACCTTTTCCCCAAACACATCCAATCAAAATTTTGAGATAGCCATTTTATTAAACTTGGTTTTAAGTTCTGGAAATTAGGACTTTGAGGATGAACCCCCCCCCCCACAGCCCGCAGGGCAAGGGTTGTAAGTTATACCCTGGGGGCATATAAGGTTTTGTATAGACAACGTTGTCGTAGAAACTTCAGAAAGGGCTCATTGGATTGGAAATTTAAATGGCTAGTTCCCTTTTTAATAGTCGAAAGTGATTCTAAGGCAACTGACACCTCTTTCACGCCCACCATTTCCCCTAACACATCCAATCAAAATTTTGATATAGCCATTTTGTTCAACGTAGTTGAAAGTTCTGGAAATTATATGTTTGAGCAGGATACTCTCCCCACAGTATTCAGGGGCAAGGGTTATGAGTTATGCCCTGGGGGCATATATGGTTCCTATGGAAGGAATGCTCGTATAAACTCCAGAGAGGGCTCATTTGATTGGAAATTGAAAGTTCTAGCTCACTTTTTAAGCGTCAAAAGATATTAGAGGGTAACCAGCTCCCCCCCCCCAAAAAAAAACCTTTTTTTCCCAAATGCATCCAATAAAAATTTTAAGATAGCTATTTTGTTAAAAATAGTTCAAAGACCATATAACAAAATTTCCGGTGTCGACACGACCCCCCAGGGCCCGGGGGCAGGCGTTGTAAGTTATGCCCTTGGGCCATATATGGGTCTTATGGAAGGGATGCTCGTATTAACTTCAAAGAGGGC
This sequence comes from Artemia sinica, assembly GCA_027921565.1. Classification (NCBI taxonomy): domain Eukaryota; kingdom Metazoa; phylum Arthropoda; class Branchiopoda; order Anostraca; family Artemiidae; genus Artemia; species Artemia sinica. The sequence continues at coordinate 12,323,297 of CM051272.1, forward strand.
TCATTTGATCGGAAATTGAAAGTTCTAGTTCATTTTTTAAGAGTCAAAAGAGATTTGAGGGACCCTTGCCCCCCCCCCTCCACGCCCTTTTTTCTTCAAACCCATCCGATAAGAACTTTGAGATAGCTTTTTCCCAAACACATCCAATTCAGAAAGGGCTCATTGGATTGGAAATTTAAATGGCTAGTTCCCTTTTTAATAGTCAAAAGTGATCCTAAGGCAACTGATACCTCTTCCACGCCCACCATTTCCCCAAGCACATCCAATCAAAATTTTGATATAGCCATTTTGTTCAGCGTAGTTGAAAGTTCTGGAAATTATATGTTTGAGCAGGACACTCCCCCCACAGTCTTCAGGGGCAAGGGTTATAAGTTATGCCCTGGGGGCATATATGGATCTTATGGAAGGAATGATCGTATAAACTTCAGAGAGGGCTCATTTGATTGGAAATTGAAAGTTCTAGTTCACTTTTTAAGTGTCAAAAGATATTGGAGGGTAACCAGCTCCCCCCCCCAATCCCTTTTTTCCCAAATGCATCCAATAAAAATTTTAAGATGACTTTTTTGTTAAAAATAGTTCAAAGATCATATAACAAAAATTCCAGTGTCGACACAGCCCCCCAGGGCCCGGGGGCAGGCGTTGTAAGTTTTGCGCTGGGGGCATAAATGGGTCTTATGGAAGGGGTGCTCGTATTAACTTCAAAGAGGGCTCATTTGATTGGAAATTGAAAGTTCTAGTTCACTTTTTAAGAGTCAAAACAGATTTGAGGGCACCTAGCCCCCCCCCCCTCTCCACGCCCTTTTTTCCTCAAACCCATCCGATAGAACTTTGAGATAGCTTTTTTTTAAATAGTTCAAAGACCATTTAACGAAAACTCAGGGGTCAACACAGCCCCCCACGGCCAGGTGTTGTAAGTTATTCCCTGGTGGAATATATGGTTCTTATTGAAGGGATGCTCGTAAAAAATTCAGAGATGCTCATTTGATTGGAAATGGGAAGTTCTAGTTCAGTTTTTTAGAGTCAAAAGAGATTGGAGGGCAACTAACCCCCCCCCCCCCCTCGCCCCTTTTTACCCACATGCATCCAATAAAAATTTTGAGATAGCCATTAAGTTAAAAATTGCTCAAAAGTCAGATAACAAAAACTCAGGTTTCGTCACAACCCCCTGGGCCCAGGGCCTGGGGGCAGGCGTTGTAAGTTATGCCCTGGGGCATATATTGTTCGTATGAAAGGGATGCTCGTATAAACTTCAGAGAGGGCTCATTTGATTGGATATTGAAAGTTCGAGCTCACTTTTTAATAGTCAAAAGAGATCCGAGGGCAGATAGCCCCCCCCCCCCACGCCTAGTTTTTCAAAACCCATCTGATGAAAATTTCGAGATAGACATTTTGTTAAAAATAGTTCAAAGGTCGGATAAGAAAAAATCCGGTGTTAATAGAACCCCCCAGGGCACAGGGGAAGGCGTTCTAAGTTATGCCCTTAGGACATGTATGGTTCTTATGAAAGGGATGCTCGTATAAACTTCATTGAGGGCTCATTTGATTGGAAATTGAAAGTTCTAGTTCACCTTTTAAGAGTCAAGAGAGTTAAACACCCCCCCACGCTCTTTTTTCCCCAAACCCGTCCGCTACAAATTTTGAGATAGGCAGTGTTTTGGAAATTGTTCAAAAATTTGATAACAAAAACTCGCCCCAGAGCCCGGGGGATAGGCGTTGTAAGTGTTTTCCTGGGGGTGTATATGGTTCTTATGAAAGGGTTGCTCGTATAAACTTCAGAGGGGGCTCATATGATTGGAAATTGAAAGTTATAGTTCAATTTTTAAGAGTCAAAAGATATCCGAGGGCAACTGCCCCCTCCCCCACACACCCTTCTTTTCCAAGACCATCCGATAAAATTTTTATAATAGCCATTTCATTAAAAATAGTTCAAAGGTCAGATAAGAAAAATTCCTGTGTCGACGGAACCCGCCAGGGCCCGGAGGCAGGCGTTATGAGTAATGTTCTAGGGGCATATATAGTTCTTATGGAAGGGATGCTCGTATTAACTTCGGAGAGGGCTCATTTGATTGGAAATTGAAAGTTCTTGTTCACTTTTTAAGAGTCAAAAGAGATCAGAGGGCAACTAGCCCACCCCCCCCCCCTCCTCCACGCCCTATATGCATCAGATAAAAATTTTTAGATAGACATTTTGTTAAAAATAGTTCAAAGTTCTGATAACAAAGAACTCCGGTGTTGACACAGCTCCCCAGGGCCGGGGGGGTAGGCGTTGTAAGTTATGTCCTGGGGCATATATGGTTGTTATGGAAGGGATGCTCACATAAACTTCCGAGAGGGCTCATTTGATTAGAAATTGAAAGTTGTAATTCACTTTTTAAGAGTCGAAACTGATTGGAGAGCAGATAGCCTCCCCTCGCACTCCATTTATCTTTTCCCAGAGGCACTTCATAATGAAGGGGTCGTCGTATAAACTTCAAAGGGGGATCATTCGATTGGAAATCGAGAGTTCTAGTGTCCTTTTTAAGAGTCAAAAGTGATCAGAGGGCAACTGGCCCCCTCCCAAGCCCTTTTTCCCCAAATACGTCTGATAAAAATTGGAGGTTACCATTTTGTTAAAAATAGTTCTAAGATCATATAACAAAAACTCCTTTACGTATGGTCATTTTGTTAAAAGTAGTTCAAAGGTCAAATAAGAAAAACTGTGTCGTCACCCCCCCCCCCCCAGGGCCGGGACAGGCGTTGTAAGTATTGCTCTGGGGGTATTTATGGTTCTTATGGAAGGTTTGCTCGTATAAACTTTAGAGAGGGTTCATTTGAATGGAAGTTAAAAGTTGTAGTTCATTTATTCAGAGTGAAAAAAGATCGGAGGGCAAGTAGCCCCACCCACCCTCCACGCCTTTGGCGGTATCGGATGGATAAACCCATCCGATAAAAATTTCAGGTGACCATTTTGTTAAAAATAGTTTAACCATCAGATATTAAAACTCCAGGGTCGATACAACCCCCTCAGGGCCTAGGGACAGGCGTTGTAAGTTATACTCTTGGGATATATATGGTTCTCATAGAAAGGATACTCGTATAAACTTCAGAGAGGGCTCATTTGATTGAAAATAGGAAGTTCTAGTTCACCTTTAAAGAGTCAAAAGAGACCGAAGCTTAATATTGTCCCCCCACGCCCTTTTTCCCCAAACCCATCCGATAAAAATTTTGAGATAGCAATTTTGTTAAAAATAGTTCAATCATCAGGTAATAAAAACTCCGAGGTTTACACAAACCCAATTTTTTACTTTGATATTGTTACTTTGATATCAGTCTTGATACTTTGATGAATAATTGATTTTTTTTAAAGTTTGATTTTGAAATAAGGAATTTTTAAAAACTTGAAATTTTTTTGCAATCAAAAACGAATAAAAATTAATGAAAAAAAAACTTTCCGAAAAATAAGTTTTTCAAAGAAAAGTAAAGGCCATTTTAAACTTAAGCTCAGCAGATACAAATACCTTTTAAAATTCAAACTCAAAACGACCAGAAATTACTATTAAAGAATAAATGAAACCCAAAACGAACAGAAATCAAATAAACAATCATAGCAAAACGTACAACAAGCAATAATATAAATGAGTAAATAGATCTTAAAGCGAGTAATGCTTAGATTGAATATGAAAATCAAGCTTAAGACGAAAAAAGATTTTCCTATTGAAGTACAAATGAAACTTAAAACGAACAGAAATTAAATAAACAATCAATGCAAACAAACATACGATAGATATTAATGTAAATTAATAAAAAAAATCTTAAAACGAGTGAAACTTAAATTGAATATGCAAATCAAGATTGAAACGAACAAAAATCACCACAAACAAGAGTTTGGGTATGACCTCATTCTCTCACTGTAAAAGTCTAAAACCTACTGCGTCATTGGCGCTTTACTGAAAACTGTATGCGTGTTGAACAGTCTTGGAAAGTATAAACAACATCAAATTGAATATTTGATGTATAATGATATTAATTGCTGAAAGATCCATCAGTTTACTGTAATTGTATTTTGTTTTCAATGCTGTAAGAACTGGAAAAGAAAATATTTGTAATATAATCCGTTTTCAGTTAAGCGCCAATGACGCAGTAGGCTTTTGGTTTTTATTTACAGTTAGGAAAGGAGGCAGTATCCAAACACTTGTTTGTAGTGAAACTATATTTGTCTTTACCAACTTTAAAAATAGCTAATAAATTAAACTGAATATTTGACTTATAATGATATTAATTACTGAAAGCTCATCAGTTCAAAATGTTACTATAATTTTAACTTTTATTTCCAATATTAAGTACAAAAGAAAATATTTGTCATAAAATTGGTTTTAAGACCCTTGATCTAGTTTTTTCTAACTGCAGCGAATATTACAAAGATCCAGTCACACAACATCCACTAGGGCGAAGTGACCATTTGATGGCACGACTGGAACCAAATAACGACAAGCCCGTAAATGAAACATAAGTCTTATTTTTCCGGCCCATCACTGATGAAAAAAATTACTACCTATAAACTCTGGTTACCATCCCAGAACTGGTCGAACATTCTGAAACTTGACAACGCTAACTTTATGGCAGAAGACTTCCTCACCCTTACGTTTAAGGGATTTGAAGACTGTTTTCCTAGAAAAGAGAAAACGATCAAACCACTTGATAAACCATGGATGACTGACGAAATCCGAGAGCTCATCTCATAAAGAGATGAACTATTCGAAACAAACCGTCTAGACGAAGCAAAAAGCTTACGGAACTTAGTTGTCAAAAGATGTCGTGATGCCCGCAAAGCCCACGGGTCAAAAACACTGGAGAAGTTCATGAAAAGCAATCTCAAGCGTTTTCACAGCAATGTGTAAAAACTTATGGGTTGAAAAAGAAAAAAAAAATCCTGAAATCTTAGACGAAAGTGGGAACATTCTTGACGCCAATCAAGTAAACTCCTTTCTTGCAAACATCTGTAGCAAACACCCCCTTCTCAAAGAACTAGCACCTAAAGAAGAAGAAATATCTAAGATCCCAGTCATTACGTTGGAAGAAGTGAAAAAACTAGCCAAGCTTGATCCCCGTAAGGTGGCGTGTCCGAAAGAGGTACCCCCAGCTGTACTGGTCCATTGCGCCAGGGAACTCTGTGTACCCCTTGCGGCAGTTTATAACCGGTGCTTAGTTGAGGGTACCTTCCCCAACTGCTTCAAAAAAGCGTATATAGTGCCAATCCAAAGGTAGCTAACAGGACTGAAGGTAAAGACCTCCGCCCAATATCAAAGACCTCTATATTTTTGAAAATCTTCGAGCGATTCATCTTTAACTGGCTATACGAGGATATAAAGGAGTCTATAGATCCCAGAGAGTTCGGCTTCCAGCCTGAATGCAGCACCATACACTATCTACTCACCCTACTGGATGAAATGGTTCGTCACCTAGAGTGCCCAGACTCCTTCGTGGACCTCTTGATTGCCGATATGGTGAAGGTATTTGATTATCTGGACCACCCACTCGTTGTCAGCGGAGCTAACAACATGGGAGCGAGACAATTAATTGTAAGGCTACTTCCTAGGTTCCTGAGTGACAGACTTCAGTGTGTTCAACTCTCCCTCGATATCTTTTTCGACTTCCTCAGGATTAACTGCGGTGCCCCACAGGGTACTATCCTGGGCCCGATTGCTTTCGTTTTAGCAGTCAATGAGCTACTAAAGAAAAAGCCAAACAGGGCAAAGATTACTGATGACCTCTCCTTGCCTCTCTTGCGTCAATTAGCCACAGCCAAAGACGAGCTTAAGCTAGCCTTTGATGAACTGGCAATGAGAGGCTCAGGAGGCTAGGATGGAAATCAGCAAGTAAAAAGTGTTGTCATGAGAGTGAACTTCCCCAAGAAATACATAGGCAACATTGAAACAGAAGTTGAGCTCAAATCAGTGGACTCTGCCAAAATTCTTGGAATTATTATTGACAAAACCTGAAGTGGGGTTCCCAAGTTAACAAGATTGTAAGCAAAGGAGCAGGACTACTAAGATCGTTCGTGAAACTGAAACGATTTGGTTTTACCACCCTGGTGCCCCTTACAAACATCCTAAAAACATACATCTTACCCGCCCTGGAATACGGTTGTCGAGTCTGGTATGCGGGCTTAACAAAAGAACAGGACAACCAAATAGAGAAGATGCAGAAACGGGCTTGCCGCATCATCCTCGGCCAATCCTACAGTTCATACGAGGAGAGTCTCCAGAGGCTCAGTCTCAAAACCCTATTCCAACGCAGACCGAAGCCGTCATAAGGTTCGGCCTCCAATGCCTTCTTTCACAACGGCATATAAGCATCTTACCGAATTTCTTAGAGCCAAGAATTGACGGTCCTGCGACAAGGAGCAAAGCTGCTGTTAAAATTGTCCTGAAACAACCAGCACCGAACTCAAGTCAGCGCTACTTATCTTCATTTGTAGGCTACTATATTTTGTCGAATCTTTTAATAATTGTACATAGTTAATTGTTTTTAGTGATTTAATTTGATGTTCATATTTGTTGACAAGGCCACTGCTATTTTTATAATATTACGGCGCAGTAAATAAATAGATTGATTGATTGATATCAGTGCAGAGTCTTAAATGGTATACCATGGTATACCATTTAATGGTATACCATATTAAATGGTATAGCAGCTTTTCGAAGCAATTTTCTCTGCTCCAAGACTAGTGCAATGGCACTTTTTAGGTTATCACCACTATAGTTCCTCCTTGTATGACACATGTCATACAAGCCAACACAAAATGTGTCATAATACCAGACTCCGCCATTTTGTATGGGATGTGTATTTCCTCCTGGATGGTGTGCCAATTTGTTTTCTGAACCGCTTATGATGAAGCAGTTCAAACGACCTAATGCAGTGCAAAGACCTAACTTATATCCTAGCAAAATATGGTTAGTCTATGCCATATACCTTGTCCTAATTTATTTCGTGGCTGACTAAAAAAAAACAACTAACTTTGAGGGTTCAAAAACGTGCATTGTCATAAGTTTTGATTTTGTAATTGTTCTTTCTTGAAAACTCGATTTCTCTCTTGTGTTATAGATGTCTTTCCGTTCTTGCCACCACAGATAAATCCAACGTATAGATCAGTAGTTATAAAACTGTTTCATAATTCATACTACCCGATTTTCCACCTACGCATGCAAACTTTAGTAGTTTATTGCCCCATTTTAGCAATTCTATTCTGTTGTTTCAAAAATTTGGTGATGAATCGTGGTCTTAAAAGGAAAGTGAGGAACAAAACTAAGAACAAACAATTCATATGTTTTCGAATTCTTTACAAATCACTTTAAGCATATGTAGGTAAAAGCCCCCTCCTTCTGTTTATGTCTCAATCTATTTTACATTCCATGAATAAATTTTATCAAAAAATATATGGTAATGTTTGAAATAAGCATTGCCCGGCCTTGGGGTGACTTCATTCAATCATATTGCTTATCTACTTTCACAAATACTCAATGGTTATTTTGCCCATGAAACTTGGCGCGTTGTCTTGAACCTAAACAAAAGAAGTGAAATAAGATCAGAGGTGGTTTTAGGGGAGGGACAAAGGGGGTACTTGCCCCTGGCGCTGAAATATTGGGGGCGCTAAATTTCAAATAAGTAATCTAACAGTTATAATCATTTTGTAATTTTTGAAATTTCATTTTTGTTAAAATAAAGTAGAGGGTGCTGTTAATAAATGAAAATAATTTATGAATTATTAATTAATTAATAAAAATTAAAATAATCAATGATAATTTTATAATTAAAGAGTTTAAATAAGTCAAAAAAATATAAAAAAATAAATTATTAATTAAATAATTGAAAATAATTTTGCTAATAAGTGAAAATTTTGAAAAATTTGGCCTGAAAATTTTGTGGGTGACAATGGGGTGTTGGCTGATCAAGATTTTGCCCTGGGCGCAAGAGAGGCCAGAACCGCCACTGAATAAGATGCAACTTCAGAAAGATGCCTTCGAAACGTGAACAACCGCAGCTGCTTTTCAGCCTTATCCTCTCTACGAAAAACCCTGGCTGCATCCACGCGATTTAATGCTTTTTCATGAGCACTGAAGACACGATTTTAAAGCATATTCAACTTTAATCGTTTAGTTGTTTTATTTTATTTAAATATTAATGATGATTATTTTTAACCAATCACTTTCATTTAATTATTACCGAAAATTAAAGTTTTAAGATCGGTTTTCAGCTGCTGAGATAAAGATCAACTAAAAGTTTTATTATACCGGGAACCTGTAGACATCCCTATAGCCTCTTGGGACCTGATGTCCAACCGGTTGTATGTTCGTTTACGAATTTTTATCATCCAACCTACTGCAAATCGGGACTTAAAGATTGCCTCCTTTTCTGCAAGAGGCGTTTGCTGCCATCTGTGATTTTTTTCAGTCCAGTAACAGTAATGGAGGCCGAACCAGGAGCAAGTGAAATAAAGAAAATCAACTTACGAGAAAGATCAAAAGGTAAGAAATTAGATAAAAAAATAAAGAGATAGGCTAGACAATAGAAAAAAATCAGGCGATATACCCTAAGACCGAAGTATTGACAGGTTTGATTTTAACCGCAATTACTATTATTGCTGCCATCTGGCAGAAGGACTTTCAGTCTTGTACAATGGGTTGTACATTCGTTCTTACCTTAGAAGTCCAACGGGTTGGAAGATTTAATTTTATTATTTCAATTTTATTTAAGATGTCTGTTATTTTTACTTTTTAACCTATTAAATTTTAAACATAGTTTTTAAGTAATTGTTTTTTTGCTGCTCGGTATAGCCAAATATAACAATGCAATAACGTTATTTCTTGGGCTTGGTGCTGTGGTCAGTTATTAGTAGCAGTCAGTTATCACAGAATGACTGGTACCCCGGTTTAGTTCAATAATATTTAAGTGATTTGTGTTTATGGCGTGTATTTATTGCGGAGATCTATTTTTTGTTTATATATGTATGAATATGTTGATGTTGTATGTTTGAATTGGCTTTTGCTTCGTTTGATTTAGTTCTTATTTTGTCCTTGATCTATTTATAATTTTGCGTTCTTATTTGATTTTTATTGGTTTTGTCGATATTTATCTCGTGCTATCGTTTTCTTTTCTTTAGCTTTTTTTCATATTTTGCTCAGTCAGTTCTAGGGTTTTTCATTTAATAAATAAATAAATAATATATTAATTAATTATCTATCTATATATTTTAAATATTTGTCTCTATGCTCTCTACATTCTGTTTTCTCTACACCTTTTTTTCTCAACATTCTATTCGTATTACGAACTCTTTTTATTCAGTTTTCCACCGTTTCGGGTTTTATTTTCGCCACTTTTTCGGTTTAATCCCAACATTTTTTTCTTCAGTGAGGCTATTTAAATGGAGTTGTTGTATGTCTAAAGTTTCATACTGTGAGGTCTAAAGCGCTAACAGTTTTTTTTTCTTTTGCAGTATCCTTGGAAAAAGCTTTGTCTTTGCTTGAAAACAGCGATATCAGCGACTTGGAAGATAGTGGAGACGAAAACGACCCTGAGGGGTGTTTACCTGGCAACACATGTGCAACAGATGGAGACCAAGTGTCTTCTGATAGTGAAGAAGAGTCTCAAGGCTTTCTAGATCGGGCTAATCTCAATGATTTCTCAGTCCTATTCGACGAAGAAAATGACGACATTCCACTAGCGCAGCATATTCCAGCATTCAAAACTGATTCCGTATCAACAAGTCGCTCAGGAAAAAATCGCCGCCCCAACAAAATGTGGACCAGTTCAGGTACCTTGAACGAGCATCATTCATACATTCCCTTGTACTCATATTCAAGTCAACGGGAAAGCTGGAAGCCACATGAATACTTTTTGAAGTACTTCCCTGACTCATTTTTTGAAACAATGGCTTTCGCAATGAATTGTCATTACCAGAAGGCCACAAACAAATCTTTGCTCACTAGTGCCTCCGAACTGAAAGTATTCTTTGGCATTTCGATCGTCATGAGTAACCTGAAGTTTCCTCGTCTTCGAATGTTTTGGAGCAAGAAATTTCGAGTCCCTATCATCTGCGAGAAAATGCCTCGAGATCGGTTTTTCAAGCTTAGACAGAATGTGAAGTTCCTTTTGTATGACGAGGTTGACGAGGATACAAAAAGAAATGATCGTCTTTGGAAAGTGCGCCCCTTGCTGAGTTTTGTGCGAGATGAGTGTCTCAAGCTTGAGCGAGAACAATTCGTTTGTATTGACGAGCAAATGATTCCCTTTGCTGGGCGATGCAGCCTGAAGCAGTACGTACCAAATAAGCCAAATCCTCTTGGCTTGACGAACTTTGTTTTAGCAGGCTCATCAGGTCTGGTGTATGATTTTGTAATCTATCAAGGAAAGACAACCTTTGTGCCAGAATTACAAGCTAAAGGTCTAAGTAGTGCCGCTGTGCTACACCTATGCCAAGATCTTAGTGAAGGTTCATATCTTTTCTTCGATAGGTACTTCACTAGCATATCTTTGCTCGAAAAATTATCAGAAAAGCGCATAAATCCAACAGGCACGCTCATGAAAAATCGACTTGAAGGTCTACCAGCGAAGACCGATCGTGAACTAAAGAGAACTGGACGTGGGACGTCCTTTACGTTCACGCGAGAAGATCTAGTTGTAGCCGTTACGCAGTGGTACGACAACAAGCCCATTTTTCTAGCTTCAAGCTGCTATGGCAAAGAACCCGAGCTACCTGTGTCAAGATACAACAAGTCTGAAAGAAAATATATAGATATTCCCAGTCCTCTTGTGGTAAGACAGTACAACAAGAACATGGGCGGAGTCGATCTCTGTGACCGCATGGTGAGTTATTACTGATTCAGCAGCAGGACAAAAAAGTGGCCAGTTCGAGTTCTTCACCATTTCATTGATTTGGCTCTTTCGAATGCCTGGCTACTCTACAGGCAGGATTCAATCAAAGGAAACAAACCCAACAATCAGTTGATTGACTTCAGATTTCAGGTAGCTGAATATTTAGTTGAAGATCTTCGGCGATCAACCGAGGGCGACTTAGGCGAATGTGAAGACGATAATGATGAAGATAAACTGGAGCAGTCGGCTAAACGAAGAAAAAGATGCTCTTTGCCATCCGGACCAGAAAGGAAATTGAATGCAAAGCATCTTCCTCGCTTCGACGCGACGCTGAAGAATTCGACTCGATGCCGGATGCCTGGATGCGAAATGCGAACGAAAGTGTTCTGCGAATCGTGTCAGGTCTATCTCTGCTTTCAGGTTGGCAAGCAAGTTCGAGAATGTTTTTCGGATTTCCATAAATGATAAAGGATATTTTTGTGTGTTATGTAAGCTGATCGTATGTTTTCTCATGGCATTTTGTAACTTGTATTTGAAAATTATATGAAGTTGAGTCCCAATGTCCAACATGTTGTACATCCCCACCAGGCCCCCAGGACGTAAAAAAAATAAGACTTTCATTCCATCGTCTTGTGCTATTTTTTTTATCGGTAAATTCCAAATTCCATATTCGCCCCTACTCAGGAACATACCCAGGACTCAGGAGGATAGACAAGGATCTGTGGATTATTGTACTTGTAGATTAGTAAAATTTGTAAATGAAATGTTTATTTTAATATATATATATATATATATATATATATACATATATATATATATATATATATATATATATATATATATATATATATATATATATATATATATATATATATATATATATATATATATATATATATATATATATATATATATATATATAAATATATATATATATATGTATATATATATGTATATATATATATATATATATATATATATATATATATATATATATATATATATATATATATATATATATATATATATATATATATATATATATATATTTATGTTTGTGTGTGTATGACTCTTGCATTTATGTATTTATTCACTGGTGCATATCTTACATTTTGTGGATTAATTTTTTCAGGATATTAAAAACAAATCCAGAATAGGTCCTGATAAAATAGTTGCAACAGGAAAATTATTGTGAAATATGGTGCCACAGACACTGTTATGTTGTTCGAGATATTATTTTTATTTATGCTATACGTAAATAACGAAATAAATATTGAGTTTCACTATTTTCACCTGTTATTACTCCGTCAATATTTTTTACTTACCGATTTTATACAAATATATCGAACAGAAAAAAAGTGTCTTCAAAGTCATATATATATATATATATATATATATATATATATATATATATATATATATATATATATATATATATATATATATATATATATATATATATATATATATATATATATATATATATATATATATATCGCTTTGATTCATTTTTAATGTTGAAAGCGTTGTATATTTTCAGGTCCTGATAGAACGTCCTATAATCGCCCCAGATTCAGCGAACAAAGTCCCAGTGACAGTAAGACAGCGCTATCTGAACATTATTATTGATCATATGTTGAGCGTTGGTGCCCCAGTTAAAGATGCTTATGAGCAGGTATTGAAAACTGTTCTACCTTTTTATTATTCATTTATAGTATATTTATTATTTATTATTATTTATTATTCATTATAGTACATTAATCATCTGTTAATTAAATTCGTTTATGTGTTTGTTTTTATGTATTATTTATATTGATGTTGCTTATTTTGTATTATTTATTATTTTAATAGTCGTAGGAAGGTGACCGCAATCCTAAAAATTATGCATACTTACCAGTAATTCTCATATAAATGCCTTTTTTACTATTTCGATGTAGCCTACTGTGATTTCGGCTCCTGTGTATAACACATTCTATTTAATCTACTCATAACCTGTTTTATCATTGTTGTATTTTTCAGTTGTTCTTGTGAATTTGTAACTGTGCAAAAATTCACGATAGCTAAAAAAAAAACAAAAAACAAAAACAAAAAAAAAACACAATGTTCTGTTAAATCCTGCTTAATTCTGACTGATAGGCCTCGGGGAAGCAGTGTCCTTGGCTGAGAGCCAAATTGAGCCAAATTCTTTACAGTGATAGATTCAAGGGGGATATTATCCAAATCTCTTTTCCTCGTGTATATAATTCTTTTAGTTTTATAATTATATTATGCCTTTTTTTTATCTATTTATCATTCAACCATTTTCTTTTACCATTGCCTGTTTTACCTTTGTCTTTTATGATTGCCATTTTGTTTATTAAGACATTTCTACCTTAGTCGCCTTACTTGATGAGGAAGGGGGGAGGAGCGCAAATAATATGTTTCACTTTAATTGATAATTAAAAAAAAAAAACATCATGCAATATTAGCTGTAAAGACAAAAAACTAATCAACTCCCAAATCGTCTCGAAAGGGTGCAAGAAACCAAAAGGGCTGAGGGATTTTTTTGGCCCCCCCCCGCCATGTACTCCCAGTTAAACTAACAAACAAGTATTTATCCAATAAGAGAGTCGTACTTACTCCCGCCATTTACCCGTCCACCCATTTAAACATTTGCCTCTCAATTACTTGGACTATTCTGTCTTGGCTTGTTTCTTTCTACAATTAGCCATGTCTTGATGCAACCTACTGCAAAATACTTGATAATTTCAATTCAAAATAAACGGACTTTACTCCCATTCAGGAAGTTGAAATGGGCAAAAACCATTATCATTATGACTATGTGACTTTATGACATTTTGACTGTACATCATTATAACTGTGCGTGTAAGGATTTTTAAAATTCTTTATAATCAATATGCCTTCAGTAATATTTAGAGGAAACTACCCGCCCCCCCCTAAAATTATAGAACTTATGAACTTTTTCTCATAACCATTAATTTCTCATTTATTTAAAGGCAGTGGAAGAGGAAAAGGCAGCTTACAATAGGAGTGGCAACAAGTCCGTTTATCTGAATGCCATTGTGAGTGCCATTAACCGACTCAAAAAAGCTGCTGAAGGGGCAAAAGCTTCTAGCGGCCAAGGTATCTATGCTTATTTAAACCTTAAATTACTTACACTTAAAATTAAAAAATTGGATAATGGCTTGAAAAGGAAGGGGCGGTAAGTCTATTTATCTGAATGCCATTCTGAGTGCCGTTTACCGGCCCAAAAAGCTGTTCATTGACTAGTTCAAAGCTGTTCAAGTTCGGCCGCCCAAGGTACCTATGATTATTTACAACTATTACAATTAAGTACGTGAATATATACATACATTAATTATAAATGCAAAACAGATATAAATATGTATATATTTATTGTACCAGGGGAACGAGCTTCGCTTGATGAAAAGAAATAAAGTTTTTTTCATCTCTTTCGCAATACAACTTTTTGTGACGTCATTCATATGACAAATGTTTTTCCAAAATGAAGGCCTTAAACGAATTTCCCCAAAGTTGTATCCTATCTAGATCGTTTTTTTACACTGGAAAATGATAGTAAAATCATTGTGCCGTCATTGAGAAAAAATTCACAGATATAAGATTATTGCTCGTTTAATATATATATATATATATATATATATATATATATATATATATATATATATATATATATATATATATATATATATATATATATATATATATATATATATATATATATATATATATATATATATATATATATATATATATATATATATATATATATATATTTACATATATATATATAATATATGTTGCCCTATATATTATTATTATTTTATTATATAGTATCTTGAGATTTTTACAAGTAAATTTTAGGATATTGTATAATTTTCAGTTGGAGTCGTGGTTCCAACGAGTTAGAGAGTTATCTGCCTCCTCATGATTATCCACCTCTAATGTTTAGCTACGGTTTTGCTGACTCCAAAATTGCTCATGTAAAAATCTTTGTAACTTCAAAGAAACAACTTTCTATTCTCTCCATTCCCAGGAGAAAGTTGCTGTGTTTAGATTAGCAGATGGATGAGAAAGAATAAGGAGCTCATACTTGAAAAGTTGCTGGGACAGAAAGTCTTCTTTCTTGTGTTCTTTCATCTGATTAGTGAAGATTTCCGTCTTATTTTATTTTTCTCCATTAGGGATTGGAGAAGTTTGACAAGGTGCAAGGGCGTATCCAGGATTTTTTTCGGTGGGTTACAGAAAGAAATTAAAAAATGCATCAAAAATTTGTACTTATGAGTTTTTTTACGTTTTTACGTGTCAAAGAATACTTTTTTTTTGGGGGGGGGGGGGAGGATCTCAACCGGTAATCGCTTCCCTAGATACGGCCTTGACAAGGCGTATTACAGTTTCTTCGAGATTTAAAGAGCTTCTAGAAGGATTTGTACTTCGCTGCTTAATCAGACCTAGTTTTCTGTTCTGCTCTATATTATTTCCCAGAATCATTTTGATTCTGGAACTTACAAAAAAGTAGAATGTATAGAACCGTAGAGAATAAAACAAATAAAGACCAAAAGTATAGATTTTACAAATACTCTATATACAGAATAGTGTAGAATATACAAATAAAAACAATATAACAAATAGTATAGAGTATAAAAGTAGAAACAGATGCAGAATAATATAGGATAAGTCGTAAAATCTGGATAGTTGGGAGAGATGGGCTGGCCGAGAATAGGGCTGTATCAGTGTATTTACTATCCCTAATTTTTGTTATTTTTGCTGAATTTCTCCAAAGAGAAATTCGGCTCTCCGAAATCTCCCTTAAAATTAACGTCGTAAAGTAACGTGAACGTGAACGTAAGTAACGCGTACGTGAACGTTCACAAAACACGAATCCTTGGTTTTCATAAGTGCTAATGTTCGGTTAAGTTTTGAAGAACCCAATTTTCTATTGAAGAAATTCGGTGGTACCCTCAACAATTGTGGACATTGGTAGTGCTGGGCTGTGTGTACCTACGATTATAGGGACTCACACAATTTCTTTGTAAAATGTTAGGTATGGATTGGGAATTCCAAGCTGATTGGAAGCGCTGTTTGTTTTTTTATTAAAGGACAGTGAGGCAGCCGAGGCGGTTTTAGGGGAGCAAAGTGGAAACTTGCCCCGGGTGCATAAATTGTAGGGGCGCAAAATTTCAAATAAAAGATCTAACGGCTATAATCTTTATGCATTTTTGAAATTTTATTTTTATTAAAATAAAGTAGAGGGAGTAGTTGGCAAAATTATGTTAATAAATGAAAATTTTGTTGAAATTTGGTCTGAAAATTTTTGGAAGACAGGGGGGGGGCACTAATCAAGATTTTTCCCCGGGCGCATGAGAGGCCAGAGTCGCCACTGCAGCAAGTGAACTATGTGATGGCATATAGGAATGTACTTCTGTGTTCAGTTAAGGACAATTACCACCCTGATCATACCTGACAAAGGGGGTGACCTTCAAGACTTGTTGACCCTCTGATCTATGCTTTGTATAGTATCTGGAGTGACAAGAAGGAAAATATGAGGAATGCCCCCAATATGGTGGCTATAAGTCATGGCAGTCCAACTTTTTGCGTTGAAATTTTTCCACGTAGTCACTAAAAAAAGGTTCATTATAGAAAAATAACTTATGCGCAGTTTCATTGTTCTATTTCTGCCGTTTGGGTTTTGACCGATAAAACGAATAATTTTATGCGACTGTGTGCGTTTTTGTTGTACTGCTGTTAATGAGGTAAATGTCTTGTGATATGTAAATGTCAATGAGGTCAACACGAAATCAAAGCGATTGCTTAAGGCAAACGCCATGAAAAAGGCGCAGTTGTGTAAACCCAGGATCATAATTGTCAAGACGAAAAAAAAAATTACAAGCTTAATTCAGAACATTTGCATTTAGTTCTCCGTTTTTTATCTTCAAACTTCTTTGCCGTCTGATCAAAGATGTAAGGTCTTCGATAAGAATATCATCAAGTCCTTAATGAGATACTCTCCTATTGGGGGAAGGAATAATTTCCAAATTTGTTGGTAATTGCGAACAAAGAGGATCTGGTAAAGTTCTACAATCATATTATTGACTTACGCATAAAGTGAATATACCACTCGATGCCTTTTTTTATGCTGATTACGAATATAGTAATCATTTCTATCGGAAATGAATTTCAGCCCCCCCCCCTATATATGCCAATTCAGGGTATATATTTCTACAACCTAACCTAACCCTGAATTGGCATATATAGGGGGGGGGGGCTGAAATTCATTTCCGATAGAAATGATGATTATATTCGTAATCAGCATAAAAAAGGCATCGAATGGTGTATTCACTTTATTCCTAAATCAATAATATGATTTGGCAGAACTTTACCGAGGATCTTGTGTGTATTCATGACTAGGAACTCTTTATTGAGTTACAAGAAAATGAAATTCGAGAATAGAGGCCAGATAACTAAGATCTTAGCAGTTTGACTCGGATAGAAAATTAGGGTAGATGTTAGGGGTAGTAAGGGTAGATCTTAGGTAGAAACCTGGGCTTTTATTTTCGCTACGATTGCTTCAATCCCACCTCTTTGTTTCTGCCCCATTTAAAGGAGATATTTTTTAGTTTTAAACTTGAGCGCTAAAATGTCTGTGGCGTTAATTTTAAGGCATTTTAGCAAAAGGTCAAGCGCAATTGTTCATCAGTCTGACTTTCAGAATTCAGGTATTGAATTCGAAGACTCAAAATTTGTGCATTTGCGAATCTGCATTGAACTTGAAGATTCATAATTCCAAAGTTGCAGCTCATATGAAGATAGATCAAATTTAACTTAAACATCTGTGAATGCCTAAAGAATAGAGGCTATATTTGTGAAAAAAAAAATGGATTTGATTACCAGGTTTAACCATTACAGTTGTCAAGTAAAGTTACGTAAAATTACCAGTAAAGTGTCAAATAAAGTTATCAAATGGTAACACACCATGTTGTAACTTGTATCTCGCACATTTAATTGATGAGGGAGAGATCATCTCGATTCTCTTCGGTTTTTTTTGCTTCCTCTTTTTCTTGAATCTAGTATTCAATCCAATATTTAACCTTATTGTTAACCTTAATTTCTTTAAGTTTAAACTTGTCTATATTTTTAGGGGTTAAACAGACTGTGTCTCACTTGGATATTCTGGCTGGCAAAGGCGGTGCTAAAGGATCCTGGAGTTTCGAACGAGCAAAGAAAACTCCAGGGGTACTTTCTGGTGAGTAAATTTTTGTGGGTCCTAGGTGAGGAGTCTTCAAATTATGGCACTTTTGGCGGGTCTCCAATGCTGTTGCAGCTAACTTAGATGCCAGGCTGCAAAATATTTTGATAAACGTCTACAGTCCCATGACCATATTGTCGCTGTCATGCAGGGGTGTAATTTCCTATGGGGAAGGGGGTGGGCAACTGTCCCCTCCAGACCCCAAATTGCCCCCAAAGACCTCATTTCATCCCCCTCCCCCTCCCAGCTGAAATTTAATTTGTGCAAAAATCTTGTCAAAACTAAGATAAGTCTGCATAATTCAGGCATCCAGAGAAACAGGTCAGTCTTCTTTAGTATATCTTTGTCTTTATGGTACTATATGGCTCATTTTTCATTGTCATACTCATTTGATTCGGGAAAATTGGCCCTAACTCTGCCCCCCCCCCTTCTCCTAGGATTTTGACGAAATTACGCCACTTCTGTCATGGGTATTGGTTTTACGATTTTGTTCATTTTATCAGATCCATTGTCTTTTTGCTTATGCTCAATGTCACCGTTGGCCTCGTACCCCCTTGAAAACTTATTCAATAAAGCTGTCTTCATTATGATATTCTCAGGTGAAGTTGCAGAAGCGTAGCTCCTGCAACTTGAAGTTGCAGCGAAGTAAAGTTGTAGTGCCCGGGAACAATATGAGGCCCCCCCCCCCTTCTCCACCATAATTACTAAGATATAAAAGAATAAAATACCTCGGTCAGGGGCTGAGCCCGGGACAGTCGCTCCCCCTAGGCCCCTAACTACGCAAGTTGCCCGTGCATTTTTGTTTTTTTCTGGCAGCTCCAGTCCCTGTCTATCCTTTTTAATGATTAATTTAAAAAAATAACTTTTCCACAAAATAAGTTTTTCAAAAAAAGAAGTAAAGAACTCCGTTAAACCAAAAATATAATCAAATAATCTACCAAACATACAACTAGCACAAATCAGTATCAATAAATAAATGAAACCGATAACGAACAGAAATTAAAATAAATAACAGAGTCAAACTCAAAACGACCAGAAATTAATGAGTAGGGTTCAAAACCCCTATGCTTTCTAAAAGCCAGACTATAATTTATACTTTACTGAAAAAATTCAAATGAATGTGCCTTGTCAGTTTAATATACATATGCTGATATTTATTCCTCGGAATTTTAATTAATTTTTGATTTCTTAAAGTTATAAAATTGAAAACTTTTAAAAGAATTTTTTCAGTAAAGTACAAATTATATTCTGTCTTTTAGAAAGCCTAGGGGTTTTGAACCCTACTCATATTAATTTCTGCTCGTTTTGAGTTTGACTCTGTTATTTATTTTAATTTCTGTTCGTTTTGGGTTTCATTTATTTATTGATACTGATTTGTGGTAGTTGTATGTTTGGTAGATTATTTGATTATATTTTTGGTTTAACGGAGAAACTTTTTCAGCAATTTTTAACAACATACTCTAGTGAAAATCATGACACAATTAGTAGTGTTTAATTTAGTCATATACATCCTCTAGTTGACCTGATAAATAAACGTTAATACAATTCCCAAAAATTATATCGATGCTCTTTCACAGCCTGGATACAATTACAATCTTTTGATTTAGTAAAATTTTAAGAGCAGAAGTAGTAATAGAAGTAGCCCCGAAAATTTGAACTTAATAACCTCAGTCGTTCTTGGTATATTGCTGAGATGTCTTATTGGTAACCAGCATACAAACAGTGTGTTTTGATTTAACTTTATAGCAACATTTAGTTTTTAAGCATAATGGGCAAATTACATAATTGGGGGGGGGGGGGGGTTGACTTACCCAATAGCCCTAGAGATATAGCTACTAGACCATTCAGCTTTGCTGGTTGTCTTAAAATGTTGACTGGAAGTGTCTGGAAAAGTATGAGCTAAAGAGGAGGGCTGATTGCCCTCCAATCATTATTAACTCTTGAGAGGGCACTATAACTTTTAATTTTCAATCAAACTAACTCCTTTAAAATATCAATGATATTACTAGCTATGATAGAGTATCGCTGCCTATGTCCTTATGTGGCCTATAATGCTTATATGCCCTTTTAATACCTGCGTGCATATAGGTTTTCTTTTAATTGAAACTCCTCCTAAATGTTCCCTAAAAGTTTTAACTTACAACTTACATGACAATCTGCCATCTGTATGCAGGTTGTCAAAAGGGCATATCAGCAATATCTTAGGACAGTTTCGTATGTGAAATTAAAACTTCCAACGCTTGTTGTGGGGGATGTTGAACTAACCAAAATGCAATATTTGCATCATAATACTATTGCTTCTGCTCCTACAACTACTGCTACTATTACTGCTACTACTGCTACTAAAGCTAAGACTGCTACTATTAACTGTACTTCTACTGCTACTACTATATTTACTGGTGCTACTACTACAACTAATAAACCTAAGGGTATTAAGCCGAAAATTTTGGGCAATTTTGTAACTGTATTGAAATAAATCGAAAACACTGTGCCCATATAGGTTGTCAAGAGGACGTGTCAGCAATGCTTCAGGACCGGTTAATGGTGGAGAATTCTTTGTCCAAGGGACACGGGTTCGATCCCTGGCGTGGGCAGTTATCTGGTTTGGGACGCGGGTCAGTGGTGTGACTCTGTAAGCTTAGCCAGAGTCGACCCAGCTCTAAATGGGTACCTGGAGAAATCTGGGGAAGGTAAGCAGGAAGGGTGTGCGAAAGCACAGGATGGCTGGCCCCCAGCCCCCCATTGCACTTCCTGGCTGAAGGGCCACGAAACGGAGATCAGCACCGCCGGTTTGGACCTTAAGGGTCTAGTGCTGTCATACTCATACTTACCGGTTAATGGTATTGAGTTAAAAATGTCATCGTTTGTTGAAGGGGATGCTGAAAAAAGGTGCCCTATATTGCTTATATGCCCTTTTAATACCTGCATGCATATAGGTTTTTCTTTTAATTGAAACTCCTCCTAAATGTTCCCTAAAAGTTTCAACTTAATGCCGTTAGTATTGTTAGTTGTAGTAACCGTAGAAGCAGCATTAAATGAATACACACAGTGTCTTCTGGCTAGCTCAAAATCCACAACCTTTGAAGGTATGAAGGTGAAATTTTCAGAGAACGGATGACAACCTGCTATCAGTATGCAGGTTGTCAAAAGGGCATATCAGCAATATCTTAGGAACAGATTCGTGTGTGAAATTAAAACTTGTAACGTTTGTTGTGTGGGATGTTGAACTAACCGAAAGACAATATTTGGATCATAATGCTAATGCTTCTACTCCTACAAATACTGCTACTATTACTATTACAGCTACTACTACTACTGCTACTAAAGCTGAGACTGCTACTATTAACTGTACTGCTACTGCTACTACTATATTTACTGGTGCTACTACTACAACTAATAAACCTAAGGGTATTAAGGCGGAAATTTTGGGCAATATTGTAACTATATTGAAATAAATCGAAACGCACTATGCCCATATAGGTTGTCAAGAACACGTGTCAGCGATGCTTCAGGACCGGTTAATGGTATTGAGTTAAAAATTTCATCGTGTGTTGAAGAGGATGTTGAAAGAAGGTGCTATCTGCATCCTGCTACTAATGCTACTACAACTATTGCCACACATAATTACTGAACCTTTCAACAATGCTGAAAAAAATTGATGTCTCAAAAATTTGTTTGGACATTTTTTATGAGAAATGATGGGCGTTGAGTGGGTTGGTGGGTTGGAGGGTTTCTCTCAAATCACTTTGACTCTTAAAAAGGGTACTGTAACTTTCAACTTAAAATCAAATGAGACCCATCTGAATTTAATACGACCGCCCATTCCATAAAAACCTTATATGCCTCTAGGGCATAACTTAAAGCCTTTGCCCCAGAGCTCTGGGGGTTTGTGCCAACCCTGGAAGCATTGTTATATGCTCTTTGGACTATTTTAAACAAAATTGCCATCGCACAATTTCAATCAAATGCATTTGGTGAAAAGAGGGGTAGTTGGGTGGAGGGGCTACTTGACCTTGATCACTATTGACTCTTAAAGGGAACTAGAATCTTACAATTTCAACCAAATGAGCCACCTCTAAAGCTTACACAACCATCCCTTCCATAAGAACCTTAAATGCCCCAGGATCATAGCTTACAACCCTCTCCCTCAGGCTCTGGTGGTTTGTATCCACCTCAAAAGCCTTGTTATATGATATTTGGACTATTTTTTTATGCTCATTTTTGTTTCGTTTTTACGATTCGGACAAGCATTTGGGGGGCGGGGGGGGTCAAACCCCCTAATTCCATCCTTGGATGCAGCCTTGTTCTACTGTAACGCTAAAACGTTTAGGAAAAAAACTTGATTTGGATAGATTAGTCGAAGATTTCTCGAAGTAGTGAAGACGTCCCTACCCCCTATTTTAAGTATATTTGTCTAAGTGTATAGTAGGTTTTTCTGTATCTCCATTAAAAATACTCACCCCCCCCTATTATATTTTGTGACTTGGCGCCACTGATTGCGTTTAATTGTAATTAATTTGAATGAGTTCTGTTATTCAGTAACACAGTAGACAGAATATACCAGTAAGCTTATCGCAGATCATTTCTGGTCTTTCATTCTCGGTGCGAACAAAAAGCTCCTCCCACTTATTTCTGCATTAGCGGGAATGCGGGTTAGTCTGTTTCCGATTGTTTCAATGCACTTTGATGGAAACAATCGGAAACAGACTAACCTGCATTCCCGCTAATCTGACTTCGCCTATGTTTATATCTGCAAAAACGTTCTCTGGAGCACTCGCACCCCGGTCCGGGTTTTTATAAGGGGTGAGATAGAGAATGATCATACTGGATATTTATATATGAACTGTGTTCAGTAAGCTTATTGTTCTTAATTTTTGTGACTTTCGGCGTTCTACAGGCAATTGGAATTACTGAACTGCAGTCATATGGTTCTATTGAAAGCTATTGATTTAATTGTTTTCTTGCGTCATTAATGCAGGTCAGAAGACTGCATCGAAACTCAGTTGTGGGGGCGGATCCAGGATTTTTTCAGGGGGGGGGGGGGGTGCAAAATAGGTTGATCCGATAAACTTGCGTTAGGAGCAAGTTTAATTAACGCTAACTTGCGTTAATTAAGTAAATTACACTACTTTATTCTACGTTAGGGGTGGCGCGCGCCCCCCTCGATCCGTCACTGCTCAGTTGTGTGTTCTGACTTAGTTGTTTCTTTCTCTTGTATTTTCATTGTCAGAATTTGTTTGCAATTATCTTCTTTCTCATATTTTTGCGTTGATAAAAAATTCCAGATGTGAAGCCGAAAAATTCTGACTTTTATTTGTAATTGCAATTTTTCTTTCAACAATCACTGTCTTAATTAAAATATAACCCATTATTATATTTTATATTGTTTCATATGTTCATTGGCTTTCATTTTGGAGAATTTTGTTTATGAAATACAATCAACCAAGAGTTTCTCAGTACATCTTGTATGAGTGATAATGGAACATATTTGTGTCATTGTTTAAAAGCTATATCAAGAAGGTCGTAAATGCCTTGTTTTACAAAAAAAAATCCTGTGTTTTACAACTTTACTGAAATTAATCGGTATTGCTGGAGTTTTCATGGGATGAGGGAGCAAGATCAGATAATACCAATTTTCACGTTATTTTGACCATATTTTTATTTTTTTTATTTCTAACTATTTTTAAAATTAGTAACAAAATGTAATTATGTAATTAAGTGATCATGAGTAATAATGGAACATATTTGTATCATTGTTTAAAAGTTATATCAAGAAGGTCGTAAATGCCTTGTTTTACAAAAACAGATTCCTGGTTTTTACAACTTTACTGAAATTAATCGATTTTGCTGGAGTTTTCATGGAATGAGGGAGCAAGATTAGATAATACCAATTTCCACGTTATTTTGACGATTTTTTTTATTTCTAACTATTTTTAAAATTGTCTATTATAGGTGTAGATACCCTAATGTCTTTTGTAGAATCCCTAATGTCTACCCTAAGTTGTAGATACCCTAATTGCCAAATGCCTAATGTCTTTGTTCGTGGGTGCTAAAACAATATTTAAATCAGGCTTTGAAAGTTTGTTATTTTAAATATACTGGTCAGATTCATTAAGAAACTAATTTATCATATTCCTGGAATGGGCTTGCAGCATAATTCTAATACATTCTCAGTTTCTTATTATTATTCCTATGAAACTGATAATCAGGTGTCATAACGTCCCCGGAGGACGGCTGGAACATAAGTCAACAGTCAGGTCAATCTGTTTGATTGACTTCCTCTAGTTTGTTAATTTCTTTACTTAGCATTTATTACCATTTTTTTCATTGAAACAATAGCAGAGGTTTTAACCATTTTTAACTTGGAAACAGTTCGAAAAAGACAAAATTTTGTAAATAATGGTGATGTTATACGATTTGTATGTTTCCCCTTGGGATTTCTGTTCATTAAAGTTCACGGATTATTTTGTGCCAGGTTCGCTGTTGTATAAACTACTAGAGAAGTACGTTCTAACACAAGAGCAATTGGAATCCAATGGTTTCCCAATGCCAGATCCAGTGGAGAAAGGAAGGGCAAGGATGGTCCTTAATGTAAGTATTCTCTGTTCTTCTATCCCTATCTCTTTCTCTCCCTCGGTGACTTACGCAGGGTGGGGGGCACTGGGCAAACTTCCCGTGAAACCCTAAATTTAATGAATATCTGGCAGAGGTGGTTTTAGGGGGAGCAGAAAGGGCACTTACCGTGGACGCCTACATTTTAGGGGTGCAAAATTTCCAATAAATATTGTAACAGCTATAATCATTTTGTTATTTCTGAAATTTAATTTTTATTAAAGTAAAGGGCACAGTTACTAAATGAACATAGTTAATAAATGATTAATTAATGAGTAAATTAAAAATGATTATTTTGCTAAAATTTGGTCTGAAATTTTTTTGACAGGCAGGGGAGGTGGGGTGGGGCTAATCAAGATTTTGCCCCGGCACAAGAGAGGCCAGAGAGGCCACTGATATCTGAATAATTCTTATGCAAAGTATAAAAAATGTATTTTATTGTTTAGCTACCGACCCCTCGAAATAAATTCCTGCGTTTATCCCTACTCTCTCTGTTTCTTTCTTTTATATATTATTTGCTCCTTTTTTATGATGATAAGAGCTAACTAGTCTCATGATTGTTGGCTACTTTTAGTTCTCAACATTTAAGCTAAGCAAATTTGACTGTAAAAGTATTATCTGATTGTATGCTACCAAGTTTAAATAATGTCTCTATTTCCTCCAGAGTGGCTACAAAAAGTAAGCACAGAAGAGGCTGGGGGTCTTTGAGCTTAAAATCTCAAGCTTTTTGCGGATCACCCTGCAATCTCCTTTATTCCCATATAATTTACCTTTTGTTGTCGTTATTTTTTAAAGACCCCCCCCTTCATTCTCTTTTCTTTATTGCTTACTAGCCTGCTTAGTGCAGTGGATAGTGTGTCCGACTTTTATTCCAAAGGTTGCGGATTCAGCTCTTGTAGTAATTGAGTTTTTATTGGAATGTTTTTCCGTAGACGAATTTTTGTAACATTTTTCTTATGAATGACGTTACAAATACTTGGGATTGTTATAATGAAGTTTGCTAAAGATGAGTATCTGTGCTAAATATTTTGAAAGCACATTACGATTTAAGTTGTTTGTCGATAGTATAGAATAGATTGTTGGTATAAATATGGAAAAAGACTTGCCGAATAAGATAAAACGAAATTAAAGTTCTTTACTATCGACTCCAAGGGAAGCTTGGTCCCATGGTACTTATTGTTAAAATAATGGGAAAAAGAAAAATTAGTAGCATATGCGAATTTGTTCAAGGGGTATTGGAAACTTATAATATTAGAAACTGGGGCTTTTGTCGAAAAGTAATATCACAACTGCTGTGTAGCATTTGATGATTGTTTCCTTTTTTTAGCATACGATAAAGCGCTGCATACCCGAAGCTAAACTTCTCATGTACTTTAAAATAAAAGAGAGGGTAAAGAAGCAGGGTTGTGTCAGGTTTAGCTTATCATAAAACGCAGCTTACCCGAAGATTAACTTCTCAGGTACCTTCAAATATGAGGGAGGGTAAAGAAGCAGGGATGTGTCAGAAAGGGAAGGTAAAGTCAACTAATCTGCTTAACCTGTTAATGTTTCCCCTAACTAATATAGGTCTGCTTTGTGTAAAATAGATTTCACATAAAATTATTCTTAAGAATAAAAAAAGCGCTAATAAATTATCACTTACAGAGAAATTGCAACTTTAATCCGATATCAATTGTAAATTAATTATCAAATTATCAAGTTTCCATTGACATTTTCTAGTTTTTTAATGAAGTTGTTGTCAGACACTATACTGTCAGTGGCGTTAGTAGTTTTAATCTCTATTTTCCATTGTTAAATTGCCAAAGATCCGACTCTGTTTCTCTTTCTCTGTGGTCCTAGTGGAATATGATGGTTGCAACATAATCATCTAATGACATTTGTTACATTGCAGACTTTTAGAAAGAAAGTGGAGCTTCCCACATTAGAAAGCCCATTTGAAAGACGATGCGATCGATGTTCTGTAGTATTTTTAGTCGACAAAAGGGGAATACTTGTAAAGAAAGAAGAATGCACTTACCATTGGGGTAAGCCAATCAAACGAAGAGGTAAGTTCTTTACTGAAAATGATACTCATTTTTTATGCTTTCCTTTCGAACTTGACAAATAGCTTTCATTTTTGTGACTGTATAATCAGTATAAGATATTTTTTTTTTAGGCATTATTGGTTAGAGTTGACAAAGAAAATGTCAGAAGATACCAACGAGATCTTGAAAATATAAGCAAAATGACAAAAATGGTAGACAGTTTGGACTGATAATCACGGTCCGTCTTCAATGCCTGTTAAAGAACCACACACATAGGGTGTATCCAGGATTTTGTTGAGGGAGGGGGTACAGGAAAAATCTTTACAAAACATGTCAAAATCTGTTTATATGCGTTTTGTTACTTTTTTATGGGTCTGGCAAAAATTATTAAGGTCAAAGACATTTGGACTCAAAGTCACCGCCCAGCCACTGGCTGTCCTGCCCAGTGTCTAGGCATGAGGCAGGGTATTTTGTGGAATAGACTGCCAAATTTGGACAAACTGAAGCCAGATGTCACTATACACAGTGGAAAAAGGGATCCATGAATCTGGGCAGAGGCTGATATTGGTAGAGTTGAAGGTATTTCACAAACTGGATATAAAGCTGGATGACATAGTTAGGGAACTTAATGTCCGACAGCTGGCAATACACATAGCAATGATGGTGAAAACTAAACATTAGTCCCCGTATTTGAGCAGTATTTTCTTTCAAGGATTTGAGGGGGGGATAATAATTTTGTTTCTGATAATTTGAATAAGATGTGCAGAGAAATTCTAGAAAGTGAAAGATTTTAGTGGGGCTTATATGCCGACCCTTACTAGCCTCCCCCCTGTTTTTGTGTGAAGGCAATGGCCTTTGTTGCCTGAGTCTGGAGTCATTACCGTATGTCTATCCATAATAAATATAGTAGCCTTACTCTTACCAAAAGCCATTAACTAAGAAGCTATTAAAAGTAAGGGGGTGTTAAGAAGACTATAGGAAAACAACCAGACAGTTTTCTTTTGCTAACTAAGAAGTGTGTAATGGCAATAACATTTCAGCAACAGATCTACACCCCAAATCAGGGCAAAGACGACTAGGACCCAAAAGCACCATTCTGCTGACAGGCACGCCAACAGAGCCATTCGGCTCCAAAATCAGTCAAAGACAAACCTCTGCTCTGGAACCCTTTTAACAAGCCTGAATTATAAGGTCAAAAACATTTGGACTCAAAGTCACCGCCCAGCCACTGGCTGTCCTGCCCAGTGTCTGGGCATGAGGCAGGGTATTTTGTGGAATAGACTGTCAAATTTGGACAAACTGAAGCCAGATGTCACTACACACAGTGGAAAAAGGGATCCATGAATCTGGGCAGAGGCTGATATCGGTAGAGTTGAAGGTATTTCACAAACTGGATATAAAGCTGGATGACATAGTTAGGAAACTTAATGTCCGACAGCTGGCAATACACATAGTAATGATGGTGAAAACTAAACATTAGTCCCCGTATTTGAGCAGTATTTTCTTTCGAGGATTTGAGGGGGGGGATAATAATTTTCTTCCTGAAAATTTGAATAAGATGTGCAGAGAAATACTAGAAAGTGAAAGATTTTAGTGGGGCGTATATGCCGACCCCTACTAGCCTACCCCCCTGTTTTTGTGTGAAGGCAATGGCCTTTGTTGCCTGAGTCTGGAGTCATTACCGAATGTCTACCCATAATAAACATAGTAGCCTTACTCTTACCAAAAGCCATTAACTAAGAAGCTATTAAAAGTAAGGCGGTGTTAAGAAGACTATAGGAAAACTACCAGACAGTTTTCTTTTGCTAACTAAGAAGTGTGTAATGGCAATAACATTTCAGCAACAGATCTACACCCCAAATCAGGGCAAAGACGACTAGGACTCAAAAGCACTATTCTGCTGACAGGCAGGCCAACAGAGCCATTCGGCTCCAAAATCAGTCAAAGACAAACCTCTGCTCTGAGACCCTTTTAACAAGCCTGAATTATAAGGTCAGAGACATTTGGAACCAAATTTTGCAGCCACATCCTCCCAAAAATTTCAAATCCCCATAATAAAGATAAGGATTGTGTACTTACCATAATGTACTTACCATAATAAAGGTAAGGAAAGGTAAGAATAAATCCAATTAATATCGAGTCTCAAGGCGAAATTAAGTTACGTTGTTTGCATAGCTGTCACGTTGTCGTCGTAGCTGTTATGCTATGTGGTAGCTTATACTATGAAGGTGAACATTTCATTATTTGAAATACTTTATTACCTAGGCCGTATCCAGGGGGAGGAAGGTTCAGGTTTTGAATCCCCTCCCCGAAACTTTTTGTTAAATAACAAATTAACAAATTTGTTACGCGTTTTAAAGTTTTTTTTTTAATTCCCCTCCAAACAAAAATCCTGGATACGCCCTTGTTTTTACATACCTGATATACTTAAGTTAGGTTAAAGTTAGCAAAAGAAAACTGTTTGGTAGTTTTCCTATAGTCTTCTTAACACCCCCTTACTTTTAATAGCTTCTTAGTTAATGGCTTTTGGTAAGAGTAAGGCTGCTATGTTTATTATGGGTAGACATGCGGTAATGACTCCAGACTCAGGCAACAAAGGTCATTGCCTTCACACAAAAACAGGGGGGAGGTTAGTAAGGGTCGGCATATAAGCCCCACTAAAATCTTTCACTTTCTAGAATTTCTCTGCGCATCTTATTCAAATTATCAGAAACAAAATTATTATCCCCCCCTCAAATCCTCGAAAGAAAATACTGCTCAAATACGGGGACTAATGTTTAGTTTTCACCATCATTACTATGTGTATTGTCAGCTGTATTGACATTAAGTTCCCTAACTATGTCATCCAGCTTTATATCCAGTTTGTGAAATACCTTCAACTGTACCGATATCAGCCTCTGCCCAGATTCATGGATCCCTTTTTCCACTGTGTGTAGTGACATCTGGCTTCAGTTTGTCCAAATTTGGCAGTCTATTCCATAAAATACCCTGCCTCATGCCCAGACACTGGGCAGGACAGCCAGTGGCTGGGTGGTGACTGAAAGAGCAATAGTAGCCATCTGTTTATGGATGGGCAATGACAAGGCCTACTACTCGCAGGGAACCACGCGAAGGTTACAACTACTACCCTAAGAGTAACCTTACTACCCCAAGAGTAACTTTACTACAGTCTCTTCCAAGTAGCGTATCAAATCTATATTTTCTGTAGGGTGGGGGTGTTCCTACAAAAAACTTATTCAAGTCTCAGTGTGGGCAAAATTATAGTGGATACAGTTCCTTCAATCTTGAATGAATTGTATATCTTTATATTAATATGCATTTTCTTGCGTTTGTACGAGTCGGATAATTTCTTTTTTTTCGGGTGGGGGCTCAAACCTGGTACGCCCCCTCCTCCTGAATACGGATTTTGAATTATTCTCATTTTGTTCGCAATCTTCAATTTTTCCATTTTCCGTTCCATCGTTCCACTTTCCGCTTCTATGCACTATCTGTGGTTCCTCACTTGACAGTTTTGATTTATGTCGCCTGCCAATCCACCATTATCCTTCATTTAGCACAGGATATATTTTCAAGCTTATGAGGCGGTATATTTAGCTTTGAAGATATACAAGAAGCATTATTAAGCTTAATCTGTGTCATTGTGATGCCTTTCTATCAGGTTAGGAAATGCAATTTTCCGGATAGATGTCTTACATCTCATTGTGTGGAAATAGATTGTATGCTTGTTGCTAGCTAGAGCTTTTCTGATGTATTCTCCTTTTTTCTCCCTCACCTGGTAATGGAAATTAAAGGTATTTAAAGAGTGCAGCAATAATGGGGCTAATAGGGATGCAATTGCCCTCGTTAATCTTTGTTCCGCCTATGGCTAGGGCACGTTCTGCGGATGAAGGATGACAAATTGCCAAGAATATCATTTTTCGCCAACCGTCTAGGGCTAAACGGAAAGCAGGTTATCCGTGGGGTTGGAGGATGTCATAAAGAAAGATTTAAAGGAAATGGGAACTTCCTGGGAAGGTGTAAAGAGGAAGGCTTTAAATAGATTGGGATAAAGGAGGAGCGTGCGTAGCTTTGTTGGCCTCAGGCGGCTTTGTGCTGCGATGAGCTGTTAGTAGCAGTAGTAGATCTCGAACAATACTTTAAATACTCTCGTAAAAATCGAACCCCGCTGGAAGTGGTGGAAAAAGCCAAGTACTTAGGTTTCTTCCTTTTTCGAATTGGAAAATGGACGGGTCATGTTACAACAATATCACAGAAAGGAAGAAATGCATTATTTGGAATATACAGAAGCACACTAACATCAGAAATAAGTAAATTAAGCCTCCACAAATATATATTTAATACTAAAGTACATTACGGATCAGAAATGTGGGGGTATCAGCCGGCAAAGCAACTAGAAACCCTTCAACTTCAATATTATAAACGAGTTTTTGGCTTACAGAATACAACACATACGTTAGTATTAAAAGGTGATCTTGGTATATTTAACCTGAAATTGAAAAGATATTCACAAATCATCAAATTTTGTTTCAGACTCCTCAAACTTCCCCAGACTAGACTTGCCCGAGCCAGAAGATCATGAAAAGTTCTTCAACGAATTTAGTGCAAGACTTGAAGACCAAGAAGTGCAACTATGGCAATCAGCTGTGGATAAATCTCCGAGTCATTACTTTGTATAGAGAAGTAAAAGAGAACTTTGGGCAGGAGTTTTATTTTACGTTGGGATTACCCATTAAATATCTGAGGATTTGGATTCAGATTCGAGCTAATTGTCTTCCAATTTTATGGTAAGGTTGTAAGGAAAATGAGGGAAGGTCCGGAGGTCGGGTGTAGTTGCTTGAGATGATTATGGGTTGGGCCATTTCCTCCTCCGGTGTAAGCAGCTTTCTCATTTAAGGGGATCAATTATCCAAGAAGGGGAAGATAGGCTGCTTCGTGAGTTAACGGGGTCTAGGACTCCTTGTTATATTGTGGCGGTAAGAAATTTTGTATTGATGGGAAGGATGTCAAATGGAGTATATTTTTTCTTTAGTATTCGTCTTTTTTGTATATGGCTTTAAAAGGCTTTTAAATACAGATTATTATTATTATAATTTCGGGTTGAGGAAAAGAAACTAGTATTTTCTTAAGAGTATTGGATCTTAGAATTACCGCTTTTGTATCTCATTTAAAAGAAATCAAATCATGAAGGCCGTGCCCTGGGGGGGGGGGGGGGGGGGGGCTATGGGGTTTGACCCTCCCTCCCCTTGGAAATTTTGCCTGGCTCGTAAATCGTAATAAAATGCCTATAAACAAATTTTGATGTTTAAAAAGATTGTGCAAAAGAAAAAAAAAATCGAAATCCTTCCCCCTTTCCATCATAAACATCAACAACAACAAGAAAAAATAATGGAATTATTTTCGCAAGACAGTGGAATTCTTTATTTGAATGAATATTTCGACCCTATGTTCAAGGGCCGTCCTCAGCAATACATAAATATATAAAAGAAAAGAGACATTAAAATACGAACATTAAAACTGAAATGAATTTTTTTAAACAGTCCCAGCATCCTTACTTCAGTAAAGTTCAACCAGAGTCTTGGTTGAAATTCGCTGAAGTAAGGATAATTCCCTATTGTTTTTCCTTGTTGTTGATGTTTATGAACTAAAATCTGGGATACACCATTGTAAATCATTCCGCTGCATGTTTCAAAATGCTTTTTAACGTAACACATAAAGTTCTAATTTTCAATTACTTATGTTTGAGTTATCAGTGTTGCCGGAAAAAAAAAAATTGCAAATTTCAACCTGACACTGATTGAGGTCTCAGTGGTGTAGATGTCTTATGACTAGCATGGTTAATTATCTCTTGTTTTGGTTTAAAGGCCAATTACCTCTGAATAATTACCTCTTAATTAACTCTGAATTGTTTATTTATTGTTTTTTTTTTCAATAATTCATAGAATCAGCTGTTAGATCTTCAATTTTATTTGGAGAAAGAACCTTAATGATTTGAAGGAAATCCTATTTCAGTAATATATGGAATCTTCAGCTGGTGCTTCAAACGATTTAAAGTGGTGTTAGAAAATAACTGTTTCTCGAGATGCTTTGGGATAAGACTGTATCCAGGGAGGGGGTTACAAGGTTTGCTCCCCCCCACCCCTGAAATTTTTGTTTGACTTGTACAAATGTAACAAAAATGCATAAAAACAATTTTTATGCGTTTATTAGTTTTTTTTTTGTAAAAACAGCCGGAAAAATACCCCCCCCCCGAACAAAAATTCAGGATATGCCTTTGCCCTCAGAATATAGTTTTATACGTATTTAATTCTGAATACGCCAAATTATTTCATTGCAATCATTTTTTGCTTGTGTTTAGAACTGTAAACTCTTGTTTCCAAAACTATTGATGCTTGAATTAGAGATCTTATCGAATTGGTATCAAAAGCGCCAAAAAGGAGGGGGGCATGCCTCAGCCACCCATCCCCTAGAATGTCAAAAACATGACGCTTTTCTGGCAAAAAAATCGTTGTTTTTGTATGTAAAAATGGAACCATGTTAAACAGACAGAATTGAGGTTATTTTTGGGTGAAAAGTGTTACGAAATATTATTCGGGGCATATTTCTATCTATTAAAAAAGATAGAATTAATATTACTCTTTGCTCATCAATGCTTCAAATAAAACATCATCACATTAATAATTTGAGGCTTCCACTTCCTCCCATCACCCCTCCTTCAAAATATTGGAACTACCAATGGTTACCAAGCCACATGAAAAATTATTTATGATACGCCAGTTGCAAAAAAAAGAGTATATAATAATATTAGTCTTTGCATAGTAATAATAATAATCTGTGTTTAAGAGCCTTTTAAAGCCATATCAGAGGCAACGCTGTAGCGTTGCCTATAATAAAGACCATACGGCTCCAATGTTTTATTATTATTATTTTTTTTTTCCAGAGACACTTCATACGGAAGGGGTCGTCGTAGAAACTTCAAAGGGGGCTCATTCGATTGGAAATCGAGAGTTCTAGTGCCCTTTTTAATAGTCGAAAATGATTGGAGGGCAACTACCCCCCTCCCCCCACGCCCATCATTTCCCCAAACACATCCAATCAAAATTTTGAGATAGCCATTTTGTTCAGCATAGTTGATTTCCTGATAGAAAATATGTTTTTGAGGAGGACACTCCCCAACAGCCCTCAGGGCAAGGGTTTTAAGTTATACCCTGGGGGCATATAAGGTTTTTATAGAAGGCGTTGTCGTAGAAACTTCAAAAAAGGCTCATTCGATTGGAAATTAAAGGGCTAGTGCCCTTTTTAATAATCGAAAGTGATTGGAGTGTAACTAGCCCCCCCTCCCCCCACGCCCATCATTTCCCCAAACACATCCAATCAAAATTTTGAGATAGCCATTTTGTTCAGCGTAGTTGATTTCCAGATAGAAAATATATTTTGAGGAGGATACTCCCCCACAACCCTCAGGGCAAGGGTTTTAAGTTATGCCCTGGGGGTATATAAGGTTTTTTATAGAAGGCGTTGTCGTAGAGAAACTTCAAAACAGGCTCATTCGATTGGAAATTAAAGGGCTAGTGCCCTTTTTAATAGTCGAAAACGATTGGAGGGCAACTAACTCCCCCCCCCCCACGCCCATCATTCCCCCAAACACATCCAATCAAAATTTTGAGATAGCCATTTTGTTCAGCGTAGTTAAAATCCAGATAGAAAATATATTTGTGAGGAGGACACTCCCCCACAACCCTCAGGGCAAGGGTTTTAAGTTATGCCCCGGGGGGCATATAAGGTTTTTATAGAAGGCGTTGTCGTAGAAACTTCAAAACAGGCACATTCAATTGGAAATTCAAAGGGCTAGTGCCCTTTTTAATAGTCAAAAGTGATTGGAGGGCAACTAGCCCCCCCACGCCCATTATTCCCCCAAACACATCCAATCAAAATTTTGAGACAGCCATTTTGTTCAGCGTAGATGATTTCCAGATAGAAAATATGTTTTTGAGGAGGACAATCCCCCACAACCCTCAGGGCAAGGGTTTTAAGTTATGCCCTTGGGGCATATAAGGTTTTTATAGAAGGTGGTGTCGTAGAAACTTTAAAAAGGCTCATTCGATTGGAAATTCCGAGGGCTAGTGCCCTTTGTAATAGCCGAAAGTGATTTGAGGTCAACTAACCCCCTTCTCACGCCCACCTTTTCCCCAAACACATCCAATCTTAAAACGAGTATAAATCTTAAATAAATCTTAAAACGAGTGAAACTTAAATTGAATATGCAAATCAAGTTTGAATCGAATAAAAATAACTACAAACAAGAGTTTGGGTATCGTCTCACTGCAGAAGCCTAAAACCTACTGCGTCATTGGCGCTTTACTGAAAACTATTCTTTGAAATATTTTCACTTTTGTAACTTTAAGAAATCAAAAATTAATTAAGATTTTAGGGAATAAATATCAGCATATGTATATTAAATTGACAATGCACATTTTTTTTCAGTAAACTCATTTGAATTTTTTTTCAGTAAAGTACAAATTATATTCTGGCTTTTAGAAAGCATAGGGGTTTTGAACCCTACTCACATTAATTTATGCTCGTTTCGAGTTTGACTCTAATATTTATTTTAATTTTTGTTCGTTTTGGGTTTCATTTATTTATTGATACTGATTTGGGGTAGTTGTATGCTTGGTAGATTATATGATAGTCCGGACGCCAGGTGTTGAAAATGTGAACCATACCACGACGGAATGGGGCTGCTACGAGAATTAGCCTACCCTCCACCCCCTAAATTGACCATGCGGATTCAAAAATACCAATGGCACTTGCTTGCGAGTGGTGGAACACTCCGAAACTTGACATTTTATTATATTTTGGTGTTTCATGCAAGAAAATGCATGTTCCACAAAGTTTGAGGTGCAGTTTTCCGCTCAAATAGAAATGCCTAGAAGCCATAGAATGTTTTCATAACAAACTAACACGATTAGTTACAAAAAAAGGCATTGTTGACAGATCCATCAGTTCAAGATTTTTTTTCACTGTAATTTTTATTTTCATTTTCAATGCTGTAAGAACTGAAAAATAATAAATTTGTAATATACGAGTAATTCGTTTTCACTGAAGCACCAATGACGCAGAAGGCTTTAGGTTTTTACAGTTAAAGAAGGGGGCAGTATCCAAATTTTGCTTGTAGTGAAACTATATTTGTCTTGACCAATCTTGAAAAGAACTAATAAATTAAACTGAATATTTGATGCATAATGATATTAATTGCTAAAAGCTCATCAGTTCAAAATCTTACTGTAATTTTAATATTTATTTTCAATATTAAGTACAAAAGAAAACATTTGTAATATAATTCGTTTTCAGTAAAGCGCCAATGACGCAGTAGGTTTTAGGCTTATGCAGTGAGACGATACCCAAACTCTTGTTTGTAGTTATTTTTATTCGATTCAAACTTGATTTGCATATTCAATTTAAGTTTCACTTGTTTTAAGATTTATTTATTCATTTACATTAACATATATTGTATGTTTGTTCGCATTGATTGTTATATAATTTCTGTTCGTTTTAAGTTTCATTTATACTTTAATAGCAAAATATTTGTTTTCGTTTTAAGTTTCATTTTCATATTCAATCTAAGCATAACTTGCTTTAAGATCTATTTATTCATTTATATTATTACTTGTTGTATGTCTTTTGCTATGATTGTTTATTTAATTTCTGTTGGTTTTGGGTTTCATTTATTCTTTAATAGTAATTTCTGGTCGTTTTGAGTTTGAATTTTAACAGGTATTTGTATCTCCTGAGCTTAAGTTTAAAATGGCCTTTACTTTTCTTTGAAAAACTTATTTTTCGGAAAGTTTTTTTTAATTAATATACAAAAAAGACAAATACTAAAGCAAAATTACACTCCATTTGACATCCTTCCCTTCAATACAAAATTTCCTACTGCCACAATATAACGGGGGGACTACAAGTAGACCTCATTAACCTACGAAGCAGCCTATCTTCCTCTTCTTGGATAATTGATCCCCTTAAATGAGAAAGCTGCTTACGCCGGAGGAGGAAATGGCCCAACCCATAATCATTCTCCCCACATCTCAAGCAACATATTTCTGTTTATTAAAAAAGACAACTAATATTATTCTTGGCAAATAAGTGTTTCAAATAAAATCCTCACTCCTCATCAAGAATACTAGAACTGCCAATTGATGCCCGTGTCACATAAAACATTATTTAGGATACGTCAATTGCAAAAAAGAATAATATTAGCCTGTGTATATAAGCACGTGAAATAAGATACTAAATGCGAACCTGATCAGTTTTTAATTTCAGGAATTGGAGGCTTAGAAACTAAATACTCATGCTGTGGCTGTGATATTGATTCAACGGGTTGTACTGTTGGCTCTTCTCACGTTATAGAACAAGTTGATCTAAATTGTGTCAAAGGTTTTGTATCAACACTTCCCAAAAATCCCCCTGAGGATGGTAACTTTGGAGTTTATGCACTTGACTGTGAAATGTGCTATACAACTGGAGGCATAGAATTAACCCGACTAACAGTTATTGGGTCAGACTGTCAAATTGTTTATGAAACTCTAGTCATGCCCGATAACCCCATTCTGGATTATAATACCAGGTTAGTTTTTTCTGTTTTGATTTACCTTCAGCCTTTTTTCTGTTTTGATTTACCTTCAGCCTTCAGCCTTTTTTATAATACCAGATTAGTTTTTTCTGTTTTGATTTACTTTTCGTTTTGAGGCTTTCAAGTTTAATCTTGCCTATCAAAAGTTACGAGTCTGAGAAAACTTGCCTTATTTTGAAAGAAGAGGGAAACACCCCCTAAAAGTTATAAGATCTTAATGGAAATCACATCATCAGATTCAGCGTATCAGAGAACCCTACTATAGAGGATTCAAGCTCCTATCTGTAAAAAAGTGGAATTTTGTATTTTTTGAATAAGAAAGATCACGGATGCGTGTTTATTTATTTTTTTCCAGGTGTCATCGTATCGACCCAGTGGTCCTGGAATATCGCGAGAGGGCTCATTCGAACAGAAGTTAGAAATTCTAGTGCCCTTTTTAAGTGACAAAAGTCGTCTTCAGCCTTTTTTTTAAATAGCTGAACCTAAACACATTCGTAGGAAATTCCTTTGGCTGGGGATTTGAGTTTCAAATCGTAAGTCAATATTGTTAAAGCCGGCGGGGTAGTATGGTTGTACTCGTGAGGGATAATAAACAATCAAAATGACACCAGATAGGCAACTTGTTTGAAACAGTGAACGCAATAAAGACAAATTAAGAACATTGGTGGGTGATGGAAAGAATGTTGTAGTGAGTGACATACGAATTTCATGATAAATCAGACTAGATTCTTACGCTTAGATTGATATTTGAGAAGTGTATGGGTTATGAAATTCACGTAAGGTATGAGGTAGGATTAGTGATATACTCAGTGCAGAGTCGGGAGTTAATTAAGAGCTCTAGAGAACTATCAAAACCCTTCCCAGGTTTAAGAAAGATATTTTAAAGCTTATAAAACTTCAAACATTCCGAGATAAGCTGCAATTGTTTTTTCAAACAGTTCGTGGTAACGAACTGTAAGTAAGGAGCAACCCGGCTCAATAGTAACCAAAACTCCAAAAAATGGAATTTTGATACCAATAGATACATCAAAAGAATCAGATTTTTATGCTAATTGTAAATATATAATTTTTATCAAGTTTAGTCTTACTTATCCAAAGTTACGAGCCTGAGAAAATTTGCCATATTTTTGAAAAAAAGAGGGAAACACCCCCTAAAAGTTATAAGGTCTTAATGAAAATAACGCCATCAGATTCAGCGTATCAGAGAACCCTACTGTAGAGGTTTCAAGCTCCTATCTGTAAAAATGTGGAATTTTGTATTTTTTGCCAGAAGAAAGATCATGGATGCGTGTTTTTTTCCAGGGGTGATCGTATCGACCCAGTGGTCCTAGAATATCGTGAGAGGGCTCCTTAGAACGGAAATTGAAAGTTTTAGTGGTCTTTTTAAATGACCAATAAAATTAGTGGGCAACTAGGCCCCCTCCCGGGCTCATTTTTTCCCAAAGTCACCCGATCAAAATTTTGAGATAGCCATTTTGTTAAGCATAGTCGAAAAATTTAATAACTATGTCTTTGAGGATGACTTAATCCCCCACAGTTCTCG
Source organism: Artemia sinica (assembly GCA_027921565.1). Classification (NCBI taxonomy): domain Eukaryota; kingdom Metazoa; phylum Arthropoda; class Branchiopoda; order Anostraca; family Artemiidae; genus Artemia; species Artemia sinica. The sequence continues at coordinate 12,362,218 of CM051272.1, forward strand.
GGGGAAGGGCTGCAAGATGTGAAATTCGCCCATTGTTTACATATAGTATTGTTTTTTGGGAAGTATACATACGTTTTCAGGGGGATTTTTCTGGTGGAGGTCGGGGGAGGAGGTTACCTGTGAGAATCTATCCATAGAAGAATTTTTAACGGGGGAAAGGAATTTCCCATGAAGGGGGTGCCGGATTTCCCTGCATTATTTGAAACACGATAAGAAATTAAATAAAAAGCTTTGTTTTTTCAACTGGAAGTAAGGAGCAACATTAAAACTTAAAATGAACAGAAATTATTATTGTCTATGAGGGGTTTCGCCCCCTCGTCTATGCCTTGCTCTTTACGCTAAAGTGTTTTTTTGTACTTTCAAAACAGCTATTTATTCTAATTAAATGGCCTTTGTGATTCAGGGGTCATTCTTAAAGAATTGGAAAAAAAAAATCGAACTTGAGCGTAAAGAGTGAGGTATTGACAAGGGGACGAACCCCTCATGTACGTAAGGTAGCCGCCTAAAGAAAGACATGAAAGAAATTGATTTAATATTTACAACAAACACTTAAAAAACAGAACTCTTAACAAACAAACAGAACAAACAAAAAAAGAAATAAAACAACCAAATTATGACCAATCTCTATTCATGAAAATAAAAACAAATATGCAAAAAAAATAATAATAAAAAAAAGAGAAGAGAGAAGGCAAACAAATATTAGACCTTCCAATCAAGGTATCTCAAAATTTTGATCGCATGTCTTTGTGGAAATAAGGTACGAGGAAAGGGGTTTTGAAATTAAAAATGAAATTAAATTAAAAAAAAAGAAATTAAAAAAAGCATCATGAACATGAGAAAAAGAATAATAATAACAAAAAAAGAAGAAATCTTGCTTTTGTAAAGTATGAGAATTTTTTTTTGGTATTTTAATTGAACATAAAATTGAGAAACAACAAATTTTTCCCTTCTAGATTTAGAAAAATACACCCCTCTCCCTACATTTCAATGAATTAGTGTCCCTGGCCCAATTTCTTTCATTCTCTCTATCCGACAGGATTTCTTTGCTTAAAAGCTTGTTCTTTAGATTTCTTATTTTCTTCCCCCAGGGAAATAAATCCGTAGTACGAGTCTACTACAAAGGACCTTAACAAGAATATAACCAAAGGCAAAAAGCTATAACATGGTATAAAGTGGACTTTAAAGCTGATTAGTTCTATCACAGTGTGAAAAGAAAGAAAATGAATCGCTGAAATGCGCTTTCTTTTCTTGCACGGGCTGATTGGCTTGTAAATTGGTCTTGGAAAGGAGAAAAATAGTACTAAGGAAATGAAACTAGAATTAAAAAGCAGCTAGGATAATTTTGGAGAAGGAAAAAAAAACATGAAGAGAAAGGAAAGGGTAAAGTTGTACGCATATCTAGGGCGCATCCTTTTTTTATGGGGGGGGGGGCGTTCCTAAGGTTGGTGGAGTCCGAGGTCAAATCAATTTCAGCGCCCCCTCTCGGCTCAAATATAAGCAAAAATGCCGAATCAATGTGGGCAACCCCCAGTGACGGTGCCCGGGGCAGGTGCCCCGGTTGCCCCCCCCCCCTTAACGGCTCTGGGGTGGGGGTAATTTTTTCAAACGTGTCAAAAATTTATTAATATGTATTTTTGTTACGTTTTTACGGGTCGGGCAAAAATCTCGGGGGGGGGGGGGAGGGGTTCAGACCCTGTACCCATCCCCCCTGAGTACGGCCTTGAAACTTGTAGCTTTTTTCTCTCCGATTGGATTTCAAACACCTTAATATCCACTGTCCTGAACCTGAAAAACCCATGGAATTATAATAAAAAGGAGAGTTATTTCCATGAGCTGACACTATTCTGATTTATTTCTTAATTTATGTTAATCCGTGTGTTAAAATAATGATTAAAAAAAGTACAATATTTGTCTCATATACAGCAGTAATTGCAATAAAAGGACAGTTCTATGTGAACCCAACCGCAGTTGAATTTGTACGTTGATGGAATGCACGAATTATATTTACGAGCAAATTTTGTACGAATAATAATATCGAACAAATTTTGTAAACCTTGATTAACTCACTTTCTAATCGAGTTAAGGTTGGGGAGACCATTGGGGGATGGGGGGGGGTCGTTATTTTGTATTGGGTCAAAACTTTTAAAACATGGATTTGGCCACTCTGTTTTAATTCTTTATCGTAGATCTGATAATGTTTTACTTTTTTTAGTGAAGCACTTTTTTTTTATCTTCACAAATCAGAAAAAAAAATCATTCTAAAAATCACAACATTCCTGAAGTAAAAGCTTGTATAGGGGTCCAATGTACAACCGTAATCAAATCAAATGTCACATTTTATGATGGTTCTAATTCTTCCTTTGCTCTATCCCCCCTAAAAAAAAAAAAAATCAGATCAATGTTTGTTGGATGGTGTAAGATGAATAGCTATTTGATCGCTTATTCAAACGTTAATTAAAATTGATTGGCGCTAATTAAGGGGAAAGATGGATTGCTGTAATGTTTGCCTAAAAGCGGTATATGATTTTGGTTTAGAAATGTTTTCAATTCGGAATCAAAGTTGGGTAGGAGATTTGGTCCTAATAAAGGGGAAACCATATTTGTTAAGGAATTAATAGCTATTTTAGTTAAGACTCCCTCTAATAAACATTTTTCAAATCTCTTTCTACTTAATTTAATACCTAAATATATTCAAAATGTGTGTCTAGTCTTTATGTATGAATAACACTCTTAAATCTTCAAAAACCGTTGGTTCCTTATCCCCCCCCCCTCAGAAATAAAAACTGGCTACAGGTCTAATTTAGGCCGAGATCTAAATTAGTTTCCAAATACTGACTTTAAGTTTTTTTTAGTTTCCCCTCTCCCCCTATATCGAACCCCCTATTGCAAGACAAGGAATATAAAGAAATGTAAAATATCGGAAAGGACTGTGATTCCTTTCCAATAAATGAGAAAAACGCTTTTCGGTGTTCTTTTTGGTGAAAATGCATATGACTCTGAAACAGCCATTAGACGAATCTTAAAATATACCAACTGTTATATTTCTTTCTCAAATTCTTAATTTTTCATTTTAAAATCCACTAGAAAAATAGATTTTGATTGTTTGAACATAAGTCATGGTTGAGACCTGAGTAACAAAGACTATTAAACTTAGGGGTGGATCTAGAGCAAAAACTTGGGGGGGGGAGGGCAATGTGACATGTCTTCAATAAGCAAAATCTTGGGGGGGAGGAATGTGACAAGGGCACCAATAATTGATCAAATTGACAGTTTTTTAAATAAAAAATTTATTTAAATAAATTTATTTATTTAAAAAATTTATCCCATCCCCCTTGGATCCGCCAGTGATTAAACTATAAAGTTTGTATTAGCGTCTCCCCAACTTCTTTAACTGCAACCTGGCACGAGGTTTTAATTTCTTTGCGATCCAGCTCATGAAAAACAAATAGAGTTATTTAGCCTATAAACCAAGTTTCATTTTTAATAAAAACCCGGTTATTTCTCGGCCTATTTCGCGCATTGAATTTCAAAATAACCATATGAGAAAAATATGAGTAATTGAAAAATAATAGGTATAATCATTTAAAATTCTAGTAAGTGAAGTAAACTTTGATTTTTCTTTTGTTTTTTTTTCCGATGAAGAAAAATCAGGCGATAATCGTTGTTCTGGAAAGGGCATGGGTGTCGAATAATGTTCAAGCCGGAAATGAATGGTAAGCACCCTGGCACCCATAACACCTAGCAATGTTGGCAGCACAACGCGCTGGTGATAAAACTTAATGAAAAAGTACAAATACACAGTTTGCTATTCTTTGCCAGTAGCTATTCTAGCTATTCCAGTAGCTATTCAGGCGTCTAACAGATTAAAGACAAAGTAAAAAAAAGTTGTTTAAAATTTTTTTTTCATGACCCTGTAAAATTTTTTACAACCCTATTCTGGGTCTCGATCCGTATTTGGGGAACACTGTCCTGTATAATAATTAGCTATGTTTGTAAATTCAAACATCGTAACAATCATATAACGTCATGCACTTCACATTTGCAAGTGCACTGTTTCTGTTTCTGTTTTTTTAGAAAACAGAACACACAAAACAGAAAACAGTGCACCGGCACTGTTTCTGTTTTTCAGAAAAAACAGAAACGAAAAAAAACTGAACGTAAACAGATAAAGGTCCGTTAAAAACAAGTGGCCTGTTTCTACTTTCCGTTCTGTTTTTTGGAAAAACAGAAAACAACTGTTTTTATAAAACAAAATCAGCTGTTTTAACAGCTGTTTGTTTCGTTTATCTTCCTCTTTTTTAAGATGTTGCGCCCTGTCATCTATACTGGGCGAGTTATATGTTGTAATTCCCAAGCTTGCATAAAGAAACCACCTTGAAATTATCCCAAATCCACTAATCCATCTTATTTTTAATCAACCACATGCGCATACAATATGACCCTGACTCCACAGGCGATTCTAAAACCTATTAGAGGACCTGGGCAAAGCACGATTTCGTTCTTGCCACCTCAAGACGTTGAACAACAGAGTCTGAAAAAAAATGAACAAACTTTTCTTGCAAATACAAAAGGACAACAGCTCTGAATAAAATGGAAAACAAACTGGAGTTCAGACTTTTAATTTGTCACTTCATTCCATCAGTTGTTCTTGCGCATTGGATTGCTTGCACTACCCATGCTAAAATACAAATGTCTTTGGTTTTTGGGGTGGGGACCCTATACCTCCAATTAGGCGTTTTCGACCATGGTGATTTCAATGGTGCACTTTTTATTTCGATCCAATGCCATTTTTGACAATTTTCGATTTTTTTCGAAAATAAGGGAAATTTGTTTTTGGGCTATGATTAACATAGAAGTTTAATGGAGGTAATAATTAGCATTGCTGAATCAGCATCAAATAATTTTTTGCATAGAATGTTTTTTCTAAAAACATGTTTTTTTTTATTTTCGGCTACTATAGGCTGAGAATTGCTCTTTACTAGGTTGCAGCTACTGATACATTCATGGTGCCTAAAATTCGTTGAATACAAACACTGATAAATCACTAGAGCCACCTTTTCTACTGACTTGTGCTATAAAGCCCTTTCCACTTCTTTGTAAACTGCCAAACCTTACTTATTTTGTTCTAAGATCTAAGGTAACAATACTTCAAGCTTCTGGCTCTGTTTTGGACCAGCTTTAAAGTTAATATTGAGCTATAGGTTTTCAATCTCCGGAGGATGTCTTGTAGTTGGAGTAGAGCTTCTTCTTAGTTGAAAAATCATTAGTTACAACAGCTAGCTAAATAAAATAAATAAAAACTACGTCTATAGTGCTGCCTCCAGAGTCAGATGTAGTTTCAGCCCACTGATCACATATACTTTTTTCATCCAACTTGTCAGGGTCATCCATATCAGACGCAGTATTTGCAATATCATCATCTATGACATCTATCATCATCTCATTGGGTAGATCATCTTCGTCTGCATCAATCTCTTGCTCTCTACTTGAGCCTTCTTGTAGTTCGTCATCATTGTCATCAGATTCACATTTAACAACTTGTTCTAGATCAATTTATCTCCAGAAATTGAGAGTATTGGTTACACAAAGGTGAAGGAGGTGACCAAAGCACGAAGACCTTTCAATCCCCCCAAGCTAGCAAACTTTAACAATAGCGTCAACGCAAGCGCTTGGTTAAGCGAAAAAATAAAGGGTAACAAAAAACAGAACAGAAACAGGTCCGACAAAAACAGATGTCCTCTTTCTGTTTTCTGTGTTTTTGAAAAACAGAAACAGACAAAAACAAAAAAAGTACCGATGCTTAATTTGAAGCTACTTTGGCGAACACTGGTGTTCGTTGAATTTATTGAGAATTTTATGTACCTTTGCTAACCAGGGGCGAATCTCCAGCATTTTTATTTGGGAGGGGGGCAAGAAGGGTCTATATCTGGATAGTCAAAGGGCATGGGATGCATAATTTTTTCTCTCCACAATATGGGGGGGGGGGGCAACTGCCCCCTTTGCCACCCCAAACGACGCCCCTGTTGGTAACTCTACTTTATTTTATTTCATCTATATCTACACCATAGGGAATGGGATTTATTATCTATTAATTGCCACTATATATTTGTTTGTAGTTTTGATAACAGTAATTATGGACTAATTATGACAGTAATGGAGCGGCAGTAATTACTATCAATGGGTGACAGTAATTATGACAATAATTTAGGCTAGTCGGAAAAGAAAACTATTTTTGTTTAATAGCTTGGGAAATTTAGGTCAAATTCGGAGAGAGGGGCGGGTAACCCCCTGAGTACTGCATCATGCTATAATTATAGAGCCTTGCTCCTGCAAGAACCGTCGTCCTAGCATTGCCTGATCGAGGTGATTACCAACTGCGAGATTTGAAGGCCTGAGCGACAAACACCCGGCTAACCAAAAGGCCAGCTAAGCAGGTCATTTTGACTAGTCATAACATATTTAAGGAATTTGTTGTGCCTATTCTAAACATATTCATAGTGTATAATGCTTACCTATAGATTGTTTCCTTTCAACCTTTCAAGAACTTTCAGTTTTTTAAAAGATAAGGTTTTAACCTATCAAGAACGTTTAATTATCACCCGCCTGCCCTCCCCCTTTTTCAAAATCATCTCTATAGTTCTGTCTTGGGCAGACAAATAAATTACTTTTCAACTACTTATTTCACTTTTATTTTCGGTTGGACAGTCAAATTGATTCCTTACCAGGTGAAACCTTCCTTCATTTAAGATAAATATGACAAAATGTGGAATATTCGAAAGAAAACCTGTTTTCAACTTTTATTTCAAGAATTTTGTTCCACTCTTGAACAATCAATCGACTCTTAAAGTAGACGTATCATGAGAAAAAGAAAGGCTACTGTCCAAAACTTCCATGTTAAAGAGTGGATCGGAGGACTGCGAACCCCCTCTCACCCGCTCCCAATTTGCACCGCTTAAATTCAATTGCTTTATTATTTATATATAATTATATAAATAATAAAAATTATATATATATATAAATATATATATATATATATATATATATATATATATATATATATATATATATATATATATATATATATATATATATATATATATATATATATATATATATATATATATATATATATATATATATATATATATATATATATATATATATAATATATATATATATATATATATATATATATATATATATATATATATATATTATATATATATATATATATATATATATATATATATATATATATATATATCTATATATATATATATATATATATATATATATATACAGGGACGTACCCAGGATTTTTTTTCGGAGGGGGATTTACTCAATTTTTTTTTTTTTGGGGGGGGGGTCCCACAAAAAAAACGCATACAAAATTTGTTTATGTCCATTTTTGTTACGTTTTTACGAGTCAGACAAATATTCTAAGGAAACGTTTATAAGTTGCGCTAAACGCTGATTTCTAATTTATTTCAAAAAAAGGACCATAACATAATGTAGTTAGACATCAGCTCAAGGCTAATAATATAATTTATTTCATAAAAGGGCCATAACCTAACATGTTTTAAACATAACCTTGATTTATGAATCAAATTAGTTTGGTATTTGAGACGGAGAAAATTTATTACGGACTGTCGCTTCCTTTATTAAAGAAATTATTTATGGAATATATTTTTTCTGTTTTCCCAGTCGGAATATATTTCACAAGAAAACTGGAGATTTATCTATAAGGCAATTTTTGCAAGTTTTTTCAGTAAAAATACTAAAAGTAGTTATTTTTCAGAATCACCCCCTCCCTCATTTAAAACCCCTGGTCAGGTCCATAATGGCATATATGTTGAAGAAGCAATGTCAGTTTAGTTTAGATCCTCTAAAACATCAAATTTTAACGTACAAATAACAGTTCAAATAGGGATAAATCCTTTTATTAGACAGTGAAAAACAATGATAAAAATTCTCACAAAATTCTAAAAAAAACACAGTGACGTTACGTAAACAAAAACTTGCAGATAAACAAAATACCTAAATCAAATTTTAAGCAATTCCTCTCAATGATTTTGAATTTTAATTCGGTAGAAAAAAAGATTTTATATGCGCGAGATGCACATAAATGTGGTTTTCGAAATTAACCTCATTACATATTTAAAAATTTAAATATTGAAATAAATTTTAAATGTGTAATCTTTATGTCTGAACAGTTTTCCTTTCAATCTTTCATCAACTTTAAATTGTTGCCCCCTCTCACCTGAGGAGAAATCTTGGCTATAGGTCTAGTTTGGGTAAGTTAGACCACTGAACTAATTCCTAAATACTTGTTTTCCTATTTTTTTTCTTTTAAAATGTCAAGTTAGTTGCATATTAACCATTTGACCGCCCCCCCCCTTACTACACAAGAAAAAATTCAAAAATGTGTTATATTCGGAAAAACTGTGACACTTCTTGATAAAAGAAAAATATAATCTTTTTTCAATCTTTCCTTTGAATTAAAAAAGTAAGTAAGTAAGTATGACGGCACTAGACCCTTAAGGTCTGAACAGGCGGTGTTGATCTCTGTTTTGTGGCCCTTCATCCATGAAGTGAAATGGGGGGCTGGGGGCCAGCCATCCTGTGCTTTCGCACACCCTTCTTGCTTACCTTCCCCAGATTTCTCCAGGTATCCATTTTGGCAGAAACCCTGAGTATGACTGAATCATGGACCAACCCTGAAAGTATAGATTTAAGAAATGCGTTTCGTTTCGCATCTATTTCAAGGACATTGATTTCACCTAAGGTGGAAATCCAGTTTATTTCTTAAAATGGACCACGCTCTCTCCTAGTTAAAATACAGCTCCGGTTCAGACGTGTCAATTTGGGGGGGGGGGGTATTGAACCTCTCCTATATTTTGCAACCTAGATTTCAAAAAATACTTTTTTGTATTTCCGTTGAAAATACCCTTTTTTGGTATTTTGGTTGAAAAGAATTGAAAAAAAAGTTAATCCTCCCCATTAGGTTTTGATAAATTCACCCCCACTACTACATCCTCGTGAATTGACGCCCCTGCCTCGGTTTATAAATCAAATTAGTTTTATTAGTGAGATGAAGAAGATTTATTAGGCACTTTTGCTTCTTTTATTAAAGGAGTTGTTTATGGAACATATTTTCCGTTTTCTTGCTTTTTAGATGAGCTTAAATTATAAAAATAAAGCAAAGTCTGAACTTTTAGTAATCCCTTGGGAAAGATTTATTGTGGAGCTTAACATAATCTCATGTTCATCTTTTTATTTAATATACAGAATGAATGAAGCCATGAATTTATTGCTGTTTTCCATAGAATAAAATGTGCTTTTATGAAAACACATTCCAAACGATACCTGAAATGTGAGTGTAATAATGAAACAATAAGAGTTTGGCTGTGATAATGACAGTGGTCAGGAAGGGCTCTGAAACGCGGTGGCTCTGAAAAGGCCGAGTAAATTTTATTAAACATTTTCAAAATGAATTATCTAAGGGTAGTCTTAGGTAGCTACTTACTTTACTTAATACTTAATAAGGGTTTTATTTACAATAAACAAATGAATACATCAACTAGCAGAAGCACACTTGTTTAGGCTATACACCCTTCAAAAAAACCCTGATATATACATCACTATCAACAAACACAAGGGTCCTTTAATTAGGACAACGAGAAGCTTTTTAAAAGTACCAAATAACCTAAGCGTGAAGAGAGAGGTGTTGAGGAGGGGACAACCCCCCTTATATACTTAATAATTTCTGTTCGTTTTAAGTTTTAATGTTGACCCTTACTTTGACTTGAAAAAGTTGTTCTTTTATTTAATATGTGTTAGTGGCGACAGATGTGAGGTAATTTTCGGCTAATATTTTGGAAAAGCCATTGAAAACGTAAATTAAAGGAACCAGGGTTGCAGTGCGTTTCCCTCCATATGTAAGTTTCTGATGATAGGTCATATTCTATTTAGATGGCGTTTCTTCGATCCGGGATAACTTTTTAGAAGAGGGGGCGATGAGTAGCTTTTTTCTGTATTAAAATCAACTTTTCTTGGTTATACAGTAATAAAACATTGCTTGATAATCAAACAGTTCGTATTAACGAACTGTGTGTAAAGAGCCACTCCGGCTAATAGTAACCGTAACTAAAAAAAGAATTTAAAAATAATATAATTTCGAAACAAATGGTTTTTAATGTGGCTTTAATCTGTCAAATTCTTCAAGTTTAAAGGTACTCCTCAAAAAATTATGTGAAAGAGAAAATTTTGAGCACCCTCTACAAGGGGTACAATTTTAATGAAAAATGCACTATCGTATTAAGCATATCCGAGAACCCTTTTTCGGAGGTTGAAAGTTCTTATATGCAACAACCCGAGATTTTGCATTTTTTACAAGAAAGTCGGTCACGCATGCGTGTTTATATCTTACGCTAGACTACTATGTACGACTAATTACGTACATTGGAACGCCATTGCCTAAATTACCTTACTATATTTTTCATTTTTCAGATATTCCATTTTTCAGCACCAGAAAATGTTTTCAAATCGGTACACCCCTCGATTTTCCCCCTCCCACGATTTTCAAATCGGTACACCCCTCATTTTATCGATTTTTCACAGAATCTACAGACCTCGACACACTGCCTCCCAATGCCTGTTGGCGTAAAGGACAGTAACGTTCTGGCCTCTTGCACCCGAAGAAAAGTCTTGATTAGCTGCCCCCCCCCCCCCGGTCTCACAAAAATGTTCAGTCCAAATTAAAAAAATTCATTTATTAACTTTTTTTTCATTTATTTAAGTCTGAGTTATTTTACTTTATATGGAAATCAAATTTCGGATTCAATTGTTTATATTTGCTGCCAATTACGTCCTCTATTTTATTTTAATAAAAAAATTTAAATGATTATAAATGTCAGATTGTTTGTTTGAAATTTTGTGCCCCTAAAGTATCTTCGTCTGGGGCAAGTGCCCCCTCTATCCCCTCCCCTAAAAATCTCCTCTGATAGAGGAGAGTATAGCTACTGAAAAAATTATCATAATTTACCTTAAGGGGCCTCAAAAGGCCACTAGGCCTTTCCTTCTTCTTTTTATCTCTGAAAATGTGCATCAATTCACTCAAACTAATAGCAACTTCGAAGTAATTTCAAAATTTCTTTAATATTTCAAAGAATAAAGCTGAGCTATGTGAATGAAACTTTTAGGAATCAACTCAAATATTAACTCATGAAAATTTCTGAAACTTCTGTTCCCGTATACCAAGCATTTTCTTCTTTAATATTAATGCTCTCTTTGAAGTTTTGGTGTGTTATTTTCCTGCTGTCTTATCATTTTACTTCCGCGACGAGAGATGATAATTTTGTTGTCACGGTATAGCTGAGATTCAGTTCTGTACATCTACCGAATCATATTTTTCATGTTCGGAGTGTATGTTTTTTTAGATTTAAAATAAGTTGAAAGTTTATTAAAAATTTGTGAAAAATTTAAATTTTCCTATTTTTTAAGCAAGTGTAGATCCTTCACTGTGAAGAAGTTATGAGTAATATCGTAATTCTGGGTCGGTGAATGGATATATCTGAGACTAATGAGTCTCATGCAGGGGCGGCCTGGGGGGGGGCGGGGAGGGGCGCCCCCAGCTAATTCCTTTTGTTCTATATTTTTACGCTCCTACAGTAAATTCCCCCGCCCCCCAGATTATGAGGCCTAAAACCGTTGCTGGGAACATATACCTTAAAGAAAAATATGCCAGGAAACTGATTGTCTATCCTATGTACGTCTTTACAATAAGTGATAACCTGCACTACTGTGTAATTACCTTCCGAAATCCTGGGTTATGTTAGCCACACCATAAAGCACCTTTGGAAAAATATGAAGTATTAGCACAGAGAAGTAAGAAAAATACCCAAAACACCAAATTTTTATGAGACTGGCAGTTCAAATTTGAGACTCGCCGGTCCAGTTTCTGAAACTGATGGTTCCGGTGCCATTTTGTTGCATATATATCCCAGTAGAGAGAATATACAGTACCGACAAAGGCTATACTCTCCGTTAAAAAAAAGTAAAACATTTAAAACCATATAAGATTCATACTCCGCCTTCGCGCATGCGCGATTCTGATGTACACATCATGGTATGCCCATGGAAAACCTGTTTTTTTTTTTGCCAGGCAGCAACTGAAATAAGCTTGTGACGTATTTGCTCAAACCCTATACGCCTGTTTTAACTTTTACAAAATTGATCTTGATGGAATCCTTACCAAATTATCCAGGCACTTACACAGGGAAGGATGGCTTTTGGTAAATGTCCACATCTACACCTCCCCCACCGCCCAAAGTCAAGACATTATTTCTATAATCTGTTATATTTTCTATACAATGGACATTTAAAGCGTTTTATTTGTTTGTTGACCCCTCCCCCCACTCCTATCTGGAATTTCTGTGTATGTGGGTGAAATCGTTCATATAAAATCTAATGCTTATTGGAACATGCAAAACATACTTAAAATGATGATAAATGTCTTTTTTTACACATCATTAAAAAGGCGAGTAAAAAGAGAGATTTGAAAAAAAATATAGAGATCTTACTAATATCGTCATAGCAATTAAATGCAGATTCAGTCCTTCCACGCTCTATTACCTACATCCAATCATAAAAAAGAAGCGAAAAAACAGACAAGATAGAAACTGCTGAATTTACGTATACTGATCTCTTCCTTGGCGCCGTGTGTTTAAAGTGTTTTTAGTTTAGAGTTGTAGACAATCCACTTGGATATACATCTACTTGAGCATGTTTCGAAAACTCTTCTCTCTTGTGATTTGTCTGAGTAAAAGGGATATCCTTGGCAACACAAATATTTGTTCCTTTCTTAAGTCTTTAAAATGAGATGCATGGGCTTACATAGATAAATTCGAAGACCACACTGCTTACAATTTTATTTCAAAAAATACGGCTTACAATTTTGAATAGTCCTGCCAACTTATCTTGGTTCCAAACAAAAGTTCCTTAAGGCTGATTGATAATGAGATTTCATTAGTACCAGTATTAAACTAGTGTTGATTTTAGCCAATTAGATTTTCATAGAATTTTCTGATTTGCTGATGCCAATCAGAACATTCTATGAAAGATTTTGGTTGGCTCAAATTACCGCTAGCTCAATCTTTGTATTAGTCAAATCTCAGTGTGAATGGGCCTTGAGCGGAACAAATATTTTTAGAAAATTACTAAAAAAAAAATACTTTCTAGGATCCTTAATCTCAGGCTGTGTAACGCCTTTAACTAAAGTTTTACATCAATTTTATAATGGTTTTAATAAAGATACGTTTGCTATATATACTTATTTTTGGCCGAAGTTGGAAATTTCATCTTGATTTTGGTCCATAGATATATTGAAAAATAGCATAACATACGGTCACTTATATATGTATAAATATATATATATATAGCTTTTTCAGTCTTACGGAAGCTATAAAGGTAAAAGTTCAAGTTAGGTTAGGTTGTGTTAATTTAGGCTACGTTAAATTTGGTTATAAATATCTAAATTCAGAAATGGGTTAAAAACCTAGCTTAAACTAACCAAGCCCAACCTAATGGCATATAGGTGCCATCTGATATATGGGGTGCCAGCAGCATCATTACTCGTCAGTACGGATTTACTAGGAACTCTGAATTTAAATGGAAGTAAGATAATAAGGGACGAAATTTCCTAGAGGTACTTGATATCATCCTGAACCTACAATCTGGAGGAATCGTTTTGAACCCAAGACCTAAAGTCATTTTAGTAGCTAGTTATCACCTTAATACTAACTTTTTATCAGCCTAGGAATTATTTGTCTTAAAAGCAGTATGCTACAATAGCTCAAATCTTTATTTTACCTTGTTTAAAAAGTTGTCTTTTTGATCTCTTTTTAAATACGTGCACTGCATATTATAGGGAATATTTTTAAACATTAAGACATCTGATGTGTATTGGTTCGAATATGAAAGCTCAAATGAGTGCTAGAGATTTTTGTAACCCCGTCCGGGAAGACGACGAATTCATACGAAAAGGCAGAAGCTCCAATACTAGCTTATTTTTTCTTGGTTTTAATAATATCAGAGGAAAAGATCGAACGCTTCAAATCCAAGATTTCTAGAGGCATAATTAGGGGTTTCAGCACTCGGGCGTATTTCCGGCTATTGCCCCCCCCCCCACCTACCTTCACTACCACAACATAAGTTCATAGTATTGACAAAAACCTCAGTTTAGCGCCCCTTCAAAGGCTGCCCCCGGTGATAGCCGTCCCCCTTAGCTACGCCATTGTGGATTTATGAGCGGAGAGCCAATGAGCATGAAACCAGAGGACTACAAAAAGCCTATGCTGGCCCCTGGTGGGTCAAATATTCGTCCTAATTAGTTTTAATCTATAAAAATATTATATTATATATGAGGTTAATTACTAAATATCGACCGTTAGAAAACATGGTTTCGACTTTAAATAAAGATAATCTTGCTTACAGCCTACTAAAATTCATTTTTTTGAAACTATCTGGTGCACTGAATAGCTTTACTTTAGAACCGTGATTATTATGGCATTTTAGGGGGGGGGGTACTAGGGCTAAAAATGGTCTAAAACTAAAATATCAGATTTTAAGAAAGAAAGCTCTTCTTTCTGTACCGCTCATCAATTGTGAGAGCTGTGGAAGTCAACGCTTTAGTTGAAACAAGTTTAACGCCCATTTAAATGAGACTTTTCCATTTATAAGGTAGAATTTGTCCTCTCGCTCTCTCTTTATTTTGGCTTAATTTAACTAGTATTACAACTTACTAACTATGATAATGGACTGATAACTTGCCTTAAGACAAGTGCTGAGAAGGCTTCGAAAAACTGTTTATAACAAAAAGTACTTTTTTTTTATGTAAATTGCAAATATGTAACACTTGAAATCTTCAAGTTACCTGCTCCCATTAAAATTAAAGAGAGATGGGCAGAACATTTTGAGAATTTGCTAAACCGAGATAGAGTTGAAGGAAAAGATATAGAGGAAAATGAAAAAGTTTGTGATACCATGGACGTAAATGAAGATTTATTTTGTGAGGAAGAAGTGCGACAGTACTAAAAGGATAAAAAAAATAATAAGGCTCCAGGTGCTGATAGTTTGGTAAATGGGTTTCTTAAATATGGTGGCTCTGAGGTTAGAAATAAGTTACTGAAGGTTATGAATATGATTTTTGAAAAAGGGGAAGTACCTAACGGTTTTAGGAAAACCTTAATTAAGCCACTTTATAAGAAAGGTGATAAAAGTGAGTGTGGTAATTATCGAAGCATTAGTCTGTTCTCTGTAGGTAGCAAATTACTTAGTAATATGATACTTTTTAGACTGAGAGATGCCGTAGACAAAGTTTTAAGAGAAGATCAGTGCGGTTTTAGAAAAGGTAGAGGATGCGTTGACCAAATTTTCACTCTTAGGTTAATAATTGAGAAGTGCCTGAGTTGTCAAACACGTTTGGTCCTCAGTTTTATAGATTATGAGCAAGCATTCGATTCTGTTGATATAAGAGCTTTAGTAAAGGTTTTATCCTTGTATCGTATACCAAACAAATTTACGATTCAGGAATTGGATGATTCCCCTCTCGCTGTACAGCCCAGGGGACTTCAGTGGCTATCTAATCTTCACTTCTTATTCTTCAAGCACGTATAAAGTCTATTCTTTATGAACTGCTTTCAAATGTCCAAAATTCTTCCACTTTTCTTCAAGAACTCTATTACAAGACGTGTAATCACACAATTTTCTACTTCACTTTCTAATCTACCGAGCAATAAATTTAGTCTTGGCTGCCTTCTCTTAAGTCTAAAAAATTTCACTATTTCTCGTCTTTCTTCTTCACTCTCACGGCACTCTATTAACAAGTATTCAATCGTCTCTAAGCTCCCACATTTGGGACAATTGTCACTTTCTCCCCAAAATTTTGCTTTGTAATATCCGACTCCTGCATGGTTTGATCGAAGGCGGAATATTTTCTTTGCTTCAAATCTACTTAATTCTTTATACAATTTAGTTTCCATTTTCCTTTTATTTTTCTTAGTAACGAACAAATTTCCAGTCGAATCCCTGTTTGATAGAAAGCCTTCTTGGTTCAATTCTTGGATTACTTTCCCCAGCATCATATATTCTTGAAGGGTGTCCAATTCATTCAAACTTATTTCAACTTCAACTGCAGACTTAACATACTTGTCTGCAATTTCATTCCCTATGGTTCCAGTGTGAGCGGGAACCCACTGAATGGAAATCTTCTTCTTCTTCGTTGCTGCATGTAGCTTAATGTAGCACTTTATGACTTCTCTACTTGGTTTTGGCATGATGTTGGTATTTGTAATAGCTCGAATAGCGCTCTTTGAATCGGAACATATTACAAATTTGTCTTCTTTACATTCTTCAGTAAATTCTAAGGCTTTTGTAATAGCATATACTTCTGCCTGAAATACACTGCATTCGGGGGGCAATTTGAATTTTCTTGATATGTTTTTCTGAGGGCACCAAAATGCTATTCCAACATGCTTAGTTTCATCGACTATAGATCCATCATTAAATAGTGTGATATATCCTTCATATTCATTACTCATCAGCATACGAAATGCCATTTCTTCAGGTATATTTGGTTTGAATTCCAAATTTGATAAAATCCTGTTTTCTTCCCATGGTGGAGGAACTTCTACTTTACTAGCATTTCTGATAATTTGATTTCTACTCCATGTTTTCTACATATTTCTAAAATTTCTTCCATACAATTAAATTGATCTCTGGCTTTGCATACGTTGGCAGTTACTTGTCGTCCAGGTTTAATAATTTTCGACTTAACCGGGTGGTTATTTTCTTTAATCCAAATCTTCTGCACATACTTGATTATTCTCATTTTTCTTCTTGTTTCTAAGTCTAACAGACCACTTTCTGATAACAGAAAGCTAACAGGTGTAGTTCTCCTGGCTCCAAATGCTATCCTTATGGCTGAATTTTGGATTACATCCAATCTCACAATTGTGGAATGGCAAGCTGTTCCATATATTGTTGAGCAGTATTCCACTTTAGGCAGAAAATATTTTGTATAATATTGAATAAGGAGTTCTGCTGATAAACCTCCGGACATATAAGCTAAACTCTTCATTATATTTAATCGTTTCAGGCATGTTGATTTAAGATACGTCACATGGGGCTTCCAGGTGAGCTTATTGTCCACCACTACGCCTAGTATTTTTGCTTTTTTCACATCTTCTATCAAATTTCTATTCAGATATATCTTCGGGAGGGCTCCAATCCTTTTCCTAGTGAACACAATTTCTTTTGTTTTAGCTGATGAAAATTTCAACTCAGCTTCTTTAGCCCATTTTTCTACTTTCTCTAAGACCTGGGCCATTAATGTCTTTATTTGGTAGGTGTCTCGGGCCATAACCCAGACATTATTATCATCCGCAAAAACAGTTCCACCATCATTCTTTTCACTAATAGGAATGTCGAGTGATCCTATATTATACATGTCAGGGCCCAAGGCTGAACCTTGAGTGATCTCTCTTTCGGGGAACACTGTAGTTTCTGATTATGTTTTTTCAATTCTTACTTTGACTCTTCTTCCTTTCAGATAATCTTCCAATAACATTGGCATTTGACCTTTGATTTCTGCTGTTATTAGGCCTCCAATCATTTTTCTGTGAATCATGTTTTCAAAAGCACCCTCAATATCTAATAAAACAGCTGTTAGTATCCATCCATTTTGCAAAGCGAATAGTACCTCCTGTTTCAAGCATGTAAGACTGTCCTCTGCACTTCTGTTTTTAGAAAAGCCACATTGGATGTCTTTCAGTATTTTTTTCTGGTCCATCACAACTTCTAGCCTTTTTTTATCATCCTTTCCATCACTTTTCCAGTCACTGGGAGGAGGGTAATGTATCTTTAGTTTTCAATCTTTGAAGGATCTTTTCCAGGCTTTGATAACATCGCTGCTTCTCCGTATTTCCATACATCGAGAAATTTTCCCATCTTCCGTGTATCATTTATTATTCCTAATAATACTTTTAGCCAAGATGTGGGGAGTGCTTTAACAAATTGTGGCAATATATCATCAGGTCCCGGAGATGTATTTGGCAAGTTTCTTATTACATTCCTCAGTTCTTGTTCAGAGATATGTCTGTTGTACGGCTCATCTTTTCCCTGTGTTCCAAGCTGGCCGGCTTTCATCTCCATCTCTCTCTCCTTTTTGGGATACCAAACAAATACATTAAAGTGATTAGTGCTATGTACGAGAATAACACTGCTGCGGTTAAGGTAGAAAATGAGGTTAGCAGCTGGTTTTGTATTAAATCAGGAGTTAAGTAGGGTTGTGTTCTATCCCCTTTTATATGAATTATTTTGATGGACTTTGTCTGAAGGAGCACAAGGAAGGCAATGGGAGACTATGGAGTCAAATGAGGAGGAAAAAGTTACCAGGATTTAGATTATCCTGATGATTTAAGCATCCTAGATGAAAGTGTGAGCAAAATGAATGCAGGTTTTGCGAGTTCAGGGTGCTAGAATACGTTTGAAAATTAATGTTCAGAAGGCTAAGTCAGTAAGGCTAGGAATAAGTGAAGATGAAAAGGTGATGTTGGGTAATGAAAGATTGATCAGGTGGGCAGCTTCACCTATCTTGGTAGTATCATTAGTAAAGATGGTGGGAGCGGTGAGGATGTTAAAAGTAGAATAGCCAAGGCTCAGGGTGTTTTTTTCACAGTTAAAAAAAAGTTTGGAAGAATAGGAAGATAAGTCTGCAAACCAAGATTAGAAAGTTAGAAGCTACACTGATGGCAGTAGTCAAATATGGCTCTGAAGCATGGCCGCTTCGAAAAGCGGATGAATATTTGCTAGATGTTTTCCAGAGAAATTGCTTAAGGATTGTTTTGGGTACCCGGCTGGCTGACCGTATTTCAAACAATAGGCTGTACGAAAAATGTGGTTCAATGCCGCTCTCTAGGGCTATAATGAAAGAAAGGTTGAGGTGGCTAGGGCACGTTGTGCGGATGAAGGATGACAGATTGTCGAAGATTGTTCTTTTCGGCCAACCGTTTAGGGCTAAATGGAAAGCAGGTCGTCCTCGTCTGGGGTGGGAGGACGTGATAAAGAAAGATTTAAAGGAAACGGGAACTTCGTGGGAGGGTGTAAAAAGGGAGACTTTGAATGGATTGGGATGGAGGAGAAGCGTGCGTAGCTGTGTTGGCCTCAGGTGGCTTGGTGCTGCGGTGAGTTGTTAGTAGTAGTAGTAGTAGTAGTATATCCAGGTTTTTAGAGCAGGGGGCTCTCCAGTATCAGCGCAGACATTTATCACGAGGGAACGATTCTTCAAAACAGCAAAAAAAGCTTATTATATGAAGAGTAAGAGCTTTAAAAATGATTTGATTTTATGAGGGATGAGTTTTGAGCCCCCCTCTCTTGTTTATGTGCTGAATCCCCCTCTCGAGTTCGTAAGTGATCATTATGAGGAAATTCCTCGTACGTTCATGCATACAATGTTGTCGATTAATTCCATCCACATTTTCAGACATAGAGAACTGCTAGTCCCACAAATAGTTTAACGTTATTCACCTAGTTAAAAAATGAAATAAATAAAACTGCTTTAATCAAGTTCTATAAGCAGTACATCAGTCGTAGGCTACTGTTGGTAATTGGAAAAAACATAAACCAGTTTAGCATTTTGCTTGGTAGTGATATGCGATGTTATTTTTTCTCTTTTTTTCCCTTTTCCCCTTTTTTGAGCTTCATATTTAATCAGTTCTCTTTGTCTTTGATCTGCAGTTGTTCAAACCTACATTTTCATGTTTTTTTGTTGTCTTGTTTTCTAATAATAAAAATAGGAGTTTTATGAACCTTTGAAGTCTTGACATTTTTTACAACCCTCATCATAATGACTTCTATTTTTCGTATCATTCACCTCTTGGAATTTATGGATTTAAAAATATGAGGGCATTTATTGGGACTTGGAAACATTTATTACTGAATTTATGCGTGTTTATATCAATTAAGCCATAACTGTTTGGACAGCTTTTTAGACATTTGGCCTTTTCCATTGATATTGTAAAATCATAATTTACTACTAATAATAACTCACTGCAGCTCTAAGCCGCCTGATGTATTACAACTGTGCTCGCTCCTTGTGCACCCTAATCTATTAAAAATTTTACTCTTTACCCCTTCCCTTAAAGTTCCAATTCCTTTAAATCCTCTCTTATAAGCTCTTGCCATACCATTCTATGACGACGTATTTTATTTGACCCTAGATGGATGGCCAAAAAAGCAATATTTGGCAATCTGTCAATCTTCATCCGTAAAATGTGACCTAGTCATCTTGACCTTTCATTCAGTGTAGTCCTAAGAAGGGAGATCAAGCCACATTTTTCTTACATATTATTGGTTTATATACGGTCAGTCAAACAAGCTCCAAAAAAATTCTTTAGACAATTCCTCTGGAGAATATTGGGCAAATTTACTTTAGCACGGATTGTAAAATGTGTCATTTCACTGACAATATAGATCATGAAAATGCAGTTTTACTGAATACAAGATGGTGAATTTATAACCTAAATAGTGAATTCGACAATCTTGCTGTAAAGCAATGTCGTTTTGCATTGAGGATCTTGCTGGTTCGCGTGTCTTAAGTTTCGAGTATATAAATGTTACTGTTCCATACTTTGTCATTCGGCAATCCCGCTTTGTAGACTTGGTTTTTTCCACTTAATTTATAATCTGGTTTTTCAGTGGAAAACGCCTAATCTCCACTACCCTGTTATAATTGGGGTTCATTTGTTAGATTTGTATAATTATTAGATTCTTTGTTTAGGTTCAGTGGCATATCGGAAGATCAGTTAAGGGGTGTAACAACTAGTCTCCGAGATGTGCAAGCTGTGCTATTGAGCAAGTTCAGCGACAAAACTATATTAATTGGCCACAGTCTAGAAAGTGATTTCAAAGCATTAAAGGTAGAGTAAGTTTGTATCAAAAGCTTTGTCATTGCCTATCGTAAATGTAAAGGCATTATTTACAAGCTGAATAGCAATTCTGACATGTTCATTATACTTTTCCATTTGATTCGCAAATAAATCAAAGTTGTCAGACCAATATTGGCCAGAATGTGAATTCAGATCTGGTTACTTGTGAAAGTGTTCCTGACTTGGGCCATATCGAGATTCTTACTCTTGTGGCTTTAAAACCACATACAGATTTACTGTTTTTTAGACTATTTTTGAAAAATCTTACAGAATTATAATTGAGATCCTATTACTAATATCATTTTTTTTTATTATTTGTTAAGGCATAAACAACAACAACAAAAACCACAGAAATAATGAAAGCAGGTTGATTACGGCATGTAAAATATAATGGTATTTATTTCTGAAGCTTCCAACAATTTTGAAATTTTCCTATGTTACAATTGCAAAAGTAAAATTGTTTAAAATATATCTTGTTGTGATACTGTGGCCTTTAGAAGGCTTAGGGGGCGGAAAGCTCTGCTCTTATTTGTTTTGAATTCTGTTCATTTTAGAACTTATTTATTAATCCATACCAGTTTCCAACACTAACTGAAAATTTCACTACCATTCCCCGGGCTGTTCTCGAGATGTTGCGGGTTTTTCGTTCTGATAATCTGGATGCACATACTCAAGGCCGCACCTAGGGGGGGGATAGGGGGGTTTGACCCTCCCCCTCCCGAAATGTTTGTCTGACTCGTAAAAACGTAACAAAAATGGATATAAACATTTTTTTTTGTTTTTTGTGTACCCCCCCCCGAAAAAAAATCTTTGAGTAAAACCCACCCCCGAAAAAAAAATCCTTGGTACGGCCTTGCACATACTGTATTTTGATTTAGCTCTACCCTCTCCCTCAAGTCATACTTCAACATCTACCCCTGCTCCCTCAATTATCCCTTAAAGGTTCGACTTGATTTCTCAAGCCCTTCTCGATATATTGCAGATATTAAATGTTGATAACCTAGATGTTATCAACATCTGGAATAGAGTTGCTGTTGCCTAAATAGAGTTGCTATTCAGTCTCTGACCTGTTAACACCTATTTGTTCTTTTAAAGGATAAAATCCCAGTTTTGAACAAGTGTTGAAAAAGGATTATATTTGGAATCAATTACAGATTAAATGTATTTCGTCATTCGGCATCTGACCGGTGTACAATAGTTCAATTCTAAGCCGGATTAAATTTGGAATATATTGTAACATTGAGAGTGCAGACATATATGGACTTTAAAGCTGTTTTTAATGATTGCATATGAAATCTTGATGGACTTTTTTTTTACCTGGATAATGGATTAATTTCGGCTATGTTTTGAACCAAGACTGTTTTGGGCTAAGCTAAGCAAAATGATAATGTTTTCGCGTTCAGCTATTCTTAATTTTATCCAATCAAATATTCGATCGGGCATTGATGATGAAGTTATTATTCCCAAATATGCTAAATATTCTCAAAAATGCTAAAATTGATTTATGGGTAGAAATATATCCCAGTAAAAAAAACAGCACCAAGGAGGCAAGGTGATAATGCCTCCACTCGGCATGTGAAAGATATGATTGATTTGCTTCGGAAGTGCGAAAATGAGGAGCTAACAGTGCCAACGTACGTAATTATTCCACCCACTGGAGAGCCTGTAATTCCTGCTGTTGCTTATCATAAACTTGCTTCCAAAATTTGTGCTTCATCAAAGTTGAACCCTTAACTTCATCAAAGAAAAGGTAACAGCTTATGATTTAAATTTTCCGTCACTTCCCATTCCTTATGCTAGTCCTCATATTGAAAGCACAGCCACCGTTATCATTTCAAAAGTGCCTGCTAAACTTGACGACCCTTCAAAATAAGCTCATGCTATTAATAAAATCCCTGGCCATGAAGCTATTCACAGCGTAAAGCCTTCTGGCGATAAGCTGCTTGTTCAGATTAGTCAATCTGCAGCAAAGATTTTCAGCGATGTGGTTCCAACCGTATTGAATAGCTGTGACGTCATGATGCAAGAAAAGAAATTTCATATAATTTTTAAGGGGTGCCCGCTAATTATGAGGCGATAATTTTTAAGGAATGTGAATGTGTCATCGACGCTGAACGTTTGGGAAAATCCCTGGCTGTGAAAATTACCTTTGCTGATGCTGTAGCCCAGAGTAATAGCCTACGACTCAGGCTCAAGGTGGGTTATGAATCATTCCGGGTTTTTGAATTCCTGCGGCCGCCCCGTTGCTGTCATAATTGTCAATCTCCCAACCACATGAAAATCAAATGCGATAAGCCAGCAAAATGCAGCCGCTGTGCTGGTTCTCATGTATCATCCCGTGATTCCCCCTGTGTTTTTGGTCCAAAATGCGCTAATTGTGAGGGTAATCACGCATCGTGTAGCCTAAAATGTCGTATTCTGCGTGATGTCCTGAGTAAACATGTGATTCGGAAATGACTGTCGAATTGTCCGCCTCAATCTGCTCTTTTAATATCAATGGCACGAAAGATAAAGATGGCTCATTAAATCAAAAAATGAATGATTTTGACATTTTGTTCTTGCAAGAACATTTACTTCCCGCCATCTCCGTTAACTCTCTACGAAGAAGTAGCCACCATATTTTCTTTACCACCAATGCCCGAAAAACAAAAGGCCGACCTTCCGGGGGCCTTGCATGTGTTATCAAACGATTAGCTACTCCTTTGTCACCTATCTTATTTCATTCCTCTGATAATATTATGGCAATACGACTTGGTCACCTTGTTTTTATAAATGTATATCTTCCCTGCGATCAGAAACGTCTAGCTTCACTTACTAAGTTTTCTAATGCCTGCTCATCCCTTAAAACTCTGTTATGCAATAGTGAAAAGCATGGGTATCGTTGGGTAATGATAGGTGACTTCAATTGTGATGTTCATAGCTCCTCTACTCGTACCAATTTAGTTTTATATTCGTTTCCTATTGGTTTCCGTATAGTACCTAAAGCTCTTAATTACAGTTATATTCATAATAGTGGTACTGTGACCAATATTGATCATTGTATCTGCTCTGCCGATGTTCCCTGTTCTTTCGTTAATGTTGACGAAGACGAACGTGATTTTGACCACCTTCCCCTTTCCCTTACTGTGACATTAACCGCTGATCCATCTAATCATCCTTGTGCTGCTAATAAAAAATGGTTTATGAAACGAGAGTGGAGCAAAGCCAATGGCCTTTATATATTTTTACCCTAACAGCTCTGTTGTCCTGCGTCAAGATCCCTTTTAATCTACTGTGCACGAGTGTTTTTTCGACTCAAGCCAGAGTGCAACTGAATGTTTATTACCTTCACTTAGTTAAGTGCATGAAACAAGCTGAGAATGTGGCTGTTCCCCTTGTCCGGGTTAAACTCAAAACTCGAAGTCTAATTTGGAAAGAAGACCCGGGTCTTAAAGCCGTCAAAAATCGTGCTAAAATCTGGCTTCGCATTTGGATTGTGTTTGGGTGGCCCTTGCGAGGTCAAGTGTTTGATATAAAGAGCAAGACGAAAGTGGAGTTTAAACGGTATCTTCGTTTGGTTCGATATAATGGTGCTGAGTTCCCTAAAAATGCAGTACAATGGAAAGAAGTCATTAATACGTTTAAATTTGATTCATTAGGGACCAGTGACGTTATCCCAGATTCGTCTTGGCTCGGGCATTATAAAAATATCTTTGTAAGATTGAGTATAGTGTTCATTATCATTTTCAGTGCTTAGTTTCTAAATTTTTGCAACCTAAAGTTCTGCAACGTCATGTTATTCCCGTCTCAACTAAAAGCATTGTTAATTGTATCCTTAAACTTAAGTTTTTTTTTTTTTTTTTTTTTTTTTTTTTTTTTTTTTTTTTTTTTTTTTTTTTTTTTTTTTTTTTTTTATAATCCCATCTCCTCTCGGTGACATAATAATCTTTTTCACATAATTTCAAAACTTTAATGTCACCTACACTAATTTAAAAACGACATTTATTTTTTTAAAGTTTTATCCAAACAATATTGATAAAAACACACTCTGCTACTATACATAATTAGCACTCACCATTTACGTAGTGATTGTCCGGCGCTAGTCGCTCAGCTCCAGTTACTTTTTCAGTTCTGTTTATATTTGTCAATGGTGCCTGATTCCTTCCTTTGCGGAACGGTAACTTTGATTCTTAAACGCCGAAGAGACGCTTTTGATTGCAGTTCATATAGGCAAATCACTGTTGCTTGCAATATTAGTAAGGTTTTTGAATATGTTCTGCTCCCATATATTATTGAACGAAATGCGAAAGACTCAAAACCAATTTGGATTTCAACCTCGTACCGGGTGTCAACATGCGCATAAGGTTTTAGCTTCAACTCTTTATGATGCCCAGTCTAAAGGTTATGAATTACATATTTGCGCTTTGGATTTATCTAAAGCCTTCGATAGTATTTGCCATGCACAAATGTGGCACTCTTTGTCAGAGTTTGGAATGAACCCTTCTGTTATACATGTATTTAAATTTTGGAATAGTATTTCGTTTCTTCGTTTAAAATCTGGTACAGGGTACTGCGGTAATATACCAGTTCAATCTGGAGTACGACAGGGTGGGGTGCTATCACCTTATCTATTTAATGCTTGTATTCAAAATAAGAATGATTTGCGCCAGATCCGTATCGCTTATTTTAGGTATTGCAAATTTTTACTGTACCTTCCCACTTCATATCGTAATACACGTATTATTGAGAAGTATGGTGCTACCGACATTATCCAATCGTTTGAATTGCTTAGTAATAATTTAACAAGACATGCCTTTGTGTCCCTAGGCCCAAACCATAATATTATCCGTGTGTTTTTGTCAGTGATTAAGGTTTAAGTTATCTTTGTTTCTGTGTATTTGATTTTTTTTTCCCTTTTTAGTGTACTTTACTCCGCTTGTTTTGTATAAAAGTGGGTTATAAATAAATTATTATTATTATTATTAGATACATAGTTTCCTATAATTTACTTCTGCCCCCTCCCCAAGTCAAAGTTTGATGTCTACTTGTTCTCCTACACCCCCTGAAAATATTAGTTCGATCCCCGAAGCTATTCCTGAGATAATCCAGATAGGCTATTTTGATAAACTGGGTACACAAATACTGGGTACGGCCTTGGGTACACATGGTTGCCTTCGGCCTACATCGTAACTTCGCCAGGAAAAGATTCTAGTCAAACAGCGGTTGATAAGGAATTTTGGTTAAACAGACTGGGGACCAATTTTGTACACCTTTCCCCTCTTCGTTCCAGTTAAGATTTTAGGTACACTTGCCCTCCCCCTAACGCTCCATGAAAGTTTCAATTTAATTCCCAAGCTGTTGCCTGAAAATTATGGATATGCTGTTTGATCACCCCGACAACACATAGTTTCTTTTGATTTCCCCGCTACATAACAGTGAATAAGTCCCATAGAGTCGTCATAAGTTAGAGTGGATTAGGGAAAACAAATATTTTGAGCCCCTCCCACTATGCTCCCTCCTTGCAAGTCAAAACTTGAGGCCCCGTTGATGCCCTAACACTCCCTAGAAATCTCAAGTTGACACCCCTAGTCCTTCATGAGATTAAATATATAAAAAAACAAGTTTTTTTAACTGAAAGTAAGGAACGACGTTAAAACTTAAAACGAACAGAAATTATTCCGTATATGAAAGGGGCTGTCCCCTCCTCAACGCCTCGCTGTATACGCTAAAGTTTTTTATTGTTTAAAAAAATAGGGCTGTGAGAAAGTCAAACTTCAGCGTAAAGAGCGAGGCGTTGAGGAGGGAACAGCCCCTTTCATATACGGAATAATTTCTGTTCGTTTTAAGTTTTAACGTCGTTCCTTACTTTCAGTAAAAAAAACTTGTTTTTTTTTTATTTAATTTCTGATCGTTCTTTAGTTAATGCAGCTTTTATTTTGGCTCACCGTCATTGAATAAGTAAACAAAATTTGCATATATTTATATGTTTTTTTTATATTTAATTTTTGAACGTTTTTGAATTAATGCAGGTTTTGGTTTAAAGAGCGAGGTATTGACTAGGGGGTGAACCCAATCATATACGTAATATTTTCTGTTCGTTTTAAGTTTTGATGTTGCTCCTTACTTTCAGTTGAAAAACTTGTTTTTTTTATTTAATTTCTGATCTTTTTTTAAATAATGCGGGGAAATCCGGCGCCCCCTTCATAGCAATGTCCCTTCCTCCATGAAAACTTCCTTCATGGAAAGATCCTCCCACATAACACCCGACCCCCCCCCCACTACCATAAAAGACCCCCCTGAAAACGTCTGTATACTTCCCAATAACCAATACTATATGTTAACATTGGGTAAAGTTCATAACTTTCAGCCCTCCCTCCGGGGACTTCGGGGGATTAAGTCATCCTTAAAGACATAGTTATCATATTTTCGACTATGCTGAACAAAGTGGCTATCTCAAAATTTTGATCAGCTGACTTTGGGAAAAAATGAGCGTGGGATGGGGCCTAGTTGCCCTCCATTTTTTGGTCTCTTAAAAAGAGCACTAGAGCTTTTAATTTCAGTTCCAATGAGCCCTCCCACGATGTTCTAGGACCACTGGGTCGATACGATCACCCCTGGGGGAAAAAATAATAAATAAACACGCATCCGTGATCTTTCTTCTGGCAAAAAAATGCAAAACTCCACATTTTTGCAGATAGAAGCTTGAAACCTCTACAGTAGGGTTCTCTAATACGCTGAATATGATGGTGTGCTTTTCATTAGGGTTCTATCACTTTTAGGGGGTCTTTCCCTCCTTTTTTTGAAAATCTGCCAAGTTTTCTCAGGCGCGTAACTTTTGATGGGAAGGACTAAACTTGATGAAACTTATATATTTGAAATCAGCATTAAAATCTGATTCTTTTGATGTATCTATTGGTATCAAAATCCTGTTTTCTAGAGTTTTGATTACCATTGAGCCGGGTCGCTCCTTACTTACAGTTCGTTACCACGAACTGTTTGATATTATGGATACCTGATTTTTATTACATCGTATTACATAGTGTCCTTTGATACACCTTTCTACTTAAGCATGGACAAATTCTCGTTCAACTGGGGCTTAAAGTGACAAAACTTTTTGACAGATTTGAAACAAAAACATGTTTGGGCCCTTTCCTCTAAAAAAAAATTCCTAAGAGTTTTAAATTGTTCTTAAAAGCCGTTCCAAAGATATCACTAGTATGTTAATTTGATACTTGGCAACATATATTGTCTTTTGATTTACCTCGCTACTTAACCATGAGAAGATTCGAAGTCCCGTAACAACTTGCAGTGCAAAATGTTTGGATTAACTCAAGAAACAAATATATATAGCCCCTTCCTTCAACACTGTTTTAAACACCCCTATCGTTCCTTTCTAACTTTTTTCTCCTGTGCTACCTGAAAGTTTCTACTCCATCCGCCGAGGCAATCTCAAGATAAGTCATATATTGATCTAATAACGTGGATGCACGTAGTGTATTTTGATTCAGTTCTACTGTCTCCCATAAGTCACAATACTGTGTCCACTCCTCCCCTCAAAACACTCCTTGAAAGTTTCAACTTGATACCCAAGCCGTTCCCGAGATAATACAGAAAAGTCCCTTTGATCCCTGTTTATTTCTTTAGCTATTTTACGAGTTTTTCATAGATTTTTTCATCAGTCTCAGATGGATGAATTTGAGGTTCTTTTGTTTTTCGAACCTCTGCCAATTTATAATGACGTGCAGCGTTATCCAATTAAGCCTTGATTCCTCAGTGGTAATTAATGATTTAACCAAGGGAACTCAACAGAGGCGGAAACTTCAGTACGATGGGACCATCCTTGAAATTTGCAAGAAAAATAACGAAAATGCTCTTCATTGGTTTCTGAACGGCACTGCTAATGATGCAGGGAGGTCATGGGTAATCCTACTGGCCACGAACTCTTTCAGAAATATAAGTGTTTTTCTCTTCACTTTAATTTAAAGTCGATTACATGGGGGAAGGAGGATGCAAAAGTAGGTATGCAGCGATGCCGCATAGATGAAGTTGAGACTAGTAATTTTAATACGAGAAGGACTGAAACAGAAGGATGGGCAGAACGATTTGGGTGCCAGAACATCCGTCAGTTTAATCTAGTAAATCCGATTAAATTTGTCCGTGTCCGTGAAATTTTGTTGCGGAATAATGGGATGGGTAGGCTACTGTTATCTTTTAGTGTTCTGTATACCTACTTTTGTCCCTCTCCCTCCGTATGATGAAGCAAACACACTTATATCCATTTTATCTAATAATATAAAGATTGTTAAAGATTCTTGGTAATAACTTAAGTAATGTACTTAACACAGTAGAAGTATTAATCCTTTGGAGTCTGGAAACTCCAGCTGTAGATTCTATGATACGCTTTCATCAGCGCCTTTTTTGATAGATCCACTACATATTCAGAGTTCTGAGTTCATTTATTTGAGAGAGAGAAAAAAAAAAAACACCGCCATATTCCCCCCGCAAGGCTCTATGGCCGGTAATGCTGGGAGAAACAGAATAACAAAAAAAACAAAAAGAAAAACACGCACCGAAAAAAACAGGATTGGCAAATGAGCTACTACTACTACTAACAACTTGATGCAGCACCAAGCCACCTGAGGCGTAGGCAGCTACGCGCGCTCTTCGTCCATCCCAATTTGTGTAAGGCAAATTGGGAGGGTTCTTCTTGGGAGGGTTCTTCAAATCCTCCGAAGAAGCTCTTATTTCCCTTAAATCCTTTCTTTACGACCTCCTCCCACCCTATTCGTGGACGACCTGCTTTTCGTTTGGCCCTAAACGGTTGACCGACAAGGACAATCTGTCATCTTTCATCTGCAGAACGTGTCCTAGCCATCTCAACCTTTCTCTCATCAAACAGTTCGTGATAACGAACTGTAAGTAAGGAGCGACCCGGCTCAATGGTAACCGAAACTCTAGAAAACGGGTTTTTGATACCAATAGATACATCAAAAGAATCAGATTTCAATGCTGATTTCAAATATATAACTTTCATCAAGTTTAGTATTACCCATCAAAAGTTACGCGCCTGAGAAAATTTGGCTGATTTTCAAAAAAAGGGGGAAAGACCCCCTAAAGGTTATAGAACCTTAATGAAAATCACACCATCATATTCAGCATATCAGAGAACCCTACTGTAGAAGTTTCAAGCTCCTATCTACAAAAATGTGGAATTTTGCATTTTTTGCCAGAAGAAAGATCACGGATGCGTGTTTATTCGTTTTTTTTTTGTTTTTTTTTTCCCCAGGGGTGATCGTATCGACCCAGAGGTCCTAAAATATCGTGGGAGGGCTCATTGGAACGGAAATTAAAAGTTTCAGTGCCCTTTTTAAGTGACCAAAAAAATGGAGGGCAACTAGGCCCCCTCCCACGCTCATTTTTTTCCCAAAGTCACCCGATCAAAATTTTGAGTTAGCCATTTTGTTCAGGATGGTCGAAAATATGATAACTATGTCTTTTAGGATGACTTAATCCCCCGAAGTTCCCGGGGGGAGGGCTAAAAGTTATGAACTTTACCCAATGTTAACATATAGTATTGGTTATTGGGAAGTATACAGACGTTTTCAGGAGGGTTTTTTTCTGGTAGTGGGGGGGGGGGTGGGTGTGTCGGGGGTTATGTTGGAGGATCTGTCCATGAAGGAAGTTTTCATGGGGGAAGGGAAATTGCCATGAAGGTTGCGCCGGACTTGCCAGCATTATTTATTGGTTATTGGGAAGTATACAGACATTTTCAGGAAGGATTTTTTTTTCTGGAGGGTGGGGCTGGAGGAGGGGGTTAATCGGGAGAGTCTTTCCTTGGAGGATGTTTCTTTGGCGTAGGGGACATTCCTATGAAGGGGGCGCCGGATTTCCAAGCATTATTTAAAAAACGATCAGAAATTAAATTAAAAAAAAGAAGTTTTTTTCAACTGAAAATAAGAAGCAACATTAGAACTTAAAACGAACAGAAATTATAACGTATATGAGGGGGTTCTCCCCCAAGTCAATACCTCGCTCTTTGCGCTACAGTTTTTTTTAGTGCTTTCAAAAGAGCTATCTAATCTAACTAAACGGCCTTTGATTCAGGGGTTTGTGAATTAAATTTTTTTTTAACTTAACGTAAAGAGCGTGGTATTGACTAAGGGGAGAACCCCCTCATATACGTAATAACATATACGTAATAAAAAAAAAACAATAAAAAAACAAGCGATACGGCTCAATAGTGATCGAAACTTTTAAAAACGGAATTTTGATGTCAATAAATGTATCAAAAGAATGGGTTTATAATGCTGATTCTAAATATATAAATTTTATTAAGTTTAGTATTACTCATCAAAGGCTACGAGCCTGAGAAAATTTACCCGCTTTTTTAAAGAGGGGGAAACATCCCCTACAAGTGAAAGAATTTTAATGAAAATCACACCGTCAGATTCAGTGTATCAGAAAACCCTATTACATAGGTTTCAAGCTCATATCTGCAAAAAATCTGCAACTTTGTATTTTTTGCCAGAAGAAAAATATACGAATATAGAAGTTAGTTACGTAAGTTAATTTGTAAATTACGTCATAACCAAATTTAGAGACATCCATTTAGCAAAAGAAAAGTAAAATTTTTATGCAAATTTTGTTTACTTATTCAATGACGGTGAGACAAAATAAAAGCTGCATTAACTAAAAAACGATCAGAAATTAAATAAAAAAAACAAGTTTTTTTAACTGAAAGTAAGGAGCGACATTAAAACTTAAAACGAAAAGAAATTATTCCGTATATGAAAGGGGCTGTCCCCTCCTCAACGCCTCGCTCTTTACGCTAAAGTTTGACTCTGTCTCATAACTTTATTTTTTAAAACAATAAAAAACTTTAGCGTAAAGAGCGAGGCGTTGAGGAGGGGACAGCCCCTTTCATATACGGAACAATTTCTGTTCGGTTTTAAGTTTTAATGTCGCTCCTTACTTTCAGTTTAAAAAAACTTGTTTTTTTTTTATTTAATAGCCCTATAAAGCGGGATAGAACCCCACTTTTTGTACAGCTTATTGTTTAAATTACGGTCGGTTAAAGTGGTACCCAAAACAGTCCATTGATAATTACTCTGAAAAACATCTAAAAAATCATCCTCCGTCTTTCGGAGCGCCCACGTTTCACAACCATACTTGACCATTGTTATCAGTGTAGCTTCTAATATTAAAGATTAAATAAAAAAAAAACAAGTTTTTTTAACTGAAAGTAAGGGGCAACATTAAAACTTAAAACGAACAGAAATTATTCCGTATATGAAAGGGGCTGTCCCCTCCTCAACGCCTTGCTCTTTACGCTAAAGTTTGACTTTCTCACAACTCTATTTTTTTTAACAATAAAAAACTTTAGCGTAAAAAGCGATGCGTTGAGGAGGGGACAGCCCCTTTCATATACGGAATAATTTCTGTTCGTTTTAAGTTTTAATGTCGCTCCTTACTTTCAGTTAAAAAACTTGTTTTTTTTATTTAATTTTTGAACGTTTTTGAATAAATGCAGGTTTTGATCTTGGCTCACAGTACAGGAATAATTAAAACAAAATTTTCATATTAATTTACTTTTATTTGGTTAAATGGCTTTCTCGAAACTTGTTTCATTTTATTTACGAACGTTTTTATTAGTAATATATATACGTAACTTACGAATTAACTTACGTAACGAACTTCTATATTCATATATTTTTAATACGTATATTAGGGGGTTCGCCCCCTAGTCAATACCTTGCTCTTTAAGCGAAAGTTCGAATTTTGTTCCAATTCTTTAAAAATGACCGGTTAATCACAAAGGCCGTTAATTAGAATAAATAGCTCTTATGAAAGTACTAAAAAATCTCTGGCTTAAAGAGTGAGGTATTGACTAGGGGGTGAACCCAATCATATATGTAATATTTTCTGTTCGTTTAAAGTTTTGATGTTGCTGCTGTTGCAGTTGAAAAACTTGTTTTTTATATTTAATTTCTGATCTTTTTTTTAAATAATGCTGGGAAGTCCGGCGTCCCCTTCATAGCAATGTCCCTTCCCCCATGAAAACTTCCTTCATGGAAAGATCCTCCTACATAACCCCCGACCCCAGGCACGTACGCAGGAATTTGTTTCGGGGTGGGGGGGGCAATTTGTTTCGGGGGGGGGGGCAAATCCTTCAAACCCATTATTCTGTGAGAAAAATCAGAAAATTATGGGAAAATGAAAAAATCGTGAGATTTCGGGGGGGGGGGGCGGGCCCGGAGGCCCTCCTCCCTGCCCCCCCACCTCACTACCAGGAAAAATCTCCCCTGAAAACATCTGTACTGTATACTTCCCAATAACCAATACTATATGTTAACATTGGGTAAAGTTCATAACTTTCAGCCCTCCTCCCGGGAACTTCGGGGGATTAAGTCATCCTAAATGACATACTTATAATATTTTCGAACATGCTGAACAAAATGGCTATCTCAAAATTTTGATCAGGTGACTTTGGGAAAACAATGAGCGTGGGAGGGGGCCTAGTTGCCCTCCATTTTTTTTGGTCACTTAAAAAGGGCACTAGAACTTTTAATTTCCATTCCAATGAGCCCTCCCACGATATTCTAGGACCACTGGGTCGATACGATCACCCCTGGGAAAAAAAAAAATAAACACGCACCCGTGATCTTTCTTCTGGCAAAAAATGCAAAATTCCACATTTTTGTAGATAGGAGCTTGAAACCTCTACAGTAGGGTTCTCTGATACGCGGAATATGATGGTGTGATTTTCATTAAGGTTCTATAACTTTTAGGGGGTCTTTCCCCCTTTTTTCGAAAATCAGCCAAATTTTCTCAGGCGCGTAACTTTTGATAGGTAGGATTAAACTTGATGAAACTTATATATTTGAAATCAGCATTAAAATCCGATTCTTTTGATGTATCTATTTGTATCAAAATACCGTTTTCTAGAGTTTCGGTTACCATTGAGCCGGGTCCCAATAACCAATACTATATGTTAACATTGGGTAAAGTTCATAACTTTCAGCCCTCTTCCTGGGGGCTTCGAGGGATTAAGTCATCCTAAAAGACATAGTTATAATATTTTCGACCATGCTGAACAAAATGGCTATCTCAAAATTTTGATCAGGTGACTTTGGGAAAATAATGAGCGTGGGAGGGGGCCTAGTTGCCCTCCATTTTTTTGGTCACTTAAAAAGGGCACTAGAACTTTTAATTTCCGTTCCAATGAGCCCTCCCACGATATTCTAGGACCACTGGGTCGATACGATCACCCCTGGAAAAAAAATAAAATAAACACGCATCCGTGATCTTTCTTCTGGCAAAAAAATGGAAAATTCCACATTTTTGTAGATAGGAGCTTGTAACCTCTACAGTAGGGTTCTCTGATACGCTGAACATGATCGTGTGATTTTCATTAAGGTTCTATAACTTTTAGGGGGTCTTTCCCCTTTTTTTCGAAAATCAGCCAAATTTTCTCAGGCGCGTAACTTTTGATAGGTAAAATTAAACTTGATGAAACTTATATATTTGAAATCAGAATTAAAATCTGATTCTTTTGATGCATCTATTTGTATCAAAATTCCGTTTTTTAGAGTTTCGGTTACCATTGAGCCGGGTCGCTCCTTACTTACAGTTCGTTACCACGAACTGTTTGATTACCAACATTCCTTTCCAACATAGCTCAAAGCAACTTGGCCCAGTACGGGAGGAATAAAGAAAAACAACAGAATTGATAAAAACATGATTATCAATCTTGTTTTATTGATTGACTTATTATGCCTTAGAAACAACTAGCTATCTTCTATGTAGTTTTCCTGATTTAAAACGTAGAGATACTGTTACTTCCTGTCTAAACTGAGGACATTAAACATCATCTACTCAAAAATTGTTATTTTTAATAAACTTGTTGGGGTGTTACGGAGCCTGTATACTGTGTGTAATAACGAAAACGATTAATAGTTTCTAAAGACCGTGACTATTGCCAAGTGTGACCACTTTTTTGACGAAACATATCTAAACAGAGTTTTTTTTGTGGCTTTCTAAACGGTTTAATTAAACAACAGTGCTCAGAGTGTAAACATTATTCATTTGGACGTTCGCTTGAATTTTTTATACAACTATTTGCTTTTCTCTTGTATATTGTCTTTTTTCTAATTTTAAAGATCAGTTCCTCTTAGTTGCTTTTAACCGCGAATAATTTCTTTTTTTATTTTGTTTTTGGTTTTTGTCTTCGACTGATTTTTAAGTTTTATTATGTTTTTTGTATCTCTTAGTCTTTTTTTCGTGCTGATTTTAACTGACATTTGTTATTGCTTGCCTTTGAGTTTCTGTATTTTTGCTATTTTTAACTTCTTTTTTTGTGTGTATGTGTGGCAAGAAATGCAATTTCGTCATTGTCTGCCCGTCAATACCATTTAACTTTGTTTTACTTTTTTTTATACATTTTTTTTTACATTTAACTTTTTAAACATTTTTTTAACTTTTTTTCCGTGTGTGTGTGTGTGTGTGTGGCAAGAAATGCAATTTCGTCATTGTCTGCCCGTGAATACCATTTAGATGGTAAAACTCTATCTTCTCTTTTCAGCTAATACATCCAACAGTAGTTGATACAAGTGTAGTTTTCCCTCATAAGATGGGCCCGCCCTATAAAAAGGCTCTGAAAACTTTAAGTGCTGACATCTTGAAGAAAATAATTCAAAATGACGGTAAGTGTCTCTATTTTGTTGACAAGGATGTGGATTGCAAGAACATGAATTACTTGCTGAACTAAGTACCACGCCCCAACCCACCCACCTAAACTCAATTAACTTGTGAACTTTCATTTAAGCTGAAAAAATTCAATGTTGCTTTTAGGTACTATTTTGTCTCAAAAAATGGGGGGGGGGGCTGAAAAAATATTTACGAAACGTATAAAAAAAAATTCGCATTTAAATGTTCAAATGGGGACAAGTCCTTTTACCTAGACAGTGAAAACAGGTACAAAAGTCTAGGTATTTCGATCACATACACAGTGATCGTCATTAATAGAAATACCAAAGTATTGAAATAAAACAATAATTAACTCTGGTTCATTCAAAGTCTTGAGATATAAATTTTGTTCTTTAATCTTTCCTAAGTGTAAAATGACTTTCCAATGAGGGTGGCAAAGTCTTCTCTGTCTTCTAATTTCAAAAGAAATGTTGGATTTATCGATGTATACTTGATTGATCTCATCTCCCCATATATATGTTTTAAAGCATTAATTGTTAATTTTTTACAGGTCGGACAAAAATTTCGTTTGGGGGTTCAAATCCGGTAACCTCCCTTCCCCTTGACACGGCCTTGCTTACAGGGATGGCTAAACTGTCTATTCCTGGTTCAATTAAGTAAGATCAACTGATCCATAATTAACTTCATTTTGAATACTGTAAATAATGGAAAAGTAACACCATTCCAAAGATTGTAATTCTAAAAATTGTAAGTCTAAAATTGTGTAAAATTGGCTAAACGTAAGAAGATAAAAGACGAGAATTTTCAATCGTGCAACACTGAGCTGTATGTGTAGCTTTGAGCTGAGTAACCCGCTATTGCAAACATATCTACTGAGTTTTTCCACCCTTGTTGCCAAGCTTGGCTATTTTCCAAAATACCTGGAATTCTAAGTACCCGAATTCTGTGATTGGGGGAAAAGTATACAGTCTTAAAACTTATTAAGGCTCATGTTAAGTGCGGAAGAATCCTAAAAAACGGCAAGTCAAAGCAAATACACAATGAAATGTTTGGAGATGGACCTTCTCTCACATACTCGTTCAAGTGTCTTACGGAGATTTTTGTAACTCACTGATATAGTTAGTCCAAAATTAAACTACATAATTACAAATTATGATATAGTTACGATTTTTTTTAGAGCAGGCCTTCATTTTTAGATTTTTTTTTTCTGTATTCTTTTTTCCCAGTATTTCTGTTTTGTTTTTGTTTATTTGTTGTTTTTTTTTTGCAGTTTTTCGTTTTGTTTTTTGTATTTTCTGTATGGGGTTGAAACACGCACTGGGATCTGCGTTTTCAAAAAAATTCGTTTGCATCCCACAAAGTCGTACTGGTTTCCCACTACCACAAGCGGTTTTGAGGGGGGACAGAGGGGGGACTTGCTCCCGGTACAGAAATTTTAGTCGTGCAAAACTTCAAATAGATAATTTAACAGTCATAATCATTTTAAAGTTCTATTTTTATGAAAATGATGTCGCTGACGTAGTTGGCAGTAGGTATAAGCAAATTGAATCCGAAATTCTAATTTTTTCCATATCTTTTCCCATATAAAGGAAGAAAAGTCAGATTTAAATAAGTGAAAAATTTTATTTATAATTTAGAATTTTTTTAAATATTTTGGGAGACAAGGGGGGGGGGGAGGTGTGCTAATCAAGATTTTGTCACGGACGCAAGAGAGACCAGAACCGCCACTGCCGGTTACACAGTATTCGAGCAAGAGTAAATCTTCAGTCTTCTGTTTTTCTGCTGCGTCTTTGTTTTCTTTGCCTTCTTCTTTCTTGTCTTGTATTTCCTTATCTTCTCTTGGACATTCATCTGTTTTGGATGTCCTATATTTTTAATGCCCGACCCAACGTTCTTTAAAGGTATTTCAGTATTAGCCTAACAGTTTCTGCTATTAATTGAACAACTAAAATCAGCTTAACTATCACATCAGTGCCAAGGACAAGGGGTGGTTGGACCACTTGTGTATAAACAAATAGTAGTAATTAAAGCTATAGCCGAGTGAAAAATATGAAATTGAACAAGGACAAGGGGTGGTTGGACCACTTGTCTATAAACAAATAGTAGTAATTAAAGCTATAGCCGAGTGAAAAATATGAAACTGAATTGACCAAGCGTGACAACTATGACAAAATGCAATTACACGATGAGGCTTCAAGCCAGCAAAAATAAGGCGTGGCCAATCTGTTACCGTACCTATATTCCGTACAAGGTGTCTTCCGTATCCAAATAAAGAGAAATAGGAGAACTGCCTGAGAAATCTAGAGAAAAGTCAAAAAATTAAAATACAGACTCGAATTTTCATTTTCATTTTTTTGCTTTTTAGCAGTATTTTTAATTCTTCTGTTCTCTTTGATTTTCTTTTAATTTTATGATTTTTGTACACTTTTGTTTATATTCATTGATATATATATATATATATATATATATATATATATATATATATATATATATATATATATATATATATATATATATATATATATATATATATATATATATATATATATATATATATATATATATATATTATATATATATATATATATATATATATATATATATATATATATATATATTGATTTTGTTTATACTCAGAAAAGTTCTATGCCTTTAAATTTTTCTAATTTGCTTCTAATTTCACCTGTTTGCAG
This sequence comes from Artemia sinica, assembly GCA_027921565.1. Lineage (NCBI taxonomy): Eukaryota > Metazoa > Arthropoda > Branchiopoda > Anostraca > Artemiidae > Artemia > Artemia sinica. Next base: position 12,400,580 of record CM051272.1, read on the forward strand.
CATAAGACTATTTTTTTTTTTAATGGGGTCTGTTATAATTCTTTTATACCCACGGTCTTTTTAAAAGTGATCCCTTTAACCCCATTTTAGCTGTAAAGTCTCTTCTCAGGAGCTAGCGCCCTGAATGGATGTGGAAAGAACTGGTACTAGTTAACTGCTCACTGTCGAACGACCATATCTAGAATTCGTATAGAATCTGATATATCTAGATATTCTGTATATATAGACTTTGATGAAATATCCGATATTCTATATATTCTATATCCGATATTCTATATTCTATATCCGATATTCTATATTCTCTTATATCGTCGTGCCCAAAACCAAAGGGCGTATCTGACACTTTTTACGAAAACGAGTTAATGTGCTCCAAAGAGTCATCTAGTGGGGTACTATCCAGTGGGTGCATTTGCAGGGACGTATATTAACACACTTTTGATTTACAGCATAGGCACCTGGGCGTATCTGAAAACACTGACCAGAACCAAAGGGCGTATCTGAACATACGCCCTTTGGTTGTGGTCACTTTTCGAAGAAAAGATTTAAGTTACAGATACGCCGCGAAAAACAAGGAAAACTCAAAACACTAATTAGTGAAATTTTCATCAATTTTCGGAGCTTCAAGTTGTTCCACCACCACAGTCGTGAGCTAGGCCTATCATTCTTATGATTCCAGTACTTTGGACATTATAATGTTGGGGGAGAGGCCGGTTTTACCTTACTGATTATATTGCCTAGTGTTAAAACAGACTGATTATGTTGATTATTGTTGACCATGGATACACAACCTTCATTTTATGAATCCCAAATTGGGCTGCACGACCCTGGAGCCTGACTTATTTTTACTTTTATTAATCTTTCGCTAAGGGCAATTCCATGAAAACGTCAACCTCGGGGTCAAATTTAAAATTGTTGGAGGAAATATTTTTTTGTGTCTATCTTATTAAAAATTGTCTGAGCTTTATGAATATGCAAGAATCATTTTAATGTGAAAACCGCAATTAAGTTTTTTTTAGGTCAAAGTCGCATGTTTTATTGACATCGGAATTGGAAATTTTACGGTTATTTTAATCCGATCACCACGGGATTAAAATAACAGCGATTTTGAGTAACGTGGGCTCATATTTAAGCCGTGACATTATTTAATCGATGTCAGTTCATGATTAGCAGTTCTTAGTGGTTTTCTATATCATTCAAACCTGCCTTTCAGAAAAATAAGACAGAAGAAAATTCTCAAGACAGAAGAAGCATTGCAGTATCTGGATGAATCTGACGAGCCAGAAGATTTGTCCAACAGTGAAGGTGATGGTGACACTTCGTTTCTGCCGTCTAGTGACTCTGAAAGTCCCAGTGAGTTGACACCAGCGCTGGTTGTGAATATTAGTACTGAGCCCCATGCGACAGTTTCAGCTAATTCTGAAGAGAATGATCCTGCAGAGGTAAATCTTATAGGTATCATTTCCTCCAATGAAAGTCTCTTGGCCACGGGTTCGACATCCAAAAGAGCACACAGAAAGCCTCAACGGGTTTCAGGCAAAGAATACGTATCTCCTGCTACTGGAAAGGTTGTGAAGGCGAAAGCGAGGTCTGAAAATCCCTGTAATCACGAAAAATGTAAGAAAGGCTTTACAGACGAGATGTTGAACGGTATGTTTGCATCGTTTTGGAATCTCGGAAAAGAGGCAGGCAACCACGATCAGCAAAGACAGTTCATCGCTGGGTTGTGTAAACAAGCTCCTAAAAAGCGACATACTGTGTCAGATTCTTCAAGAAGATCTAACAGTCTTGTTTACAGTCTACCGTCCGAAACAAACTACTTTCCAGTTTGCAAGAAATTTTTTCTTGGGACTTTCGGAATATCAGAAAAATTTCTACGACGTTGCGTGAAATCAGAGTTTCAAGAACCAAGTACATCAATTGTGAAACCTGATCAACGAAGAAAAAATAAAAATTCCAAACGGGTCACAGCAGAACAACTTGGATTTATCCATGATCACATCAAGTCTTTTCCCGCGGTCGAGAGTCACTATTGTCGCAAGAGCACAAAAAAACTCTATTTGCATGCGAATCTTTCATTGCGGAAAATGTATGATCTGTATAAGGAAAAATGTAAGGAAGAGAAGAAAGTAGCCTTTGCATTAGAAACTTACCGTCTTCAGTTCAAGAAATTCAACCTTGGGTTTCACAGGCCTAAAAAAGACCAGTGTGGACTTTGTCTTAGGTATAACCAGCTCTCAGACAAATCAGAAAAAGATGTGAAGCAGTATGAAGAACACCAGGAAAGAAAGGCCAAAGCGCGAGCTTTGAAAAACGAAATCGTTCTGAAGATTAAAGAAGAAGAGGAGGGCTTTGAAAAGGCTACGTTCATTAATTTTGATCTTCAACGCGTTCTCGAAACCCCGAAAGGGCCAGGTGGTCCTATATTCTACAAGCGAAAGCTTGCTTGCTATAACTTAACCCTATACAATATGAATAGCCACACCGGATTTTGTAATATCTGGTGTGGAACAGATGGACAAAGAGGAGCAAACGAGGTTGCATCGATAGTGTTTGATGCTGTTTCGAATGACAAAGATCATTCTGACTTCTACTTTGTGTCTGATTCTTGCGGAGGACAGAATCGAAATCTATTTTTTTCTGGAATGTGCTTATGGGCAGTCCGCACCTTACATCATGTCCGATCGATTACTCACGTCTATCTGGAAAAGGGGCACACAGAACAAGAGGGGGATAGTATGCACAGTGCCATTGAACGAGCTTCCAGGCATACCTCTATAAATGCTCCAGTTGAATGGAAAAACATTTGCATTTTAGCGAGGCGGAACAATCCGTATACTGTGAGAACACTCGATTATTCCTTCTTCAAGGACTTCAAGAAGCTGACTGGCCAGGTCGTAAAGAACCTTAAGGTGAACACTTGTGGAGAAAAAGTTAAGTGGCTGTATATCAATGTTCTCCGTTACACAGTTGACGATGCGGCTAAAATATTCTATAGCTACGATTACAGCGGGGAATACAAGGCAATTGATGTTGACAAGGTAAAACGATCAGTTGGACAGAGTGGGACAATGTTAAGCTTGATGCCAGCTTACGAGAAAAAGTTGCCAATAAGTGATGCAAAATTTAAAGACTTGCTTTCACTGTGCGAACAACGGCTAATCCATGCAGACTTCCATGCATTCTACCGAAACCTTCCCCATGGCAAAGCCGTGAAGGATGTCCTACAAGACAGTGATATTGACGACGAAAATGACAACGGAGAGTAATGTGAATTTGTGCCTTCCTTTGATAATCTAATTGAAGCTTTATTGTACTCTTTTTTAATATTTGAAGCAAAATTACACAAACTTATTCAAAAATCACTTGGTCGTAACTAAAGGAAATGTTTTAGAATGACCAGAACCAAAGGGCGTATCTGGTTTTTCTAGTGTTCTAAGAACTTTTGAGAGTTTTACTGTTCACCAATTGATTTCTCGTAGTGAAGAACCTATAAATACATTGCGACTACGTCATTAGAAAAAAATCTCTTCTTAAAAACAGCTTCACAAACCTTGTTTTTGCTCTCCTGTAAAATTTGTAAAAATGTTAGATACGCCCTTTGGTTTTGGGCACGACGATATATTCTATCCGATATTCTATATATCTAGATTTTATAGAATCCGAGCTAGTGACAGCTAAACTAGGATAGTTACAATTAGGCGAAGATTCTACTGAGTCTTCAACGAGGAAAGTCTAGATTAACTCTATATTATTTATTAATACCAAAATACGGTAAGCTTTATTAAGCTTGTCGCATTAACTCTATATTATGGGGTTATGTATATATATATATGTATATATATATATATATATATGTTTTAAGGAATACAACAAGGATATGGCTCAACCAGTGACAAACATTCCTATCTCATGGAAAGAGTCACTCAAAAACTCAACGGTCAGTAGATATATAGGAACTATTGAAAACTGAGAGGCCAAAAGTGACTAAGTTCATTCGAAGTTTTCCAGCATACAATGACCCCCCCCCCCCACTCTTTTTTTTCTTGTACCAAACTGTGGTTCCAACTCTCATCTATAAGAAAGCTTTTTTGATATTGCATTTATATAAACAAAGTTCTTATATTTTATTTTTTTCAGAAAATAAAAAAACATTTCCTGTAAAGTTTTGTAGGGAAAAGATTACATAAATTTTAAATTATCGGCTTTAAGCCTAATATAATTAATTTTTCCTCGTCAGAAGGTTTTTCCACAATTTAATGCCTTTATATCGCAGACTTATTTTAGAAATTATCTGCGGTAGCAAGGAGAAAGACAATTTTATTAGAAAAACTAGAAAATGGGCTACGTTTGCGGCTGTACATGTCCTAAGCTGTTCTCTTTGTGAATATGATTTTGCCTCTTTGTTGACAATTCCTATTTCTAAGGCAGAGAAATTTTAGTGGTTATTCCAATTTGATTGAATGATATTGGTTTTCTTGGAATTTTTGTTTATTGTTAATAAAATGGCTCTTATTTCGGATATAGATATTTACCTTTTGGCCAAGGAGTGGCCTCTCAAGCCGTGGCCCTTCTACCCCCTTACCCTATGTTGATAAAATAAAAGTTCAAAGTAGGGATAAAATCCTTTTTAATAGACAGTGTATAATAAATTTCACAAAAAAAATGCCAGATATTTCGGTCACATATACAGTGACCGTCATCAGTAGTAAAACGTCATTAGTTTTACTACTGATGACGGTCACTGTATATGTGACCGAGATATCTGGTCTTTTTTTGTGAAATTTATTATACACTGTCTATTAAAAAGGATTTTATCTCTATTTTGAACTTTTATTTTATCGTCATGGAAAAGCAGTGTGGTCTCCGAAATTATCTATACCCTATGTTAAATTTGTTCTGTTGGCCAGAATCCCTAACGGCAAGTCTACTCGTTAACAACATGTCTACCCGTTAACGGCTTGCTGCTAGACTCCTACGAGTATGATGATTTTGTACGCGATGTGCTTGTATGGTTGTCAATGGACTTTGTCCTGTGCGTGAGCCCTTCTTCCCCATTTATACGCAATTTGGCCCGTCGTTTTGGTCTAATGCGGAAATATGCCCGTTGCCCACACATGATGGCTGATCACAGTGTTTTATTAAGTAAAATCCAAAGCTGTGGGATTCGTGGAGTTCTTTCCTCATAGTTCGGCTCTTATCTCTCTGGTTGAGTACTGAGTCTGGGTGGGGTGACTTCGCATCCCCTACCTGTCCGGAGGAGGTCCCGCAGGGTTCTGTTCTTAGTCCAATACTTTTTCACCTTTATATTAATGATTTGGTCACGGACCTGAGTCCAGCTGTGCACCCAGTGCTTTTGCTGACGATAGCAACTTTTTCATCACCGGGCCTAATTTACCATCCGTCATCACCTCTACTCAAATCCTTCTGAATAGAGTACAGGAGTGGTGTCTCGTTAACTGCATGATCATTAACAGCAAGAAAAGTCAGGTTGCATTATTTCGAACCCCTTACAAAAGAAATGAAGCTCAGCAAGCGCTTGGCCTCAAATATTCCACCAATCTCCTCTCGCACGTCGAAGTTGCCAAGTTTCTTGGTGTCCACATTGACTCCTCCCTATCATTTGCAACACATGTTTCCTACGTCAGAGCCATAATCTTGTGACAGATAAGTATGATTAATCGCGTGAATTATTTTCTTCCTCCCGATATCCTTGTCACCCTTTATTGCCCTTTTATTTACCCATACATCTCATACTGCGGATCTGTTGGGACAACACTTATCCTTCTGTTAACAATAAATTAAATTCTGTCCAAAACCGTGTTGTTAAGCAGTTTTTCGGCTGCCCCGACTATATCCCACCCAGGACTTGTATTGCGATTTTGGTATTATCCCTTTTGAACAAATCATCGAAAAATCAAATCTATCCCCTGCATACTCCGCTTACCATAAAATTCTTCCTCCCTAATTATTATCTTATTTTAATAGTAATAATTCTGAAGGCCACTGTCTCCGCTCATCCAACCGTTCCTTCATTGTCCCCAAGTGTGTCTCTAGTTCCGCCCAGAGATCTCCCATTTATAAATCTATGCTTCAATGGAATATGATACCCTCCAGTGTCGAGCTATCCACAAGTTTTCGCACGCTGTATAACACATTTAAAACTTGATTCTTTAAAATTTTAATCAATTTGCATTAATTACCCGTGTTTTCTCTCTTTGACAAAACACACTAGTAATTTCGTCGGGGACGAGTTTAATGCTACTACTGGATTAGTATACTATTTCATCAAAGTCTTCAGGAATTGAAAAATACATTGACATAATTTAACATTTTACGACAAATAATCGAGGGGTCACCCCATCTCTACGACTTTGTGTACAGCTGAAAACAATACTTCATACGTTTCTGCCACTTGGTTTTCACGGTTTTTGAAATCGGACAACCCTTCGCAAATAGTAAGAAGAATATTGATTCAAAGATAGATTGTTCATGTTTTTGACGTTAAACTTGTGTTCTCCTCTATGACTTAATAAATGATAATTGTACGACTAGTAATGATGATGAAGAAAGGAGAAGTTGTTGAAACGTATTCGCAAGGTGGCGCGAAACTGCAATATCGTAAATTCGTTTCAAGCCTGCTCTGTCATTTGGTGATTCAAAAAACCTCTGTATGTATCCTCTTTATAGATAGAACCTGGTCTATCACTTCATGGGGTCTTAAGACCAGCATATATCTCCTTTTCAACCAATAATCACTGAGCTGTTACACGGTCATCAAAAAGAAAAAGAAATAGACACATTATTTGAATTTTTGGCAATTTGACAATTTCGACAGATGATGACCATACCATCAGCTGGTTCTTACGTTTTTTTTAGTCATTGTAATATTGCTTTTCTTTGATTTTTTTTGTTTATGTTTTTTGCTCTGTTATTCCTCATTCTAAGTGTTTGTATGGCGGGTGGCCAGTAAATTATTATTATTATTAATTTTGGGTCAGGTACAGTAAAGATAGGTCTGAATCGCCGGCTGGTGCACTAGGCAACAGCAGTACCTCCTCATGACAGCTTCTTGAGCGTTACAAAGATCTTCTTTGGGAGGGGGGAAGGGTCCTGTATAGTGTACAGTGCAGCTTCTTTCTGGAGGCATCACCGTACCACGAATATGTTACCCTGTTTTGGATGTCTGTTGATTTTGAACTCCTGAAATTTCCAACATATCAGCATAAATAATATGTCATAATATGATTTAACTATTACCTACGTGTTCTTTAACTGAATAAAATCCAAGATTGTTAGATTATTAGAAATGCCATTTTAGACAGGGTAATATTTTTTTTAGGATAGTAGTATGCTAAAGACCTGGGAGATAAAGGGAGAACAAGGTAATGTGATTTTTATGAGGTCCAGCTTGTGGTGATATTTACATTAATATCAAATACACCAGTCTAAATTGTGCATTTTGCTGATTATATACATCTCATGCAGAAAGTAATCTGGAGAATTGAGCTAGGTCACTGTTTTTCATCTCCTATCTAAAAGATAAAGTAACTAAGGTTTCGCTAAGTATCTACATCTTATCCAGAGAAAAAAAAATCTGTAGAATTGATCTGGGTCAATGTTTATTTTTCATTTCTTAGCAAACATTAGCCCCCATTTTCTTCCTTTCTCATTTTCTTTCTCTTGTTTCTTTTGTATCTGCGGTATAACTAAGAAGAAATCGGTCAGTTTTGTTCCCCCGAGAAAAAAGTTTTCAAAGTTAGTTCTTAGATGCTGAGTCTGACAAGTTAATAAAAGGTCAATCTTGAACAATCTGCTGGAGTAGAAAAGACAATCCAATTTTGCTATTCTAAGGGAAAGGCAAAGAACTTCGGGAATAAATCTTGTTAGTCTCTGATTTTTAAATCTCTTTTGGCTGGGTCCAAACTTTGGGCAATTTGACAATTTCGATCTTACAATGAATGTCGTGGAACTATTGCAAAATGTTCGGAACCATGAAATCTTTGGTAAAGGTTAAGAATGGCAGCTCTTTAGAAGGAGGCATCCTAGAACAAAAAGAGAGACATTTTTAGGTGGCTAATTCCATGTTGATATTTAGTTTGTCGCGTTTTTGACTATAACTCCCCAGGCCCCTTTTAATGGTCTCACTTAGCCCTAGGCTATATGCAGAAACTAACCAAAATAATGGTGAAGTTGTTACTTTATGATATGTAGCAAGTATCTACTACTACTAACAACTCGTCGCAGAACCAAGCCGCCTGAGGCCAACACAGCTACGCACGCTCCTCCTCCATCCCAATCTATTCAAAGCCTCCCGCATTTCTTTTAAATCTTTCTTTATGACGTCCTCCCACCCTAGACGAGGACGACCTGATTTCCATATAGCCCTCGACGGTTGACTGAAAAGGACAATTTTCGGCAATCTGTCATCCTTCATATGCGCAACGTGCCCTAGCCATCTCAACCTTTCTTTCATTATAGCCCTAGAAAGCGGGATTGAACCATATTTTTCGTACAGCCTACTGTTTGAAATACAGTCAGTCAGCCGGGTACCCTGAACAATCCGTAGGCAATTTCTCTGGAAAACATCTAGCAAACCTTCATCCGCTTTTCGGAGTGGCCATGCTTCAGAGCCATATTTGACCACTGTCATCACTGTAGCTTCTAATAATCTAATCTTGGTTTGCAGACTTATCTTCCTATTCTTCTAAACTTTTTTTTAACTGTGAAAAATCACCCTGAGCCTTGGCTATTTTACTTTTAACATCTTCACTGCTCCCACCGTGTTTACTAATAATACTACCAAGGTAAGTGAAGCTGCCCACCCGATCAATCCTTTCTTTACCCAATGTCACCTTTTCATCTTCACTTATTCCTAGCCTTTGTGACTTAGTCTTTCTTAACATTAATTGTCAAACCTATTGTAGCACCCTGTCCTAAAATTGTTAGGTACCGCTTTTTCAAAATCATATTCATAATCTTCAGCAACTCTTTTCTAACCTCAGAGCCACCATATTTAAAAAACTCATTTACCACACTATCAGCACCTGGAGCCTTATTCAACGAATTATATTTCCTTTTTCCCATTTTTATCTGTTTTTGAATCAGTTTTCATAAATTATTATGTTGCTATTTCCCATAACATAAGGCCACACGAGACCATTAAAGGGGACTGAGGATGAATTGTCAAAAACGCGAACCAAGACATGAAAAAGAGCATAAAATAACAATCTAAAAGTGTCTCTCTTTTTGTTCTAGAATGTCTCCTTCTTGAGAGGTGCTATTTTTAACTTTTTCCGAAATCTTTTGCAAGCCCTTGTTTATTTCGGAGGTTAAGAGGTTTAATGTGTTATAAAATAATCACTATTGCTTTGATTCTCATGATACATATTACATGACTGCCATTCACATTTAAAAAGAAGCCTCTTTCGATTCTCTGTTTGGAATTGATCTTTCCCGGTGGCGAACAAATCAATGTCCAAGCATGGTTGTTCAAGCACCTGTATCACGAAAGTGCTATTTTAGCTCTATTTCATTATGCGTAGTACTGAAGCACGAGCTCAGTGTTGCCACCTGTAGCCCAAAAGCGCTATTTTAACAGTATTTTAACACTATTATAGTCAATTTTTTTTACTATAACACCGATAAACGCTGTGTAGCACGCAAATTTGGACAAAATAGCACTTTAGGAACTGGCAATGGTGACAGCCCTGTGTCCAAGCTGTGTTTTTCGGATGAAGGATAATAGGGTCCTCAAAATCGTGCTTCTTGGCCATCCACATGGAGCTGAACGAAAAGCAAGACTTTCCCGAATGGAAGGTGAAGAGGTTATTGGAAAGAATTTAAAGGAAATTGAACTTTCTTTTAAAGGATTGTACATCTGGTTTTGACATCTTTAAAAATTGCTGCAGATTTTCGCATAGCGTAAAAGTTTCTTCAATGATTAAATAATAAATAAAGATATGGGTCGGTCAAAAAAGTAGGGTGTCCCCGAATAGAAGGAGAAGAGGTCACCAAAAAGGATTTAAAGGAAATTGGAACTTTCTTTTAAAGGATTTTGTATTTGGTTAAGCATCCTTCAGTAGTTGCTTCAGTTCTTCATGTAGTAAACCTCTCTTAAAAACTTTCTATTTAAAAAAATTGAATTTATTTGTGGCCCGTTGTAAATACGAATGAAAACCGGTGTATAGCATAAAAAAAAAGTACGGAATATGGCAAATAAAATATAGAATGGGAATCTGTAACATAATTCAGATGGAATAATAGCACAATGCGGGTATGATAAAAGGAAATTTATAACATAATAAATGCATATAATAACACAAAAAACGGATCATTTACTGTTTTGGAAAGCCATCAACTTGCAAGTACAACAAGAGTGTTACAAGATTGGAATCGTTTTCCTTCCATAACTCAGAAAATAAATGAAAGTTGAGCGCATCTCAGAGTTGAGGTATAAATTGGATCTTCAAAGTGTGCAGAATAGCGATTTGAAGAGTTTGAAACGGAAGAGAAGCTGTGTTTGCCTAAGGCAGCTTAGTTCTGCTTTGAGTTGTTAGTAGTAGTAGGAGTTGTGGTCGAGGATAAGTTCTAATTTCAAATTCTTTTTTTTATGATGCTGGTTAATTTTATCGGGCAAATCAGTCATAATTTAGCTCTTTCCGCCCTCTTCCTTTGCTTCTTTTGGTTACTTTAGTTAGTAACGTGGCTGACTGTGAGAACGGAACAAAAAGTAGTGTGTAAGACAAATTATAAATTCTTGTGAATTGACGCGCCTGTCTATTAGTCAACAAAGAGATTCGGAAGACACCTTGTGGCTGTAGAATCAAATCTTTCAGTGTTTTAAATGAGTTTGTATGTTTATTTTCAAGTTCAATAATTTAAAAGGGATTTCCCAGGCGATCCTTAATTAACCAACTGTCTTATATTATATATGTTCAGTATGTAGTCGGATTTTTTTTTTTTTTGTCTTTTTGCGGGTTCACCCCTGGCACGTCCTCCTGACGACCTTTGTCTACTAGCTAACAATCTGTTTTTAAAAATTTTCTATACGCCTACCGACCGTCCATCTGCCAATTTTTGTGTTATTACATTAAAATATATAGATATATTTTTATGCTTTTATAGGTACCCAGGCAAGGCCATATTTAGGGGGGCTAGGAGTTTGGCCCCCTCCCCCGAAAGGTTTGTCAGACTCGTAAAAGCGTAATAAAAATTTATATAAACACATTTTTGATGTGGTTTTTTAACGTTTCTTGTTTCGTTTTTTAAGTTTTTTGTTTTGTTTTTGTTTTCTGCCACTGCATTCGCTTTGTCGCACAAATATGCGTTAACCAGGCTAACTATAACTTGCAGTTTTTCATAAAATCACATCTTCATAAAAAAAAGGGACTTAAGAATTTAAGAACAGCAGGTAAACAAATGAAGTGTGAAGGTTTTGTTTATCGTCAAACTTTACCTTGTATTAACCAAGGTATATATTAAGACATATATCAAAACAAGCCGACTCACACTAAGTTTAGCAAGCCAACGCCTTTTTTAATTTTGTTTGTGGTTATGTCTGAACTTTGAAATCATCTTGTGTATAAATTAGGCTTGAAAGTAAAGAACCAATCATCTTATCTATTGTTTTGTGATTATTTTTTTTTAACCGGACAGGTCGTTTTTTTGACTTGATCGTTGGGGCACTTTGAACTCATAAGGTAACGATAAAACGATAAACGATAACGATAAGTGATGACAGATGGGATTCATCTGTCATCACTTAGATTCCTTGGCATTTCTGTCCTCTTAAAGATAAATAGTAATTGAGTAACTGCCCACTCGTCATCACCTAATATACATTTCCGAGCCAGGACTAGCGGCAAATCATCATTTGTGATGGAGCCGTGAAGCCTGTAATAAAAAAAAAAACTTCAGAGAGGGCTCATTTTATTGAAAACTGAAATTTTTAGCTCACTTTCAAAGAGTCAAAAGAGAATGAAGGGTAATTAGCCCCCCCCCCCCCATGCCCTTTTTTCCCCAAACCAATCCGATAAAAGTTTTGAGATAGCCATTTTGTTAAAAATAGCTCAAACATTAGATAAAAAAAAACTCCGAGGTTGACACAAACCCCCAGAGCCCGGGGGCAAGTGTTTTAAGTTATGCCTCGGGGCATAATGGGTTTTCATGTATGGAGAGGCCGTATAAACTTCAGAAGTGGCTCATTTTATTTGAAATTGAAAGTTCTAGTTATCTTTTTATGAGTCATAAGGTATCGGAGGGCATCTATCAAAAGCCTTTACAATATCTAAAAATACAGTTGCCACTTTATATCCATTATATAACGCCATATTAGTAATGCTAGTCAAATATATGTTTGCTTGCTCAGTAATGAAGAGATTTCCATCTCCTTATGAAGGTAATTTTGAAAAACCTGGTCGCTACTCGCAGGGTTGCCAACTTTTTGATCTATGAATGTGTCCCCTGGGAATCTAAAAATGTGTCCATGTTGAAATCTCGAAAACTAGAGGTTATTTTTGTTTTACCAGTTGTATTATTGAACCATAGACGCTATTTAAATCGCTCTCAAAGCGGACAGTTAAAATATAATAAAAACAAAAAAATCCATGTAAAACATTCATACAAAATGAAGTTGGTATGAACATGTAAATCCCTTACTTTGGAGTAAAGTAAGCTGAAGGGCCACGAAAGAAAATTAGCACCGCCGGTTTGGACCTTAGTGTCTAGTGTCGTCATACTTAGTTTTTAGCTTTTTACTTACTCTCGGACAAAAAACCTTTACTTACGACATCTCTGGCAAAACCTGGATGCTAAAAAAATAAATAAATAAATACTGAGAAAAAGCACTACTTTGGTGAAAAGTAACATTTTGTCACCAACATTTATATTTAGTTGGGAAACTTTTCGTTTTATGTCATGAATGTACAAAATGTTTCCTTTTTACCGTTTTATGTCCCAAATTTCTAAAATTTGTCACTTTTTGCCATTTTACATCATTGTGTCCCGGCACATGGAAGTGTGTTCTTTTGATATAAACTATTCCCAGTTGGCAACCCTGTCTTTGCGTCACCCGTATAACGGGCGGATGTCATTCGCGTCACCTGGTGTGTATGATTTTTAAAGCGGGCAGTCCCTGATGATAATTAAAAATTGCCTAGGTACGGGAATAATAATATGGCTAGGTAACGCTACAATCAATATTTAATTTCCTGTTTTGTTTCCAAGTTTCATAAAATCAAATACTCCTGCATTGTTAATTAAAAAATTAAGATGGTTAATCAGCAAATTCTAGAAAGCAGATTATGGAAAGGACAAAATGTTAAGTATTTATTTCTAATTTTTTTTTTTTTAATTTTAATCTCATGTCATCCTGAGCTTGGAAATGAGGCTAGAGATATTTGTCCTTGCAGTCTCTCCCTCTTTGTGCAAGCATCCATTGACTTGCTTAACCTCTCCACACAGAGAGAGGTTCCAACTGGGATTTTTGGCCCTATCCTCACGTTCACGGTGGCCTCGTTTTTGTTTTTGACCTGTAAAAGACACTGGACAGGTCGCCAACTTTGCTGAATTAAAAAATTCGTTTTGTTGATTGCCTATTATGCATTAGTTCGTTTAAGTAAGTGTACTGTCGTGCAAGTATCCCATTTATTTCTAGTTTATAAAGATATTTATCTTTTTCCTTCATTTTTCTAGTTTCTGGACATGACAGCGCTGAAGATGCGGTCGCCTGTATGGAGTTAATGCTCTGGAAAGTAAAAGAAGATATGAAAATGTTGCGATAGCTGTTGCATATGAAAATGTTGCGATAGTTCTTGCATGTAAAAATTTTGCGATTATTGTATGTAGTAGTTGACGTTATTTCCTATGCCAAACATCGATGCTGCAGTGCCTAAAGGGGATAAGCTCCAATTAAAAATTTCAGACCAGCATATTTCTACGCTTTCAAGAACCCTTCACTTGTACTCCTACAAAGTGGGAGGTCCTCAAAATTAATCATTATCATCATCCACAATCTCAAAATGTGTCGAATTTCACACCCCGCTAGGGTTTTTAGCGGGGTTTACCCTGATAATTATTGCTGGGAACAACTTCACCTAATAGAAGGATATGTTAGGTGCTGTATATTTTGAAAGTTGGGTGAAGTGTGTGTGTGGGGGGGGGGATAAGTGACGGAGATAAGTTTAACGTTCATAATGTCATAAAAGCTTTTTCGAAAGTGTTTTTAGTCTGAAACCACGCTAGTGGGTTCTTAACAGTTCTTACCACGAAAAGTATTACCGTAGATTTTTACAGAGAAACTTATTTTTGGCGTGAGGAGGGGGGGGATTCGAAAAAAGTAAATTATATGAGAAAATAAGAAATTATTGCAAAAGACTTGTAAAATAAGGATGGTTCGGGGTGAAAGCAACATTGAGTATCTATAATTGACAAAAATTGGTCTAGGAACTTAGGGCCTTTTGGTACAACAGCATCGATATTTATGTCAGTTTTTTTTCTAACGTGAATTAATTAGAATGTTTTTTGTATTATTATTTATAAATAAACGTGTCTTGATCAGTTTTCATTGCATTATTTTCAAATGAACATATACGGAATTAGGAAGACTACACTGTCTTTTTTTGCAATATAGCAAAAAATTGAAGGAAAAAGACAAAAAGGCTGATTTTTTTTCAAATTTACAAGGAAAAAACTTAAGTTACCAAGGACAGGGAAAGTAGAATCGGAATATTCGAATTGCTTTTGTGGAAAATTACACAATCATATATGTCTTAGAAAATAAGAAGAAATCAGGAATTTTTAAAGAAAAAAGACCTCCTTTTGCAGTTTTAAAAAAGACCTACTTATGCTTCTTATCCAGTTTTGACGGCAGCGGATACTAAATTTAAGAAAAACAGAAGTTGCCAAAAAAATCACCAAAAATTAAGCCAAAACAGATGGCACCAAATAGCTGAAGAAGGTATAACTTTGCTTTGAAGGCGTAGTTGTCTTTGAGATTAATGATTGGATTCTGAGGAAGAAAAGTGTTGTCAAATTCGTCTGATTAATTTTACTTATTTTTGTTCATGGTTCAACATGGCAACGCTGTTGATGCAATAGTGCCCTAAAAACTTTATAATTTTGGAACAATCAAAATAAATATCTTACAAATCGCGGTTTTCAGGTATGAATGGGCCTAAGATGGGATCAGGCGGTAAAAAATGTATTTTTTTATATTCTAGGTGCTATGATTAACGAAAAACTGAAAACCCACATACCCCAAAGGGCGAAACCACCTCCACCCCCCCCCCCCCCTTTAGAGGTTTGAAACTTTTTAAATCTATCCTGGAAAACATCAATGGTTTATTTATTGTTATTTCTTATATCTTAGTGGAATTTTTTTCTCTTGAGTGTAATGTTTAAGTCTTTGAGAATAGGGATATTCGAATTGGATTTTAAAAATAACTGTTCTTATTTGGAAAAAAGTTGTTATTTTTGAGAAAAAAAAATATCTAAATTGAATTCTAAAATAATTGCTTATTAAAGGGGGGTTACTTTTGAGTAACAGTGCTTTTTGGGAAATTTTCTAAGGAAGAAACAATTTGTAAAATCGATTAAATTTATTGGTGCAAAATTTAAATTTAAAATACAGTTCGTGGACATTTTTGACTCAAAGACTAGCGTAAAGTCTGGCTGAAGATCGCCGGAGAAGCTGCAGCCGACAGGTCCAAGTGGTCGTCGGAAGTCATTCCAAAATCCTTTGGTGCCGGGAAGAACAGTTCATCGTCTGGTTCCCGCCGAAAGTAAAAAGTAAGTAAAGTCTCAAGATCGGCCTTTACACTGAAGCAAGCCAAGACATATTGTCTAATTTGTTTTGTGTCTCTCAATGCATCTTCCTTGCAATATCAGATGAAATACTGCTTCGAAAGACAGTAGCCTAGAAAGGTGTTCTAACACCAGGGGCAGTATTTCAACTTGTCTTCCCCTTTTTTAGATTGTTTTTTCCTAATTGATAACCACACAGTTAACAAAACTGATTTAAAGGGCTTACATAATGGAAACAAAGAAGTGAAAGTAAAGGCAAGTTGTGCGTTTTAAAGAATTTGTATGTAAATATATTAATGTAAATAACTTAATACGTAATAAAGCATAGACAAAATATATTTTTAAACGCAGTA
Organism: Artemia sinica; assembly: GCA_027921565.1. Classification (NCBI taxonomy): domain Eukaryota; kingdom Metazoa; phylum Arthropoda; class Branchiopoda; order Anostraca; family Artemiidae; genus Artemia; species Artemia sinica. Next base: position 12,416,734 of record CM051272.1, read on the forward strand.
GTCCTTTTAACATTATTATAACATAAGTAATGTAACAATTGTATTTATTATACATAGCAAAGTGATTAATCAGTTATTAAGTTGGCGTGTGTTAAAAAGAAACAGCTAATTCAAGCTACTACCGCTGCGTTCCATGTTAAAACATGGAGATGATTATGAAAACTATTTCAAAGGTAACGTTTCGTGAAGATAACAAACTGACTAGTAAACATGGAAACAGAAGAAAAACGGTGCTTTTTAAATCAATTCTTTGTCACCCCTGAAAGGATGGCACCTGGGGCGCTTGCACCTCCTTTCTTACGCCACTGTCGAAACACCATTAGTTTAGATAATAGTCGGAATGCGCCTATAAGTTTGCATCCCATGCGACAGTAAAATGTAAACCTTAGTTCAACTTAAAATGACATACTCTACCGGTTCGGTGAACATGATTTCCGGTGAAGTTGCTTAATATTACTACTTCGCAACGCTGTAATTTTGTATAATAATGATCGTTTACTTCTTGAATTTAAGTTATATATAACGACATAATCTAATGCATAAATTTGCATTAAGAGTGGCTGCCTATTCGTTTTGTTAAAAATCTGACCATAATAAATTCCTGCTTGCTGCTTCGAAACACAGTCATTACGAATAAATATGGCAGTTTTTGAGAAAGTTCTACCATTGATGTGACTCAGTTTTGTGTGCCGTCATGGTCAATCATTGCATCGAGCATAGAATTTTCACTAAGAGCAGCTACCTATTCGTTTTGTTAAAAATCTGACAATAATAAATTCCTGCTTGCTGCTTCGAAATACAGTCATTAAGAATAAATATGGAAGTTTTTGTGAAGCTTCCACCATCGATGTGACTCAGTTTTGTGTGCCGTCATGGTCAATCATTGCACCGAGCATAGAATTTTCATTAAGAGCGGCTACCTATTCATTTTGTTAAAAATCTGACAATAATAAATTCCTGCTTGCTGCTTCGAAACACAGTCATTACGAATAAGTATGGCAGTTATTGGGAAGCTTCCACGATCGATGTGACTCAGTTTTGTGTGCCGTCATGGTCAATCATTGCATCGAGCATAGAATTTTCATTAAGAGTGGCTACCTATTCGTTTTGCTAAAAATCTGACCATAATAAATTCCTGCTTGCTGCTTCGAAACACAGTCATTACGAATAAATATGGCAGTTTTTGAGAAAGTTCTACCATTGATGTGACTCAGTTTTGTGTGCCGTCATGGTCAATCATTGCATCGAGCATAGAATTTTCACTAAGAGCAGCTACCTATTCGTTTTGTTAAAAATCTGACAATAATAAATTCCTGCTTGCTGCTTCGAAATGCAGTCATTAAGAATAAATATGGCAGTTTTTGTGAAGCTTCCACCATCGATGTGATTCAGTTTTGTGTGCCGTCATGGTCAATCATTGCACCGAGCATAGAATTTTCATTAAGAGCGGCTACCTATTCGTTTTGTTAAAAATCTGACAATAATAAATTCCTGCTTGCTGCTTCGAAATGCAGTCATTAAGAATAAATATGGCAGTTTTTGTGAAGCTTCCATCATTGATGTGACTCAGTTTTGTGTGCCGTCATGGTCAATCATTGCATCGAGCATAGAATTTTCACTAAGAGCAGCTACCTATTCATTTTGTTAAAAATCTGACAATAATAAATTCCTGCTTGCTGCTTCGAAACACAGTCATTACGAATAAGTATGGCAGTTATTGGGAAGCTTCCACGATCGATGTGACTCAGTTTTGTGTGCCGTCATGGTAAATCATTGCATCGAGCATAGAATTTTTATTAAGAGTGGCTACCTATTCGTTTTGCTAAAAATCTGACCATAATAAATTCCTGCTGCTGCTTTCAAACACAGTCATTACGAATATATATGGCAGTTTTTGGGAAGCTTCCACCATCGATGTGATTCAGTTTTGTGTGCCGTCATGGTCAACCATTGCATCGAGCAGAGGATTTTCATTAAGAGCGGCTATCTATTCGTTTTGTTAAAAATCTGACCATAATAAATTCCTGCTGCTGCTTTGCAACACAGTCAGCACGAATAAATATGGCAGTTTTGGGAAGCTTCCACCATCGATGTGACTCAGTTTTGTGGGCCGTCATGGTCAACCATTGCATCGAGCAGAGGATTTTCATTAAGAGCGGCTATCTATTCGTTTTGTTAAAAATCTGACCATAATAAATTCCTGCTGCTGCTTTGCAACACAGTCAGCACGAATAAATATGGCAGTTTTGGGAAGCTTCCACCATCGATGTGACTCAGTTTTGTGGGCCGTCATGGTCAACCATTGCATCGAGCAGAGGATTTTCATTAAGAGCGGCTACCTATTCGTTTTGTTAAAAATCTGACCATAATAAATTCCTGCTGCTGCTTTGCAACACAGTCAGCACGAATAAATATGGCAGTTTTGGGAAGCTTCCACCATCGATGTGACTCAATTTTGTGTGCCGTCATGATCAATCATTGCATCGAGCATAGAAATTAAATTAAGAGCGGCTACCTATTCGTTTTGTTGAAAATCTCACCATAATAAATTCCTGCTGCTGCTTTGCAACACAGTCAGCACGAATAAATATGGCAGTTTTTGGGAAGCTTCCACGATCGATGTGACCCAGTTTTGTGTGCCGTGATGGTCAATCATTGCATCGATCATAGTATTTACTGATTACGTGCCAAATACACTCACAAATGAAGAAAGATAAAATGTTAGAGAAAATAGGAGCATGAGCGTTGCCACAAACCCAGTTACATCGATCTTAGAATCATATGACAGCGTTCCCAAGTGGCAATATTTTCGGGTGACTTACCGCAGATATATGCCCAAAGCATACATTCAGATCTTGGGCTATGTTATTAAATATAACATATTATCTGTAAGGGCGATTTCAAAATATCCAAGTCAACATTCTGTTGCCCGCCGCAGAGGAAAACCCCCAAAAAAGGAGGGGACGACTGGAATCTTCTTCGGTGTCCTGGTTTCTTCTGAAGGCCCAGGAGGGTCTAAGGTAAAATTATGATGCGAACCAACGCTAATACACATTGGTTCTGATGGGAAAGGGCTAAAACCGATAAGTACCCACCATCGGCAGGAGATCAAATTTAATAAAATAAAACATATTGTATTAATAATGAAGAAATGGGGATTTTCAAGATAGCGGAGTAAGCTAAAACAGCTAAAAAAACAACAACTACAAAATCGCATCAAAAAGATGTTTTTATGCATTTTTATTACTTTTTTTTAGTCGGACGACATTTGGGGGGAGCGGGAGTTTAAATCCCCTAGTCCTCCCTGAATACGGTTTCGCGCCATCAGCAGAAGATGATCTTAAATTAAAACAAATAAAATTTAATTAATAAATTTAATTAAATACCGTGAAAACTTCCTTTAAACTTTTTAAATCAGGTTTCACACTGCCATACGCCTCGATTTTTTATTTTGGATATTCGTACCTTCTCTTAAAAGATACTAGAAAAAATCAGGATACTTATAATTTTTCATTTTAACATTGAGCAACGGAAACCGCGGATATCTTGCGAGGAGCAAAATAACTGATTTTTTCCAGTCGCTGCTAAACAAAACGGGTTATTTTGGGAACGCCTGCAAGACTTTTTATTTCTAGTGGTCACTTATAGAAAAAACACACATCGCGAACAATACCAGAGCAGCCTTTCTAACTTGGTGCAAAAGAAACTCAGAACAGCCCCAACAAAAGACGGCCCCTGACAAGTAAGTCAATTTTCGGCACTAATCCCACAGGAATTTGGTTTCAGGATCAAGGCCGTGGGTGCCCATAGGCTAAATTTTAGGGGGGACTTACCTGGTCTTATAGGCACTTCCAGTACTGTATAATTGAAATCTCAAGACAAAATATCATAAGCAGCGCGATAGTGCTGCCTAAGTTAAGAGCGATGTGGGCCCAATATATTGTTTTGTTTTTTAGACCAGGGCACTTCTTGTAGAAAGAAATGTCATAGGAGCTTCAAAAAGAGCTCATGGAGGGCAACCACTTATAGTGCTTTTTTAAGTTATAGTGTTAGTATAGTGCTTTTTTAAGAGTCAAAGTGATCAGAAGGCAAATACCCCCCCCCCCCAAACACACACACACGTTGCGTTTTCCCAAAACGCATCTGATAGAAATTTTAAGATGGCCATTTGTTGTCGTAGAAACTTCGAAAAGGGCTCAGTCGGTTGGTAATTAAGAGGGCTAGTGCCCTCTTTAACAGTCAAAAGTGATTGGAGGCCAGCCATCCCCCCTCCCATACCCATCATTTCCCCAGACACTTCCAGTCAAAATATCGAGATAGTTATTTTGTTTGACGTAGTTTAAAAGTCCACAAATTATGTCTTTGAGGATGAGAACCCCCTTACTATCCTCAGGGCAAGGATTGTAAGGTATGCCCCTAGGGTATTTAAGGTTTTTATGGAAACGGTGGTCGTATAAACTTTAGAGGAGGCTCATTGAATTGGAAATCGGAAGTTGAAGAGCCATTTTAAGAGTCAAATTCATCTTAGGGCAGCTATACCCCAACCCCACGTCATATTTTCTCCAAATGTATCCGATAGAAATTTTAAGATAGCCATCTGTTAAAGAATAGTCCAAAGATCTCATAACATGTTCTTTGGGGTTGACACAACCCCCGGGTAAGGTTTCAAGTTATGTCCCGGAGGGATGTAAGTTTTTTAGGAAGAGGTGGTCTTGTGAGCTTTAGAGAAGGCTCATTTGATTTGAAATGCATATTACTAGTTCCATTTTAAGAGTCAAGTTTTATGGAGAGAAAATAGCCCCCCCCCCCTGATATACTGTTTTCCCCAAACATATTCGATCGAAATTGTGAGATAGCCATTTTGTAGCCAATAGTCCAAAGAGAATATAACAACGTCTTCAGTAAACAAATATAAGAAATATTTAGGCGGACATTGAACTAAATCAAAACAAACTACAAGCATGTGGACTTTCAAAAAGGGGACAAAGCAATGTCTCTAGAACAACTTATATTATTAAGTTAGATCTTTAAGAGTAAGTTGCGGGGGATTTTAAACTAGCCAGAAGGCACTATCTGTATACTTTTAGTACTACAACTACAGTTACTGTAACTAATGAAACCAAGAGTATTAAGATGAATCTTCCAGGAAGTGTTTAGGGGGCGTTCCAATTCAACAAAAAAACTGTACACATGCAGGTTTTCAAAAAGGCATATAAGCAATATCATAGGCAGCACCATTCTATAATAGCTAGAAATATCACTGAAACATTTAAAGAAGCTAATTCGATTCAAAATTAAAAGTTCTAGGGTCCTTTCTAAGACTAAAAAGAGATTGGGGGGCAATCAGCCTGTCTCTCAAGCCGATTTATTTCCCAAACAGATCTAGTCAAAATTTTGAGACAACTATTTTGTTCAGCATAGTAGAACGGTCCAGCAACTATTTCTTTAGGGATATTGGGCATGTCAAACCCTCACAATTATGCCAAACTATAGATTCTTGTAGAAAAAAACTGAAAAGATATAAAAAAAAAAATTCATGAAAATGACTTTGTCAATAAAAACGAACAAAAATTCATCTAAAAAAGCTTTTCCACAAAACAAGTTTTTCAAAGAAAGCTAAAGAGCTCCATTAAGCCAAAAATGGGCAGAAATGAAGTCAAGTAATCATCCAAGCGTAAAACTACCACAAATCACTATCAATAAATAAAAGAAACTCAAAATGAACAGAAATTAAAATAAATAGCCGAGTCAAACTTGAAACGAGCAAAAAATAACATTAGTAGGGCTGATAAACCCCATGCCTTCTGAAGACCAGAATGTAATTTGCGCTTTACTGAAAACAATACATGTTTAAATGTTTTCACTTTTTTTTACTTAAATAAGTAAAAAAAAAAAATTTACTCACTTTTGTTTACCCTTTTTTAAATTAAGGAATAAACATCAGTATAGGTAAATTAAACTGACAATCCACGGTCAGTTGTTTGTTTTTTTTTTCAGCAAAGCCTAAGTTGTGTTCTCGTCTTGAGAAGGTATGTGGTTTGTCAACCCTAGTAACGCTAATTTTTGCTCGTTTTGAGTTTGGCTAGGCTATTTATTATAATTTCTGTTCGTTTTGAGTTTCATTTAATTGTTGATAGTGATTTGTGGGAGTTTTACGCTTAGAAGATTATTTGACTTTATTTCTGCCCATTTTTGACTTAATAGAGCTCTTTACTTTTCTTTGAAAACTTATTCGGTGGAAAAAGTGTTTTAGATTAAGACAAATATATGACACCGTCATTCAGCCAGGGGGGCTGGTGCCCTCCCCCCCCTTATGGGCACCCATGATCAAGGCCATACCCAGAAGGGGTTTTGACCCCCCCCCCCGAAATGTTTGTCTGACTCGTAAAAATGGATATAAACCAATTTTGTATACGTTTTGTGTTTTTTTTGTGTAACCCCTCCTCCCCCCCCAAAAAAAAAAACGTTTTTTGAGTAAAACCCCCTCCAAAAAAAAATTCTGGGTCCGGCCTTGTGCAGAATACAGGTTACAAGAATTGTGGTTCGAGTATTATGTTTGGCGTAAGTGGAATATTTTGTTTTTTTCTTTTTATTATCTTGATTTTTTTGTTTACTTTTTATTTTCGATTGTCGGTAAATTTTGTTTGTCTGCTGCCGAAACGAAATTGCTTTTGATTTACATTTTCTATTGCTTTCGAATCCGATTCGCTCTTTCTATAAGATAAGGTAAAGTGTATTTTAAAGCCAAAAATACGACCATGAACACAAAAGAAAGGCCCGAATATCATAAACTTACATTAGTGATTATCAGAAAACACTTAAATGAAACACTACTACTACTACTACTACTACTAACAACTCACTGCAGCACCAAGCCGCCTGAGACCACCACAGCTATACACTCTGCTCCACCATCCAAATATATTCAGATCCTCCCCCTTTACACCCTCCCAGGACGCTCCCATTTCCTTTAAATCTTTCTTTATGACATCACCCAGCCCAACCGCGACGACCTGCTTTCCGTTTAGCCCTAGATGGTTGGACAAAAAGGACAATCTAGTCATCCTTCCTCCACACAATGTACCATAGCCATTTCAACCTTTCTCTCATTATAGCCCTAGAATGCGGGACTGACCCATGCTTTTCGTACAGCCTATTGTTTGAAATACGGTCAGTCAGCCGGGTAACCAGAACAATCCGTAGGCAATTTCTCTGGAAAACATCTAGCAAATCTTCATCCACTTCTTGGAACGCCCATGCTTCAGAACCATATTTAACCACTGTCATCACTGTAGCTTCTAATATTCTAATCTTGGTTTACAGACTTATCCTCCTATTCTTCCAAACTTTTTTTTATCTGTGAAAAACACTCTGAGCCTTGGATATTTTGTTTCTAACATAATCACATTTCCCACCGTCTTCAGTAATAGTACTACCAAGGTAAGTGAAGCTGTCCACCGTATCAATCATTTCTTTACCCAACGTCACCTTTTCATCTTCGCTTATTCCTAGCCTTAGTGACTTAGACTTCTTAACATTAATTTTAAAACCTATTCTAGCAAAACTTGCAAAACCTTTAAAAGTTCATTCTTTTTGCTCACTTTTTTTTTTTATCTAGAATGCTTAAAGCATCAGCATAAACTAAGTCCAGGAGAGTTTTTCCTCCCCATTTGATTTCGTGGTCTCGCATTGTCTGTCCTGTGGTCCTTAAGACAGAATCCATCAGAACGATCTATATAAAGGGAGATAGAATACAACCCTGCTTAACTGCTGATTTAATACAAAACCAGCTGCTAACCTCATTTCCTACCTTAGCACCTTAACCGCAGCAGTATTGTTCTCATACATAGCACTAATTACTTTAATGTATTTATCTGGTATACCACACAAGGATAAGACCTTCTTTAAAGCTCTTCTATCAACATTACTATGATTTTCTTTTTCTCAGTAAACATAATCTCCAGATACCTCTGTATTCTAAAAATAAACTGAGGCGATGTACTATTTAAGAGACCTGGAACTATCAACTCAGTTTTTCCAAGTATCCCTTCCCTTAAAATAGATGCACCTAAAAGAGGTGCAAGTCTGTCCTGTTATCTGATCAGGAAGTTAGGTCTCGGAGGGGGGGTGAGGATGGGTTCCTCTTAGAGACTGTAGAGTTTAGTCAGACGCCTTCAACCAGATACTATTTCTGGCCTATTATGACCAGTTATTATCGCCTAACCAAGGCATAAACTTCCTCAGCAGTAACTCTTAGAGGATTCTCTCTGCCCATCGAGAGTTTATACATGTTCTCCCCAGACATATACCATGCAACCCTTTACTCTATTCTATCTCTCAATTGGTTTTTGGAATTGCGCTTTATTTGTTTGATCAATGGGTTGGAATTATTAATGTGAGTTCCCCTTGTGACTGTACCCCTTTACCCTAGTGATTCCCGAGATACTTGGTACTAACTGCCATTTCTAATTCTAAATAGCTCTGTCATGGTAGGTCTGTTTTTGAACTAGGTGCAAAGTTGCTTCCACAAATGGAGCTTAAGAGGCTACTAAAACCAAGCCCTCAGAATATTTCTTGCTGTCCAGTGCACCAGAGCCCCGCTCGTTTGGTGCTCTTGAATAAAAATTCAGGAGGGCGAAAGAAATTCGAACGACCCCGATACTGGAACTGCTTCTGAAAATAGTTGTTCGTTCTTCAGCTGAGCAGACACTCGTGCTCTGCAACTTTTTTAACCAACAAATTTTTGAAGACCAAAAAAGAGGGGAAGGAATCTGAGAATCAATAATGGGAAGGGTTATAATTTTTTGTATGTTGATTATTTTTTTTCTACTGGTATGTTGCCGTTTGGTTCAGTGCCAGTAGACTTACGGGGGCTAGAGTTTTTTCCTATTCAGTTTAAAATGTCATTGGCAAAGCTGCTTAAATAAATCACAACTGTATACCAGGTCAAGTTTATAAGTGGTTAATATGGGCATTGTCCAAAGCCTATGTACTTCTACTTTTGTATACACTTTTCATTGTTCATTTAGTTTTCTCGGAACTGTTGCACAGGGTTGCTACAAATTAGATGTGAACCTTTCAACATATGTGTCCGAATATCGCTTCCCCATTCTATAGGAAATAGAAACAGAGGGATAACAGTTTGGGTTACTGCAGCCACTGAAAGAAAGAGAAAATGCACATTATCTTCAGAAGCTGGTAACTGCAACTGAACATATTTACACAAGACTTAAATTGTTGAGGTGTAGACACTTTCTTCTTATGCTGCATCTATATTTTTAGATTTGACACTGCCTTTTTTAAGCGCTTTCTGGAACTTTATCTATTTAATTGAGAGATAAAAGAACAAGGTCTTTAGGAATGTTTATGTAAGTTATCATTACGCGTTAGCAAAAAAAAAAAAATAAAATAAAATTCCCCTGGCCTAGTGATCTATATTTGTAATGGTTTATATTTTCATTTATTATATTAAATAAAGTCAAGTAATAATAAAATCAGGTATGCTGATACTCAGTTTGGTTAAAGGTTGTTTTTAATGGATGTTTTTGTATATATGGACGCCTCAGCATCCATAATGAACTTTAGTCCAAATACGATCCTCCAAGTAACGCCTCCTCCTCCAAGTCTAGCAAAGAAGAGAAAGGCTAAAAGGCTGACAGTATTTTTTTTCCTCTGAAACATTCGCTCAGCCGTAGAGTGAATTCCACGAAACGCAACTCAAAACAAAAATAGAGAGCCGCCTTACCAGATGACTGAAAGACGAGGGTTTTTATTTTGTAAGATTTGTTTTTGCCTGTAGTTTCGTGGAATTCAGCCCATAGTTATAATCTTTTTGCACTGAGGTTGGCTGAGTAACGGTCTCGGCCGAAATTTTGTATTTCTTCTTGGTTTCCACTGGCTTTGAAATCGTGGGCTTCCGTGATATGAAGCCCAATTTTGCCATTTTTCGTGGTAACTAGCGAAAAACAAGACTGCCACATTTGGAAATAACAGTAAGTAAGGTTTCAGACTCTCTTCCCCCCCCCCCCCAGAAAAAAACAACAACAATGAACAAGTCCATGGTCTCAATATGAGCATGTTGAATTTACACTGTTCGACTGCTGACGAGCCTTGTGGCTTTCTTCTTTTGAATTCCATATTGACCTTGAATCCCATGTTACTGTCACCTGTTTTTAACTATCCTTAAATTTTTTTTACAACTTTTTCTTATAAATTTCTCCTTTGTAACACTGTTCGAGCTCCAGTTTTTGTTTCACTTTTTGAGTTTTACTCTTTTTTGGTCTAAGACTTTTTTCTCGTTATCCTTTGGTTTTTAATTAAGTCTATTATTCTTACTGATGTGTGATTCTCTTTATACTTAGGATTCATATTTTGTCTGAACCTGTCTTCCTATCTCATTTGACCTGAACCTGAAACACGAATTAGTTTTTTTTTCGCTTGTAACACACCGAAACTGTGAACGACCATTGGGAAATTCAAGGGATTGAATTTTTTATGCAAACTCATCATTTTGAGAAGATTAAAAAAAGAAAGAAACAGACAGCATTGTCCTGAGAAAAACGATTTTACACCCCCCCCCCCTCGCTAATTCTTCTAACAGACCTGGAAGATTTGTTGATAGAGCTTGTGTAATCAGATACAGCCACTTGAAAATATTATTTCCATAGAAAAGTTTCAATAGCAAAGCCCCCTCCCCCCACCCCGTTAATATGTCTTCTAACTTGTCGGGACAATTTGTTAATGGAACTTGTGTAACCTGATACAGTCACTTGAAGAAAATGTTTCAATAGATAATAGCAAAGTCACCCCTCAATAGTTCTTCTAACATGCCTGGACGATTTGTTAATGGAACTTACGTAATTAGATAAATCCACTTGAAGAATTTGCTTCAGTAACAAAGTTTAAATAGCAAAGCCCCCATCCCTCGATAGTTTTTCTAACAAGCCTGGAAGATTTATTAATGGAACTTCTATAATCAGATACAGTCACTTGAAGAAACTGTTTCAATAGCAAAGTTTCAATAAAAAAACCCGCCTCCCACAACAGTTCTACTAACATTCCTTGAAAATTTGTTAATGTAATCAGGTTCAACCACTTGAAGAAATTGTTTCAATAGCAGAGAATATCCCGTTAGTTTGATGGTCAGGGATATCTTCTATGGATTTTTTTATTTTTTCCCATTGAAGGTGTTAGAATTTCTTCAAGGTCTTTTAAAAACAGTGTCGAGTACCCAATTTGGTTCCCCCCTTTTTCTGTTTGTAAAAGCGAGGGGTCATGCACTTGACACCCCCAGATGGGTATCTTAAAGCCTCACTTGTTCCGCCACATATGGTAGGCCATAACTCTGCGGGCAACACACGGTAAAACTACGCACAACGCACGGCACGCTTCTGATACGCGTTGCGTGCGCCAGATTTGTCAAAGTGGATAACCCCTTGAGTAAAAGCGTCTGCTCAAATAACAGCTTTGAAGCCGAAAGAAAAACCTAAGAAAGTAGTCTCCGCAGTAACGACGAACTTGTTTGATTTGAAGCACTTATCCGAAGGATGAATACAATTCTTTGAAAAGGTCTGTTTTTTCTTTCATCAGACACCTTCGAAGCTTCATATTTTTCTTCAGTTTTGAAATAGCTGCGAAGGGTGCTCAACCTAACGGGGTTCTAACCCCCTCCTATTTTTTCGACTCGTAAAAACTTAACAAAAATGTGTATAAACCAAATTTTAATGTGTTTTAAAACGTTTTATTTTGGTACTTGTTAATTAAGCGAAACACATTCAAGAATTACACTTAGGTTAGATCTCTGAAAACCAGTTTCATATCAACATAAGACAAGTTACCGGTGATAGAATGCATTGGTCTTGCATGATTTGGGCTATATATTTGAACATTAGGGGGTAGGGGTGGGGGTTAGTTTAGGTTATTTTGGTTAAATTAAGGGCACTGTCCAAATACTTTTCGCCTCCCCCCTAGTGTGCAAATATAGCCTATATCCCAATTTATATTATTGTATAAACTAAAGGTTACATAAAGGTTATATCTCATTAGGATTAACCTAACTTCACTTATTGGGTGTGTTTCGTTTAATTAATAAGTACCATTTTTTTATTGTAACCCAATCCCCCCCCCCAAATGATAATCCTCTCCAAACAAAGATACTGGATACGCTTTTATTTATATCCATTTATTTCGGAGGATTATGAGGGGGCGCTTAAATGTTTTAGATCAGCATTACACAAAAAACTTGCAGCCATTTTTAGCGTTGGAACCCACATTTTTTATTACCAGTCAGAGTATCTTCATAAAACTATTATTAGCGTAATTATGAATCTGCTATTACTGGGTTTTAGGTGATGGCCTGAAGGTGTGTGTTCCCTCCCGGTTTTTGTTCCGGGAATTTTTTTCTTGTTGATGTTGGGGAGGGGGGGGGGGTAAAAACTTTAAAAAACGCATCAATAATTTGCTTATATGCCTTTTTTGTTACGTTTTTGCGTGTCAGACAAAAATTCTGGGGGGGGGGATCCGAAACCCGTACCCTTCTCCTTGATGTCGACAATTTGGCTATCATTCCACAGCCGAGGTTGAGCTCTATCCATCTAATAAACTAGATTTTCAGAGTTTCGGAGGCTTCCGAACGTGAAGTCAAAATATTCAGATTTATTTATTATCATACAGTTTGCTGTTTTTTTTGTCCACTGCTTTGTTTTGAAATATTCTACCGTTTTCTCTATATTTTTATTTGTTAAATTCTTTAAATAGAAAGGCATTGTTATCTAAGAAATTATTTGTTACCTTTGTCAGCATTGTTGCGGATTGGGGGCTAAAGATTTGTTAAAACTTAAAAACCATATGGACCTATAGCCATTTAAAACGCGAAGAAAATCAGAGATGGTTTAGAAAGGATCATCCTCAAAAATGTTTCGCTTAGAACAAAAAAAAAATATATATCATCGACCATTTTGCCATGGTTTGTAAGTAACATAAACAGGGCTCATCATAGGCAGCGCAATAGCGCTGCCTAAGTAAAGAACGATGGTGGCACAATGTATTATTTATTTTTTTGTTTTCTTCTTTTTCCATACCAGGGCATTTCGTAACGAAGGAGTTGTCGTAGAAACTTCGAAAAGGGCTCATTCGATTGGAAATTGGAGTGGCTAGTGCCCTTTTTGATAGTCGAAAGTGATTGGAAGGCAACTAACACCCCTTCTACGCCCACCATTTCCCCAAACACATCCAATCAAAATTTTGAGATAGCCATTTTGTTCAGCGTAGTTGACTTCCAGATATAAATTATGTTTTTGAGGAGGACACTCCCCCACAGCCCTCAGGGCAAGGGTTGTAAGTTATACCCTGGGGGATATAAGGTTTTTACAGAAAGCGTTGTCGCAGAAACTTCAAAAATGGCTCATTCGATTGGAAATCGAAATGGCTAGTGCCCTTTTTGATAGTCGAAAGTGATTGGAAGGCAACCAACACCCCTTCCACGCCCACCATTTCCCGAAACACATCCAATCAAAATTTTGAGATATCCATTTTGTTCCACGCAGTTCAAAGTTCAGGAAATTATACCTTTGAGCAGGACACTCCCCCCACAGTCTTCAGGGCAAGGGCTATAAGTTATGCTCTGAGGGCATATAGGGTTTTTATTGAAATCTTCGTCGAAAAAAAAAACTTGAAAATTGGCTCACTCGATTGGAAATTTAAAGGGCTAGTGCCCTTTTTAATAGTCGAAAGTGGTTTGAGAGCAACTAATCCCCCTCTTACGCCAAACACATACAATCGAAATTTTTAGATGGCCATTTTGTTCAACGAGTTGAAATTTTGGACATTATGTTTTTAAGGATGAAAACCCCTCCCCTCACAGCCCTCAGGGCAAGGCTTTTATGTTATGTCCTGGGGGCATATAAGGTTTTTATAGAAAGCGATGTTGTAGAAACTTCAAAAAGGGTTCATTCAATTTGAAATTGAAAGGGTTAGTGCCCTTTTAATAGTCGAAATTGATTGAAGGGCAACTAACACCCTCTCACGCCCACCATTTTCCCAAACACATCCAATCAAAATTTGAGATATTCATTTTGTTCAACGTAGTTGAAATTTCTGGAAATTAGATCTTTTAGGATGATAACCCTCTCACAGCCCTCAGTGCAAGGGTTGTAAATTGAAATTGCCCTTTTTAATAGTCGAAAGTGAGTGGAGAGTAATTAACCCCCTCTCACGCCCACCATTTCCCTAAAAACATTCAATCAAAGTTTATAGATAGCCATTTTGTTCAACGTAGTTGAAAATTCTAAAAATTATGTATTTAAAGATGACAAACCCCAACGAGCCGCCAGGGAAAAGGTTGTAAGTTATGCCCTGGGGCATATAAGGTTTTTATAGATAGAGTTGTCGTAAAAACTTCAAAAGGGGCTCATTCAATTGGAAATTGAGAGGGTTAGTGCCCTTTTTAATAGTCGAAAGTGATCGGAGGGTAACTAACCCCCTCTCACGCCAACCATTGCAACATATCTAATCAAAATTTTTAGATAGCCATTTTGTTCAACGTAGTAGAAAGTTCTGAAAATTAAGTCTTTGAGGATGACAGCCCCCCCCCCAGCCCTCAGGGCAAGGGTTGTAAGTTATGCCCAGGGAGCATATAAGGTTTTTATTGAAAGCGCTGCCGTAGAAACTTCAAAAGGGCTCATTTTATTAGAAATTGAAAGGGTTAGTGCCTTTTTTAATAGTTGAAAGTGATTAGAGAGCGACTAACGCCCACCATTTCCCAAACACATCCAATCAAAATTTTGGGATAGCTATTTTTTTTCAACGTAGTTGAAAGTTCTGGAAATTAGGTCTTAGAGGATGACAACCCCCCTAACAGCCCTTAGGGTAAGGTTTTAATTTATGCCCAGGGGACATTTAAGGTGTTTATAGAAAGCGTTGACCTAGAAACTCAAAAAGGGCTCATTCGATTGCAAATCGAAAGGCCTAGTGCCCTTTTTAATAGTCGAAAGTGTTTGGAAGGCTTGACATTTTTATAGTAAATATCGATTTGGGTATAATGTATTATTATTTTTTGTTGTTGTTGTTTAGACCAGATCACTTCTTATCAAAGGAGTTGTCGTAGGAACTTCGAAAAGGGCTCATTGGACTGAAAATAGAAAGGGATGACGCCCTTTTTAATAGTCGAAAGTGATTGGAAGGCAACTAATCCCCCTTGCACGCCCACCCTCCCATTTACCCATTATGTTTAAAAACTAAAGGTTGCCTTAAGATTAAATCAAATGCACTGTGTTAATGCTAATTCCCAATAAGGCATCTCAGCAGTATCCCAAGAACGACTGAGGGTATTTTGTTCAAACTTTCGGGGCTACTTCTGCTCTTAAAATTTAACCAAATCAAAATAGCGTAAGTACGTCCAAGCTATCAAATAAAGTAAACAGATTTTTCTGCGAATGGTATCAATTTTTCTATTTCAGGTCAACTAGAGGAGGTATGAAACTAAATTAAACACTACTATTTGTGTCAAGGTCTTTAAAAGGGTGTATGTTGTTAAAAATTGCTGAAAATATTCTCCAGCATACAAATAGCAGGCTAAGCTATAAAGTCTTAAAAAACAAAAACATTTAAAATTTTATTTTCTTTTTCCCTGAAAAGATTATGTCAATATAAAACGAACAGAAATTAATTAAAAAAAACTTTTTCCACAAAATAAGTTTTTCAAAGAAAAGTAAAGAACTCCATTAAACAAAAAATGAGCAAAAATAAAATCAAATAATTTACCAAGCGTGAAACTACCACAAATCAGCATCGATAAATAAATGAAACCCAAAACGAACAGAAATTACAATAAATAACTGAGTCAAACTCAAAACGAGCAGAAATTAACATAAGTTGGGCTCGAAACCCCTATGCCTTCCCAAGGCAAGAACATAATTTGCACTTTACTGAAAAAAATACAAATGAATGTGCATTGTCGGTTTAATATACATATACTGATATTTAGTAATCAAAATGTTAATATTATTTGATTTATTAAAGTTATAAAAGTAAAAACATTTTGTATTTTTTTCAGTAAAGTGCAAATTGTGTTCTGGCCTCGGGAAGGCATAGGGGTTTTGAGCCCAACCTATGTTAATTTCTGCTCGTTTTGAGTTTGACTCGGTTATTTATTGTAATTAATTAAAAAAAACTTTTTCCACAAAATAAGTTTTTCAAAGAAAAGTAAAGAACTCCATTAAACAAAAATGAGCAAAAATCAAATCAAATAATCTACCAAGCGCGAAACTACCACAAATCAGCATTGATAAATAAATGGAACCCAAAACGAACAGAAATTACAATAAATAACCGAGTCAAACTCAAAACGAGCAGAAATTAACATAAGTTGGGCTCAAAACCCCTATGCCTTCCCACGGCCAGAACAAAAAGTGTTTTTACTTTTATAACTTTAATAAATCAAATAATATTAACATTTTGATTACTAAATATCAGCATATGTGTATTAAACTGACAATGCAAATTTATGTGTATTTTTTTCAGTGAAGTGCAAGTTTTGTTCTGGCAAATTTCTACAACAACTTTCTATATAAACCTTATATGCCCCCAGGGCATAATTTACAACCCTTGTACTGAGGGCTTTGAGGGGGTTATCATCCTAAAAGACCTAATCTCCAGAACTTTCAACTACATCGAAGAAAATGGATATCTCAACATTTTTATTGGATGTGTTTGGGAAAATGGTGGGCGTGACATGAGCGTTAGTTGCTCTCCGATCATTTTCAACTATTTAAAAAGGCACTAACCCCTTCAATTTCCAGTTGAATGAGCCCTTTTGAAGTTTCTACGACAAGACTTTCAATAAAAATCTCATATGCCCCCAGGGCATAAATTAAAACCCTTGGCCTGAGGGCTGTGGGGGAGTTTCCTCCTCAAAAACATAATTTCTATCTGAAATCAACTACGCTGAATAAAATGGCTATCTAAAAAATTTTGATTGGATGTGTTTAGGGAAAAGGTGGGCATGAGAGGGGGGTTAGTTGCCCTCAAATCACTTTCGACTATTAAAAAGGGCACTAGCCCTTTGAATTTCCAATCGAATGAGCCCTCTTTCAAGTTTCTACGACAAAGATTTCAATAAAAACCTTATATACCCCAGGGCATAACTTATAACCCTTGCCCTGAAGACTGTGGCGGGAGTTTCCTGCTCAAAGGTATAATTTCCTAAACTTTGAACTGCGTGGAACAAAATAGCTATCTCAAAATTTTTATTGGATGTGTTTGGGGAAATGGTGGGCGTGGAAGGGGTGTTAGTTGCTTTCCAATAACTTTCGACTATTAAAATGGGCACTAGCCATTTCAATTTACAATCGAATGAGCACTTTTTGAAGTTTCTACGACAACGCCTTCTATAAAAACCTTATATACCCCCAGGGTATAACTTATAACCCTTGCCCTGAGGGCTGTAGGGGGTTGTCTTCCTCAAAGACCTAATTTCCAGAACTTAAAACTACGTTGAATAGAATGGTTATCTCAACATTTTGATTGGATGTGTTTGGGGAAAAGGTGGGCGTGAGAGGGGGTTGATTGCCTTCCAATCACTTTCGACTATTAAAAAGGGCACTAGCCCTTTGAATTTCCAATCGAATTAGCTCTTTTTGAAGTTTCTACGATAACGTTTTCTATAAAAACCTTATATACCCCCAGGGTATAACTTATAACCCTTGTCCTGAGGGCTGTGGGGGCGTTTCCTCCCCAAAACATAATTTCTATCTGAAAATCAACTACACTGAACAAAATGGCTATCTTAAAATTTGTATTGGATGTGTTTCGGGAAATGCTGGGCGTTGAAGGGGTGTTAGTCGCCTTCCATCACTTTCGACTATTAAAACGGGCACCAACTACTCCAATTTCCAATTGAATAAGCCCTTTTCGAAGTTCCTACGACAACTTCTTCGATGCGAAGTGCTCTGCCCTAAAGGAAAAAAAAATACATTGCGCCATCATCGTTCTTATATGCCCCCAGGGCATAACTTAAAACCCTTGCCCTGAGGGTCGTGGGGGAGTGTCCTCCTCAAAAACATAATTTCTATCTGGAAATCAACTACACTGAACAAAATGGCTATCCCAAATTTTAATTGGATGTGTTTCGGGAAATGGTGGGCGTGGAAGGGGTGTTAGTCGCCTTCCAATGACTTTCGAATATTAAAAATGGCACCAGCCACTCCAATTTCCAATTGAATAAGCCCTTTTGAAGTTTCTACGACAACTTCTTCGACACGAAGTGCCCTGCTCTAAAGGGGGGAAAAATGATACATTGTGTCAACATCGTTCTTATATGCCTCCAGAGCATAACTTAAAACCCTTGCCCCGAGTGTTGTGGGGGAGTGTCCTCCTCAAAAACATATTTTCTATCTGGAAATCAACTACGCTGAACAAAATGGCTATCTCAAAATTGTTATTGGATGTGTTTGGGGGAATGATGGGCGTGGGGGGGGGTGGCTAGTTGCCCTCCAATCACTTTTGACCATTAAAAGGGCACTAGCCACTCAAATTTTCAATCGAATGAGCCCTTTTCGAAATTTCTACGACAACTCCTTGGATATGATGTGCCCTGGTATGGAAAAAAAAACAAAAAAAAATAATACATTGTGCCAACATCGTTCTTTACTTAGACAGCGCGATTGCGCTGCCTAGGATTTCTGTTCATTTTGGGTTTCATTTATTTATCGATGCTGATTTGTAGTAGTTTCACGCTTGGTAGATTATTTGATTGTATTTTTTCTCTTTTTTATTTAATAGATTTCTTTGCTTTTCTTTGAAAAATTAATTTTGTGGAAAATTTTTTTTTAATTAAGCTGAATACTTCGTTAAGCTAGCCTGCCTGGTTTACCGTTTCTGATATGAAACTTAATAAACTAATATTATTTTTCAAAGTCATCAAAGATTTGCTCAGGTTGACGCCAATGCCCTCATATATAAACCGTCAATTCAGTTTCATTGTCTGCTCTAGCAAATGAGAGCATCTAACTTCAAAGGGTAAATCAAGTTTCCGTCCCTTAAAAGTAATGATATTTCGATGGAAAAATGTCTTGACAGCTAGATCAAACACGATTTTTTATACCCTAAAAATGTTGCTTTACCTTGAATTTCCCTTCAATTCCTTATGTCGATTAATTCGTGTCCCAGTTGCTTTTAAAAGAACAATTAGGAATTAACTGAAACCTGAAGGTATTAGATAATCCTTGCTTTTCCTAAGATTATTTATTTTGTTCATTATTTCGCACTGTTCATGTTTTTTCAATATTACGTCCCCTATTTATCCATTTTTTAGATCACCATTTCGGTTTGTCGGTATCATACACTACTTCTACTAAAGTTCAGCGCACTATGTCAGCGCCATTTTAGATAAAAAAAAAACAAAACACTGCTTGTCGTAGCATAAATAATTTTTTTCTAGTGATTTCGCTATTTTTATTGTCTTATTGAAAGTCACCAGACGTAAGTAGATACGCATTGAAGTTAATTAGACGATCAAATGCTATATACAAGATCCAGACCATAATACGAGACATTACGAGATATAATTTTAAATCTACGTGAATCGCACGAATTGAGATCAGTGACAAAGACCGCTGACTAGCAGCTTTCGTTCATTCAAATTCTTAAGCAGTAAACATTTGTACTTTTTGCCCTGATTCGCTTTCTATCTCATTTATGATACTTTAATGCCTAAATTTGCATCTTACTTGAACTTACATAATGAGCCTTATTCTTGAGTAGGCACTCTTTAACTTCTTTCTTGTCCCCAATAGAGGTCTGTTTCTGCCTTAGTTGTCACTTATGCTTCTCAGTTAAGCAGCTCTCACATTACGTAATTCCATACTAAGTGATTAAATTTTCTTTAATGCTTAAACAAATCATGATATTTACGTGTTATAGCGACCACACCAAGGAAACGAAGTCAGGTTAATCCTGATTAAATATGCCAAAATAATAAAATATGATGAAAATATAATACTTCGGGAACAAAATTATGAAAAACACAACAGAGAAATATGGAAAGCAGGCCGATCAGAATGCATTATATAATATACCTAACCTAACCACCTCTATATATTAAATGTTTAATTAAAACATTCAGCGTAGTATTTTATCTCGCTCAGGCTAAGCTGATTATCTCCGAGTGGATGCAGAAAACCGGTTTTATCAAACAGTTCGTGGTAACGAACTGTAAGTAAGGAGCGACCCGGCTCAATGGTAACCGAAACTCTAGAAAACGGTATTTTGATACAAATAGATACAACAAAAGAATCACATTTTAATGCTGATTTCAAATATATAAGTTTCATCAAGTTTAATCCTTTCCATCAAAAGTTAGGCGCCTGAGAAAATTTGGCTGATTTTCGAAAAAGGGGGGAAAGACCCCCTAAAAGTTATAGAACCTTAATGAAAATCACACCATCATATTCCGCGTATCAGAGAACCCTACTGTAGAGGTTTCAAGCTCCCATCTACAAAAATGTGGAATTTTGCATTTTTTGCCAGAAGAAAGATCACGGGTGTGTTTATTTGTTTTTTTTTTTTCCCCCAGGGGTGATCGTATCGAACCAGTTGTCCTAGAATATCGTGGAAGGGCTCATTGGAATGGAAATTGAAAGTTCTAGTGCCCATTTTAAGTGACCAAAAAAATGGAGGGCAACTAGGCCCCCTCCCACGCTCATTTTTTTCCCAAAGTCACCTGATCAAAATTTTGAGATAGCCATTTTGTTCAGCATGTTCGAAAATATTATAAGTATGTCTTTTAGGACGACTTAATCCCCCGAACTTCCCGGGGGGAGGGCTGAAAGTTATGAACTTTACCCAATGTTAACATATAGTATTGGTTATTTGGAAGTATACAGACGTTTTCAGGGGAGATTTTTCCTGGTAGTGGGGGGGGAGGGGGGGGGGGGGTGGTGGGTCAGGGGTTATGTGGGAGGAGTCTTTCCATGAAGGAAGTTTTCATGGGGGAAGGGACATTGCTATGAAGGGGACGCCGGACTTCCCAGCATTATTTAAAAAAAGATCATAAATTTAATACAAAAAAAACAAGTATTTCAACTGCAACAGCAGCAACATCAAAACTTTAAACGAACAGAAAATATTACATATATAATTGGGTTCACCCCGTAGTCAATGCCTCGCTCTTTAAGCCAAAGATTTTTTAGTACTTTCATAAGAGCTATTTATTCTAATTAACGGCCTTTGTGATTAAGCGGTCATTCCTAAAGAATTGGAACAAAATTTGAACTTTCGCTTAAAGAGCAAGGTATTGACTAGGGGGCGAACCCCCTAATAAATGTATTAAAAATATATGAATATAGAAGTTCGTTACGTAAGTTAATTCGTAAGTTACGTATATTTATTACTAATAAAAACGTTCGTAAATAAAATTAAACAAGTTTCGAGAAAGCCATTTAACTAAATAAAAGTAAATTAATATGAAAATTTTGTTTTAATTATTCATGTACGGTGAGCCAAGATCAAAACCTGCATTTATTCAAAAACGTTCAAAAATTAAATAAGAAAAACAAGTTTTTTAAACTGAAAGTAAGGAGCGACATTAAAACTTAAAACGAACAGAAATTATTCTGTATATGAAAGAGACTGTCCCCTCCTCAACGCCTCGCTCTTTACGCTAAAGTTTGACTCTGTCTCACAACTTTATTTTTTAAAACAATAAAAAACTTTAGCGTAAAGAGCGAGGCGTTGAGGAGGGGACAGTCTCTTTCATATACAGAATAATTTCTGTTCGTTTTAAGTTTTAATGTCGCTCCTTACTTTCAGTTTAAGAACTTGTTTTTTTTATTTAATTACAGGTCAAGAACAAAGTGTGGTCGCTATAACACGTAAGCACCCAAAGCCTTTTACATGAGGCACACGTAAAAATCGACCATAATCTTCTAAAATGATTTAAAATGCTAAAGAAATGCTTTTATTTAGAAAAACTTGTGTTTTTAATTTGATCTTCTAAAATGATCATATTCATGAAGAACAAACTATTAAGAAATTAAAACCACGGAAAAGAGATTGAGATTCAAGCTCTGATCAAGCGATAAAGGCGTTATAGTAAAAAAACTATCGATTATTTTTCACTATATATTAGTTGCTCATCCAGAAATTCAGTTTTGTTGCTGCTATGTTGAACGTTTCCGAAAGCATAGGATGGCCAGGGCACATTATAGTCATACTTGTCGATAAAATCAAATTTACGCAAGGCTGCAGGCCAATTGTGTACACCGTTCGTAATTTCTCGAGGTGACCATTGATCAACTTGCAAGCATAAAATTCTTGATTGACCAATCAGAGTCGAGACTTAAGGCCTAATTTTTTGAAACTAGAAAAGAAGAATATCAATTTTTTCTATCTGTAACAGAAATCTAACAAAAGTTAAGAAGACGCAGCATTAGTAGAGAAAAGTTGGAAACAAATTAGTGGTGGTGCAAACTTTTTTAACCAATGTCTAGCAATTTTGAATTTTCGCTCTGGAAATGCATGTGTGGCACCAAAATCAAGACAAAACCCAAATTATTCATGAAAGTTGGCTCTTTTTTTATCGATTAATGTGACTATGGTGTGGCTCGGGCATGACACTTTTTGTTGCTAGCCAATTTGTCTTAAAGCAGGTTTTTAGTTTTGGTTACTATGGGCCATGGTTTGTTGTTTACTAGGCTACAGCTACCGCTGCAACAATTACGTCACATAGAGGTACGTAATATAAAAGTCCAAGTA
The DNA here is from genome assembly GCA_027921565.1 of Artemia sinica. Lineage (NCBI taxonomy): Eukaryota > Metazoa > Arthropoda > Branchiopoda > Anostraca > Artemiidae > Artemia > Artemia sinica. Next base: position 12,439,483 of record CM051272.1, read on the forward strand.
GATCTCGAGTCTAGTACTGCCGACGTCACTGCTAAATTAGCCCTGTAATGCTACATAAGGTCACATAACGCCTTAAGTTGTGCTAGTCTGAAAGGGTTTATGACGTAGTTTGAAAAAAGCCATTTGTTCGCGATGTGCTAGCAAACAAATTTTTTCTGAGCAAACCCGCAGAAATGTATTCACTGGCCAAATGAAAATACTGACAAAACACAACAAAGCGAATATTTAGAGGGGACAAACGCCTCTCTTCTTCAGCACGAAACGAAAAAATAAAATCAATAACAGCGTCGAAGAAAAATACCGACACAATAAAGGGCGGAAAGTCAATGCGAATGTAAAAAAAAAAAAACAATGAAAAAAAACACAAAATTAAAAGATGAATAAAATTCAATAGAAGCCAGAAATTGTCAGAATAAAAACCAAATACCTAACAACAATAAAAAAGTGAGTCATTCACTAATATCCGTGATTTGCAAAGAAACTCAAAAATGAACCGCCATCGACGGATACTAGCGAATAACTGAGAAATAAAAGAAAAACATTCATTCACTCAAATCAAACGAAACAGCATTGAATGAGTTGGAGAGCTATGTTATCTGATTCCTGATTTTAATAATTGCATTTTTTGCAGACACTCTTTTTGACTTAAGGGGCTGTAGACGTGTCTGATTAAGTGATTAGGAAAGTGGTACAAGGTTTATATCTGGGACTATTAAAGTATCGGCTTCTCTTTTGAGAAAACCGAAATACGACTCATTTATTCTTAAATCACCTGAATCCCTGTTCCAATGTTGATAGAAGATAGGCGTTTGTCCCCTCGAAATATTCGCTTTGTTGTGTTTTGTCAGTATTTTCATTTGGCCTTTAAAAGCTCCATTTTTGCTCGTTTTTCTTTCTTTATGGGACGTATTACTACTTTTATTTTCTCATTCTTTTATTTCAATTCTGAAACTGCCTATACATACATTCATGGGCATGTCAGTTTGAGAGAGAAAAAGAGTAATTACCCATATTTTAGAAAGGGTACAAGGGGGGGGGGGGTAAGTGATATTTGCCCCCATTCTGAAAAATGTTTCTATCTTAAAGGGTTTAGTCATTTTACTCTGAAAATTAGAACAGAAAAATACTTCATGGCAATTCAATGAGCTTGTTTTGTTTTAGAATGGGTCAGAATATGGGATTTCAAATTGGTTGGTTGTGCAAATTTTTTGCTACATCCATCAAAAGGATCCTAACCATCGCCAGAGTGAATCCTAAAATGAGTTCTATGGTTGAAGTTGAACGAAAATCTTTTTTCATATTCTTCAATTCGATACTAAAACAAACAAAAATGTAACATATCAGATAATCATAAGTCAGAATAAATAAAATGCCACATATAATGTTTTTGTTATTATAGCTAGTCACAAGTGAAATTTGTTAGCCCTGCTGTTAAAATGTATTCTTTTTATCTAAAAGTTTAGTCAAAAGCATTTTACGTGTGCACAATGAAATCCCTATTACAGGCTCGGATTTACCAATAGGCTCACTAGGCCCCGGCCTAGGGGCGTACAATGTGAGGGAGCTGTATAAATTATCACTGGATGACGTTTTATTAGCAAAACTGGTGATTTATCGCTAACAAAAATGGAAGACGTGATTTATCGTCAGATAGTCTAGTCGCTTAGTTCACAAAACAGGATGGTTCGTGCAAATTTGGAAAAAAGAATGAAACTCGGTCCACACATGCAGTTTGATGTGCTCTTTCGAATGAGACTGGGACAAAATTTATCTGATCAACCTAAGGGGGGGGGGGCAGGGGGTGAAAGTCACCTAAAAGGGGGAAATGCGAAAAAGTATATTTTTGCCTATTTCAGCTTGATATTTGGTGATTATATTCGTTATTAGATAGAAACTGAACGGAAGTCATGGGAAAAGTGCTTGGATTGTTCCACCACCCTGGGGGGGGGGGGGTGAAATTCAACCAGCAGGGGGAAACGGGAAATGTTTGTTTTTGCCATTTTTAACTCGACATTCGGTTTTTATTCTCGGGTATTAGAAAGAAAAAAAAAAGTTCTAGTAATGGAAAGTAGTAATGGAAAGTTCTCAGAGTTCCCTAGTAACTTACGGGGGGGGGGTGAAAATGGTCACGAAGGGCTTCGATTTTATCTTTTTCTTTAAAATATTTCCAGTATCCTTAAAAATTCCTAAAAAATTCTGTTAATCCCTCGTATCACACCGATAGACGAACCATCCATCCCTGGCGAGCAGCCTGTGAACGTAGAAGAAGATTGGTTTAATCATGTTGAAGAAGTAGCGGAGAAACAAAACGGAAGTTCTTAGATGTCGGTCTCGTGGGCTTTATTCCACTACAATAGGCAACCGACGGTGGACAAGCCAAAAAGCACGATTGCACTGTTATTTTTTTTTAAGGATCAAGCGCATTCAGTAGCGATGATACTTCACGCTATGAATTCGGTTAAGACAGTTGTCACGTATCTGAACCTAGGTCAGACTCCAGTTTTGACAGCTGATCAGCCGTTCTATGCGCTGGCCAAACTGATACAGTGGAACTTTCTAGAAATACATCCGGGAGATTCGTTTATTGTCGTTTTCGGTGGCCTGCACATAGAAATGAATATCCTGAAAGTGCTAGGAGACTGGATGAAAGGATCTGAATGGAACGAGCTTCTCGTCCAAGCTGATGTCACAACAACAGGAAGGGCAGATGCTATTCTTAAAGGGTCACATGTTACTTGGTCCCGTTACGCTCACCAAGTAACTGCTTCAGTCCTTCATATCCTTAGGTGCCGAGCATATGATGAGTATGCTGCTGAGAATGAAGAGAGCAACAATGAGGTGCTATCTTTCGATGAATGGTGTGAATCAAGAAAAGAATTCAGCACTCAGTTTAGTTACTGGTCAACTGTACTTGATATTGAACTGCTTTTGTTGATGTTCGTACGATTCATTCGCCAGGCAGATTTTATGCTTTATATCGATGCTCTGCGAAAGATTCTGCCGTGTATGTTCGCTCTGGACCAGACGAACTACGTCAGGTGGCTGTCCGTGCACGTTCGAGACATGATTACCCTCAGTACGCAGAACCCAGATGTATTTTGTGAGTTTATGAAAGAAAACTTCACAGTTCGAAAGACAAAACATACTTTTCTTCTATGGCAATGAGTCAAATGCATGAACATATGAACGAGAAAATGAAAGGAACAGCAGATTTGATTGGACTCACCGAAAACCCAGATGCCATGCTTCGATGGATCACATCAGGTCCCAATGTTCAAGGGGCCGTTTAGGAGTATGAAGAAAGTTTCACAAACCCTTCTTCTGAAGAAAACTTGAAGCATCATGAGGACACACCGAAATTACAGATGCGATTCATGTGCCGTGTTCAGGGCTTTCTTCAAGTCATTGAAGGAAGAGGCAATCCATTTGCTGAATCAGAAAACAACCTTCTTAACCTTGAAACGAGGAAAGTCATGCCCAGTAACGTAGTACACAGCACCAGGAACGCAAGCAAAATTGGACTCGACCAATATAAGAAGTTTACCAAAGAGCGACTGACAACATGCTCCACGCCAGTCACAGATGTTATTAGCCAGTCTCGGGACAGCGACGTGGACGAGTTTTTTAAGCACGAGAACCAGCACTGTCCCCATGCACTGTCCAACAGTGGATCCCTTACGAAAACTATGAAATCTGACCTTACAACTTGTTAAAAAGCATTGATGGACATACCAACTACTATTCCTCGAGTCAGTGCAAAAGTATTCGATGAATCAGCATTGGTTCATATGCTTTCCCTCGGCTCCTGCAAATTTTTCAAAGATTACGCGGACACAGTTTTTCTACCGTACATTCATGGCCAACTAGAGACAATCAGTCGCATCGACGCTATCAGGTACATCAAAAGCAGCTCGAAGAAAGGAGAAAGAAAAAGGAGAGGTTTCGGACAGCGAGTCAGCCTAAGAGAATCGACTCCTATCCCTCGGAACTATGCTGCTTTCCTCCGTACCGAAGAAAACAAAGAGCAACTGTTCCTCATGTTAGCAGACCACTTGGCAAGCATGAATTTGTTTGGAAAAGAAGTTTATAGCACAAAGGATTCAGATGATGTGCCTTCGGTGTCAGCTGCTCGAGATGATTTGGTCCCTTGCGATCATGAAGAGGCAAATACGCGAATTATTCTCCACGTTCATCACTGCTACCTGTCTGGTCACCTAAAAGTTATTATAGGAACAGTAGATACAGATGTGCTCGTGCTAGCTGTGTCCGCTTGCTCATACGTTCCACTTATTGAGCTCTGGGTGGCCTTTGGTGTGAAGTAGCAGCGCAGAATCATTCCAGCTCACGAGATTCATCATACGCTTCGCCCCCAAAAGTTAAAAGCTCTGCCTAGTTTCCACGCGTTTACAGGCTGCGATACAGTATCTTCCTTTTCTGGCATTGGAAAGAAGAAAGCCTTTGATGCCTGGAGAAGTAAACCCTATGTAACTGACACGTTCTTGGATTTTTCGTCTGGGTCGACTACTACGAGACCGCGATCACATAAGCTACTGGGGAGATTTGTAGTTTTATGCTGTGAGCGGACAAGCGAAGTCCAGGGTGTTCAGGAAGCGAGAAAAGTAATTTTTGCCAAGGGACGGCAGGTTGTCTGCATCCTATCAACACCCGACACCCTTCTTCAGCACACCATACGTGCACTCTTTCAGGATGGCCAAATTGGGGTAGAGCAGCCGACCCCATTCAGAATCCTCCTTCCCCGTCTGAATTTGGAAGGAAGCTCGTAAATGATGAGTGACATCCTGCCTGGACGACGCTACCCGAGGCTTCCAAGCCGTGCAAAGAACTGGTCAAATGTGGCTGCAAGAAAGCCTGTAAGCCACCATGCAAGTGCATGAAGGCTTTACTACTGTGCACTGATCTGTTTGCCTGTAATAGAGCGTGCTACAGATCTGACACCAGCAACGAATAGGCTGCTGAATCAGGGCACCAACTGCGTACCACTTTTTTTTTTTTCTTATTTTTACTTCTTTTTATTTCTTCCTTCAGTGATTAAAGTCATATCTTTAAACGAATGTTATAGTAGTGCATTTGACTCTTAAAGGAGGGAAACGACGGGGAGGCAGTCGTAGTTTTGCGCGTCACAGCTGTCATCCCCGGTTTCCTTTGCCCAGTGTTTGCCACCTACTCTCAGTAGAGTCATCATAACCGCCGCAGCCAAAATTGAACAGAAGCTCAGTTTGGAATTTTACCCTGCCCCCCCCCCCCTCAGTTTCCCCTCTTTCCCCTATCCAGTATTTAGGATGTAACACTGTGCCACTCGATCTTGAGAATGCCTCTTGAAATGGTGAGAACAAACTTAGAGACACCACGTCAGAAATTTCCCTTGTTTAGCATTTACCCCGGGGGAAATATTTACCCCTGTTTTCCTCCTCCCAGGACATCCTCTGTATTTTCGCCATGACATTAAATCAGTGCCAATATAAGGTTGAATAAACAAACCGAATACCGATTTGAAATAGGCAAAAACAAATATTTCCCGTTTCGCCCCTATTAGGTGAATTTAACCCCCCCCCTCCCACACTCCACCCCTCCCTTTGATGGTGAGACATTCCAAGCATTTTTTCCATCACTTTGCTTCAATTTCTGTCAAATACCGAATATCAAGCTGAAATAGGGAAAAAGAATTTTTTTTTGCTTTTCCCCCTTTTGGGTGAATTTTACCCCTGTTTCCCCCTCTTAAGGGGGTAAGATCGCTTGTGTCCCAATTTCATTCGAAAGAACACATCAAACTGTCCCTGTGAACCAACTTCCACCCTTTTTTCCAAATTTGCACGAGCCTTTGACTAAGCGACTAGACTAAGAATGCCAGGTGCACTCCGCCACCATGCTGCCTATTCACAGAAAAGTGATTTTAAAACAACACAGGTATTTCGTGGCAACTTGTAAAACTGTGAGATTTTCCCCAAGAATGGTAGCTGAGAGTCCACATCACCTCTCTCTTTCATCACTTTTGGCTCATCCCTTGCATTCTGTTCAATGATTCCACTATCCCCGAATTTTAGGGGATTTCCCCGAAAAGTATTGTATCTTTTCTTATCTAATATCTCACTAATAACTGAAGGATGATTTCCCGTACATTTTCCTTTCTCTCCAAATAAGCTTTATGTCTTCTATAAATCTAAATCTTTCTATTCGTTAATTATCCCCTTCTTCTTTCTTTTCTAAAGTAAAGATCCATGTTCTACTTCACCTTTCTACTTATTCTACTTACTCAATTTTGGTTGACAAAAACAGGCGCTAACACACTTTATGCGTTAGATTTGGTTACAGAAGTCTGGAGACTAAGGCTCGGAGATTTTTTGTGGTCCAACCCCCCTTTTCCAAAGAGTATTCTTACACCCAATTTGGCTTACCAATCGAGTTTGAAAGTAAGTTACTTCCACATAATTCTTCTTTTGGAAATTGTAGCCTCCATGCCTTTGCAATATGTATAGCATCAATGGCCTTACTTAGCAAAAAATGTTCATGACTTCCATAATTTCCTTTTATCCTCCTCCACCCGCCTTCCACAAGACAAAAAAAATATACTGTCCACGAAGAAAATAGGCACCAATTTCCAAGACAAGAGCGCAATTTCTGTCTAGATACTATCGGCCACTTTGGTTTTGAAAAATATTTTTGGCATTTTTATCGCAAAGAATAAGAAATGCCCAGCCCACAGATTTTGAAAAATACTCTTTTTTTTGTAATTTTATTATATAACAAAAATAAAAGGATAACAAAAAACAAAAAAGCCAAAAATATTTGCCCCAAAGGCAGGTCAGTGTGGTTTACGAAATCATCTTTTAAAATTTTTAAAAAACCTTGTCCGCCTCTGGAAAAAACATTGCACTTTCTGTCGATTTCTTTTTCGCACTGAACCAACCCCTGCAGGAAATGCTTTGATGGTTTCCCTTTCCTTTGATTTTTGATTGGGGGGAGGGGGGTTTCAAGTATACTACAGCATTATAAGACTCATGTGACTATTCCGCTGGAAATGATATATTAAGGAATTTCGAATGGGGGTGGGGGGGGGGAGGGGGTCATTGTACAAAAAAACTTTACGCAACTTATCAAAAATTGGATTATATGCATTGTTGTTACATTTTATTATGAGTAGGACAAACTTTTTGAAGAAGGGTTCAAACCTGGTAACACCCTCTCCCTTGATACGGCCTTGTCCACTGGGTTATCGGAACTTATTATGAACATATTGCTATAAATTGTCCTGACCAAAGTATGGCTAATTACGCTGATTTTTAAAGATTAAACCAAATACTTCAAATATATGGGTTCGTCCTTTAAAAAAATACAATTTTTCAACTCATGGGCGTAAACCAATTTTTTATTCTCAATAATTCGTGTGTTCCGCATTAAAGAATATCTGTACGACATTGAAAGTTTAACACATTGACGAGCTATTTCCACTGATCCATATATAAGCTCAAATCTGTTTATAGTTTATTGTCAGTTCATATCTAGCGAGGTTAGAGAGAGATATACACATACAGTAAAGGAACTGGACAGAAACAATCGAAAAATGATATCAAAGGTAAGAATATTTCCTTTGTTTTATCTGTAATATTCTACCGTCATAGAAAAAAATCCATAATTTTTTTTTTTCTTGACTTTTTTGATTTCCTAAATAATAAGGAGTAAAAGAAACAACTTAAAAATTATCCTTTAATAGCATCTTTGCGGCAGTGTCTTCACTACCCGATGCACAATTGGGGCTATTGAGAAAGAAACACTTAAATTCTTGCAAGAGCTTTAAAACAATCCTAAAGTATTTATATAATTCTTAAAAGTGCTTTACTTTACGTTACCCCAAAACCCCTCTAATGTACAAATATATAGCAAAAATTATTTATTTCCCATACCATTTTGCGTTTATTGATTTTGTTGATTCTATACGTTCATTCTATTTATCGGTATTTACGGGTCGAAACAAGACTGACGCATGGCCAAATGCATAGTTTTGGCTATATTTTTGCACATTACGGAAAGGGGGATAAAGTAAAGTGAAGCACTTTCATGAAAAAAATAAGTAAGTATTTTGGATTTTTTAAAGTTATTTTTCGGAATTTTCTAGTGTTTACTCCTCAATAGCCTAATGTATCCCTTCCATCGCTTCTATTGAAGTACCAAGGATATTGAAATGAAAATCTGACTGTTTGGATTAGTTAAATGAAAACTTACGCAGCTAAATATATATTAGAAATTTAGAAAAAAAAACAGACTTCAATTTTGAAAGAAAAAGATCTGAATATGCATTTATGCTGTGGTAATCGCGGGTGCTAAATTAAAAAAGAAAAGCGGGTGAAAAATCAGCAGAAAATAAGCTAAAAACATAAAGTGCTAAATTGTTTAGGAAGATGTCTTTCCTATGAAAATGTGGTTGTCTTGAGAATCAAAAGATTGTTAATGTTTGAATTTTAGGGTGGAAAAGTGTTTTCAAATTTAACCAACTAGTTTTGCTGATAGAAAATCGCATCGCCTTAGAAAATCGCAGTTTTCCAGTATGAAGAGACTTTAGATGGGTTTGGGCGTGGGGGAATTTTTTCATGCTTTGGGTACTTTAAGCAGTTAAAACTTTTATTTTGTTTGAAAACCTACTGCACTCTCTTCTTGCTTGTGGAGGTTATGGGTTCGTATATTCAGCTGTGCTCCCTTGGAAATTTTTATCTTTTATTTGTTCCATTTAACTTACTAGTATTTAACCTACCTTAAATACTTAATTGGTTTAAATTATACTTTCATAATCCGACTGGTTTAATTTTCTTTCAAAATTTTGGGAATTTCGGAAGCTATATAAAACAAAGATTTATACCCTTAAATTGTTAAGAAAGCTGTCAATATTACGTCTATTAAACCAAATCTTTTTTTTATTTTGAATCGTTTTAATTTAATTAGGCGGGATTTATATTCCTATGGCGAGGTATAGCTAGGGTATTCAGCACCCAGCCCCCTAACCTTCACTACCATAATATAAGTGAACAAAAAATTGTTTATAAGAAATACCTCACTTTGACACCACCTCAGAAGCTGCGCCCGGAGACAACCACCCCCTCTTGCCCCCTAGCTGTACCATTGCTCCTGTATGAATGATTTATTCACCCTAGCTACACACATTAGTATCCCTTTTCCTCATGATATGGATAGCCTTACAATGGTTTTTAATAGGTGCGCTAGTCAATACTTGAACTTCTTGTTAGTATTTTGAATATTTCTATCGTTTTTGGTATAATAAATAAGAACTAAACTTAACTGATAAAAATTCATCAGGGAAGTAAACATGAATTAATTTTTGGAGGGGGGGTGCTACCGTAACCTATTTAGCAGTTTCCAGCATATTCTTTGAATGAAATTTTAATGGACTCTCTGGACAATGACACGGTAGACATGTTGAGCAATAGTCCAGTAAATTCTTTCAAAGCACTGTCTTCAGGCCACCCACATCCAACTCTGAGTTTGACACGGGTTGTGCAGATTATCGTTTTGAGTGCCAAGTTCAACACGGGCGAATGTCTTTTCCGAACCCGTGTTCAACCATGCTATTCTGGAGCGTTACAATTTTGAGGATCCCGTATCTAACACGCTTGGAACCCGTAAGATGAAAACACTTTTAATTTTTGCTGGGTGCGACAGGGAGAATCTGAAAACGATTTTTGCTAAACCCGCTCAGAACACGCTTCAAACCTGGTGCCTGAAAACACAACTCAAGATTCTTAAGTTCAGATGCGTTTGCCCAAATTGACTGGAGTGGTATCGTCACACAAGAACAACCATTTCATTTTTTTGGAGGGACTTACCAATAACATTTCTTACCATTCTATTATCAACTTATTATTTCTTCTGATGGGAGGGGTGTTGCATTATTTACTTATCTCAGTTCTTTTATTAATTCTTCATTTGTTTATTATTTTAAGTTTAGACTTATGCTAATAGGCTTTCAAATGTTTATAAATTATATGTTTATACATAAAAAGTTCCATTTAGAAATTTACTTCTTTATTAAGTAAATTTAACTCCTTTAAGTACTGTCTTTCATGTACACAAAAATTAATAATAGCTTAAATATTACTGATTTGCCATGTCCCTCATTGCCTCCCCCCGTCCCCCATTGTATTCCCATCACGGATGCGTGTCTTTTCATTTGTTTGTTAGTTTTTTTCCTATGATAATCGTATCGAAGTAGCGGTTATAGTCGGAAAAGGGCTCAAATTAAAAGTTTTAGTGCTTATTTAAAATAACAGCTGCAAGAATATTCAAAATGAGAAAAAATTATCATAAAACACTCACAGCCATACTCAAGTGGATAAATGATATCTCCATCCTCAAGAACATAATCAAACAAAGTAAAAATCTTACTCTATTCCACCTGATAACTGATACTGTTAGGCAAATTCCTACAAAATTGCGGTTACTAATCAGTTGTTATTGATTCGACTCAACGTTTAACTCAAAGAATTTAAAATTTAATTACCTGGAAAATGGCTGCTTGTATTAAAAATTAAGAAAAAAATCGTAAAATAGCTTTTAAAATACTGGAGGATGGGGTGGAGTGGTGTATCCAAGAGAAAAATTGAAGGGAGGATTGTTTTAAAATCCTATTAAAATGTACTCTTTGAACAGACAAAAACTAAATTTGTAGCTAATTCCCTCGAAGTAAAATCATATCTACGCACAGAGACTAAACAATGGCTGCTTTAAAAATTTTGTAGCACAAAAACTTTTTGCTCAACAAAAGAGCCAACCACGTTGACCTTAATTTTTTGATCTTTTTACTAGCTCAGAGTTTCAAACAGCAATACGGGGAAGCCAATTAGGTGTCGAAATGGTGGAGCTTCCATTTCTGGCATGTACTTAAGATATAATATCATTGACTTGTGAAAATGCACCACAGACCGAAACCAACGAAATTAAAGAATGTCTTTACCACGGAATTATAGGAAATCGTCTCTATTTTTCATATCGTTTCAGCCCCCTTAGCCCCATCTCACCCGTGGCTGTTTCCTTGATCCACTTGATCGGTATCGAGAGAAATTGGCAGTGAATATATCCCCTCCTTAAATGCTGGGTTCATAATTTATCGGTTAGAGTCACTCTTTTTTGTCCTTTTCATTGGAAAATGATCATTGTATTATTTCCACTATTTCAATTTAAACTGATTTATCTTAATAAATGAGAGTCAAACTGAATGTATTGGAAGCAAAATCCTAAGACTCGGTTGAATGGATGCACGCAAATGAAAAGTTCTAAGATAACCTCCAAATATAAGGACCTAAAAACAAATTTAAAATTATCATAATTTGAATGTTTACATTGATGTAGTTTTTTTTATCACTGCTATTGCTAGTATACTATTTAAATTACTATACTTATTTTCATGTTCTCATGAGTACATCATCCTCTGAAACTTTTCCTACAACTATTAGCAGGATACAAGTACTATTAATAGCAGCCACTGTGTCCTAGCGGGGAATATATGATCTGGGGAGTGAAAGGTGGTAGTAGGATATAAATTTTGATAATATTTTTTCTTCTCAATAGATCCGTGGCTAAGATATTTTTTTCCGGATTCTGAAAATTGTAAGTAAAACCACACAAAATAAAACTGAGCTACAAGCAAGGGGGTGCTGTATTAATGCAAATGTAAATAAAAACAGAATAATATTAACCCAAAATCAAGACAAATGTGGTTAAGAATAGTCCCCCCTCCATCTCTTTAGGTTAATTGAAGCAACCTACTAGTTGTCAAAACAATAAATGCTTTGAGACAGTGTCCTAGTGTATTGGATCAACCAGCACGCTCGATGGTTTACGAGTAAGGGTTTCGACTAGTTGCTGAAGTTTCTTTGATTAAAAGCTATGATAACTTTTTTAACGTCTTTTTTCTATTAGTTAAATTGGTCTAAGATTCTTGGCACAGGCAATTGGTCACAGGTAATATGCTCAATTATGCTTGGTAAATGTGCTGCGTCGAATTCCGGTGGTATATGTCTGTCTATATATTTATTTCTTTATCTTGAATATTTTTTTTTTAATTTTTAATTTGTTTATTTGATTTCTCTGGATTTAGCACTGCAATTTTAATGGTACTAATAAGCAAGTTCTATCTTGCGTAGCAGTATTATTAGAAAGCCTTCTTCTCAGTTTGCCTAAACAGGGTTATCAACTATGGTTCATCTCTTTCAGGCCTTCATCATTTCAGTTCTTTGCGCTGTTGCATTTAGCCAAGACTACCCAGCAAAACCTGCCTATCCCGCCCAAGGAGGTGGATACAAACAACCTGCCTATGAACCAGGTATGCCCTACAACTTTAACTATGCAGTACAAGATGATTACAGCTATAACAACTTTGCTCAGCAAGAGAGTAGTGATGGTAAGATCACTTCCGGGCAGTACAAAGTTTTGCTCCCAGATGGTCGCACACAGATTGTGACTTACAAGGCTGATGATTATACTGGCTTTGTTTCAGATGTCCAATACGAGGGGTAGCCAAATACCCTGAATACAAGCCAAGTGGCTACCAGGCTGGTGCAGCCCCATATCCTGCTAAGCAAAACTACCCACCAAAATACTAATCCTGTGATACTTAGTACTTTACTATTATTATATTTTTGATAATTAAATTTCTAAGATTCATTGATATTTGTTTGGAAACTATATAGAATGGTACATTTAGGTTCTCATAAGAACTGAATAGTAAAAATTAATTGCGAAAACAACCTATCGAGAATTTTGACATGGAGCTTGAAACACCTCTGAAATGACTGTGGATACAAGCGGGAAGTGCATTATTGGAATCACTATGCCCCTATGCTGGAGGCTTTCAGCCCCCTATCTTGGAGAAAAAGGAATGTCATTTTGCATTGCTAGCAATGATGTGTCCTTTTTTTCTTTTTTCTTTATTTTTAAAGAAGGTCCGACGTAAGTAACGAAGAACAAACTTTAGCCTTACCTGGACATTAGTTTTCCTAGGCGTTGTTTTACGTTATTTTGTTACCGTTTTGATAAAATAACGTTGAAGGTGATTCAGAACATGGTAATAAGACCATTGCCGTGTTGAAACCTAACATTCACTTCTTGCCTTTTATTTTTCATTAATTAAAAAAACTTTTTCCACAGAATAAGTTTTTCAAAGAAAAGTAAAGAACCCCATTAAACAAAGAACGAGCAAAAATAAAATCAAATAATCTACCAAGCTCGAAACTACCACAAATCAGCATCGATAAATAAATGAAATCCAAAACGAACAGAAATTAAAATAAATAACCGAGTCAAACTCAAAACGAGCAGAAATTAACATAAGTTGGGCTCAAAACCCCTATGCCTTCCCAAGGCCAGATCATAATTTGCACTTTACCGAAAAAAAATACAAATGAATGTGCATTGTCAGTTTAATATACATATACTGATATTTAGTAATCAAAATCTTAATATTATTTGATTTATTAAAATTATAAAAGTAAAAAAATTTATATTTTTTTTCAGTAAGGTGTAAATTATGATCTGGCCTTGGGAAGGCATAGGGGTTTTGAGCCCAACTTATGTTAATTTCTGCTCGTTTTGAGTTTGACTCGGTTATTTATTTTAATTTCTGTTCGTTTTGGATTTCATTTATTTATCGATGCTGATTTGTGGTAGTTTCGAGCCTGGTAGATTATTTGATTTTATTTTTGCTCGTTTTTTGTTTAATGGAGTTCTTTACTTTTCGTTGAAAAACTTATTTTGTGGAAAAAGTTTTTTTAATTAATTTCTGTTCGTTTTATATTGACATAGTCTTTTCAGGGAAAAAAATAACACTTTAAATCTTTTAGTTTTTTAAGACTTTATAGTTTGGCCTGCTATTTGTATGCTAGAGAAAAATTTTCAGCAATTTTTAACAACATACACCATTTTAAAAATCTGAACACAAATAGTACTGTTTAACTTAATTTCATACCTCCTCTAGTTGACCTGAAATGGAAAACTTGATACCATTCACAAAAAAATCTGTTTACTTTCTTTGATGGCTTTGATACACTTACACTATTTTGATTTGGTTAAATTTTAAGAGCAGAAGTAGCCCCGAAAGTTTGAACAAAATACCCTCAGTCGTTCTTGGGATACTGGTGAGATGCCTTATTGGGAATTAGCATTAACACAGTGCATTTTGATTTAATCTTAAGGCAACATTTAGTTTTTAAACTTAAAGGCAAATGGGAGGGTGGGCGTGGGAGGGAGATTAGTTACCCTCCAATCACTTCCGACTATTAAAAAGGGCATCAACTCTTTCTATTTTCAATCGAATAAGCCCTTTTCGAAGTTCCTACGACAACTTCTTCGATGCGAAGTGCTCTGCCCTAAAGGAAAAAAAAATACATTGCGCCATCATCGTTCTTATATGCCCCCAGGGCATAACTTAAAACCCTTGCCCTGAGGGTCGTGGGGGAGTGTCCTCCTCAAAAACATAATTTCTATCTGGAAATCAACTACACTGAACAAAATGGCTATCCCAAATTTTAATTGGATGTGTTTCGAGAAATGGTGGGCGTGGAAGGGGTGTTGGTTGCCTTCCAATCACTTTCGACTATTAAAAAGGGCACAAGCCACTCCAATTTCCAATCGAATGAGCCCTTTTCGAAGTTTCTACGACAACTCCTTCGATACGAAGTGCCCTGGTCTAAACAACAACAACAACAAAAAATATTACTAATCACTTTCGACTGTTAAAAACGACACTGGCCCCTTGAATTTCAAATCGAATGAGCCTTTTTTGAAGTTTCTACGACAATGTCTTCTATAAAAACCTTATATGCCCCCAGGGCATAACTTAAAACCCTTTCCCTGAGGGCAGTGGTGGAGTATCCTCCTCAAAAACATATTTTCTATCTGTAAATCAACTACGCTGAACAAAATGGCTATCTCAAAATTGTTATTGGATGTGTTTGGGGGAATGATGGGCGTGGGGGGGGGGGTGGCTAGTTGCCCTCCAATCGCTTTGGACTATTAAAAAGGGCACTAGTCCTTTGAATTTCCAATCGAATGAGCCTTTTTTGAAGTTTCTACGACAACGCCTTCTATAAAAACCTTATATGCCCCCAGGGCATAACTTTTAACCCTTGCCCTGAGGGTTGTGGGGGAGTTTCCTCCCCAAAAATATATTTTCTATCTGGAAATCAACTACGCCGAACAAAATGGCTATCTCAAAATTTTGATTGGATGTGTTTGGGGGGAATGATGGGCGTGGGGGGTGGCTAGTTGCCTCCAATCGCTTTGGACTATTAAAAAGTGAACTAACCACTCCAATTTCCCATCGAGTGAGCCCTTTTCGAAGTTTCTACGACGACTCCTTCGATACCAAGTGCCCAGGTATGGAAAAAAAAAAAACAAAAAACATCACATTGTGCAGACATTGTTCTTTACTTAGGCAGCACTAGCGCGCTGCCTATGAAAAGGTGGGCGTGAGAGGGGGGTTAGTTACAGTTCAATCACTTTCAGCTATGAAAAAGGGCACTAGCCCTTTGAATTTCCAATCAAATGAGCCTTTTTTGAAGTTTCTATGACAACGCCCTCTATAGAAACCTTACATGCCCCCAGGCCATAACTTAAAACCCTTGCCCCGAGGGTTGTGGGGGAGTGTCCTCCTCAAAAACATATTTTCTATCTGGAAATCAACTACGCTGAACAAAATGGTTATCTCAAAATTTTTATTGGATGTGTTTGGGGGGAATGATGGGCATGGGAGGGCTAGTTGCCCTCCAATCACTTTCGAATATTAAAAAGGGCACTAGCCCTTTGAATTTCCAATCGAATGAGCCTTTTTTGAAGTTTCTATGACAACGCCCTCTATAGAAACCTTATACGCCCCCAGGGCATAACTCAAAACCCTTGCCCCGAGGGTTGTAAGGGAGTGTCCTCCTCAAAAACATATTTTCTATCTGGAAATTAACTACGCTGAACAAAATGGCTATCTCAAAATTTTGGTTGGATTGCTTGGGGGAATGATGGGCGCGGGTGGGGGGCTAGTTGCCCTCCAATCACTTTCGACTATTAAAACGGGCACTAGCCGTTTGTTTTTCCAATCGAATGAGCCTTTTTTGAAGTTTCTACGACAACGCCTTCTATAAAAACCTTATATGCCCTCAGGGCATAACTTAAAACCCTTGCCGCGAGGGTTTTGGGGGAGTGTCCTCCTCAAAAACATATTTTATTACTGGAAATCAACTACGCTGAACATAATGGTTATCTCAAACTTTTTATTGGATGTGTTTGGGAGGATGATGGGCGTGGGGGGGGGCTAGTTTCCTTCCAATCACTTTCGACTATTAAAAGGGCACTATCCGTTTGAATTTCCAATCGAATGAGCCATTTTTGAAGTTTCTACGACAACGCCTTTTATAAAAACCTTATATGCCCCAGGGCATGACTTAAAACCCTTGCCCCGAGGGTTATGGGGGAGTGCCCTCATCAAAAAGATGTTTTCTATCTGGAAATCAACTACGCTGAACAAAATGGCTATCTCAAAATTTTGATTGGATGTGTTTCGGAGAATGATTGGCGTGGGGGGGGGCTAGTTGCCCTCCAATCACTTTCGACTATTAAAAAGGGCACTAGCCACTCCAATTTGCAATCGAATAAGCCCTTTTTGAACTTTCTACGACAACTCCTTCGATACGAAGTGCCTGGGTATGGAGAAAAAAAAAAAACAAAAAAAAAACAACAACACATTGTACCCACATCGTTCTTTGCTTAGGCAGCGCTAGCGCGCTGCCTATGATAAGAAAACCACGTGTTGTGTTGATATCTGAATGTATTTAGCCTTGAATTAAATAAGGATACACTTTTCTTAACGCAACTAAAGATTAAAACTTTAGTGCCAAACGGGCACTAAATGCCGGTCCGATATCTTAGCTAACTCTTATATTACTTTTGCCACAAGCAGCAAAATAATTAAACTAGAATTTATACTAGTCAGAAAAAAAAACACTAGATCAATAATAGAACAAAACAAACTATATGTGAATAAGCTCTTTCCTGGCTTTCTACGCAATCATCAATGGGAGAAAAAGAAGGATAAACAAAAGATAGAGTAACCGAGTAAAAATAAAAAATAAAAAATAAATACTATTTGAGAAAATATTTGGGATGTTAGACACCGAGTCTCCGACATTGTGGATTAACTGTAACTGGTAAGATTTTCGCGATCTGGTTACCTCTGCAACCGTTTTCTCCCCTTTATGTTAAATCATATGGAGCTCCTTATGGAAACTACTTTTTGCAGTCAGACTTACTTTAATAGCGGTTCCATGTATGACATCAGCATAGAAAGTAGATATTTTCCTCAACCGTCAAAATTTCTATTGGACATACCGTGGAACAAGGATCACTTTAATAGGTTTTCGCTAACAGGTACATCCGGGAGAAGAAAATGAACACCATTGGTAGGCAAAAGAAGCAATTTACAATCGGGAGTGACATACTCGTGAAACTGTCTCTCCTCAATTTCATCATTTATGATGAATTCCATTGGGAGAAAGATTTCCATCTTTCTCCCAATTTATTTTGAGATGGAAATCAATAGGGGAAAATCTGAAGCCTCTTCAACACTATTCAACATAATACAGGGTCGACATTTCCCTACCAGTCATTACTTCTTAATGCAATACTACTACTAATACTACTACTACTATTAACAACTCACTGGCCAACAAAGCTACGCACGCTCCTCCTCCTCCATCCCAATCTATTCAAAGCCTCCATATTTATACCCTCCTAAGAAGTGTCACTTTCTCTTAAATCTTTTATCACGACTTCCGTCAGGATACAATATAATGCAGTAGAATTGTTGTAATGTTGGAAACACTTTTACTATTCAGATCATTCTCAAAGAAAACTGGACATTTATAAGAGTTGGTGCAATTTAATATGGGATACAGGAATTAAAAACTACTTACTCAACTTACAGTGCGGTGTCTGGTGGTTTCATTAAAAAGCAGAAAATCTCAGTTAATTGAATATTGTACATGATTAATCTCCAATGCAATGGTATTAAAGCTAAAATTTCTCGACAAGGGATGATTAATCAGCACTTTTTATTTTCAAGAACCGTTTAGAGACAAACTTTAATCTGCATAAAGGAGGCCTAGGTTAACTTGGGAAGGTTTTATAGGCTAGTTGACTTTAAGCTGGAAGACCTAATGGAATCGTAATTTTGCTTTATTTATCTCCCCACATTTTAAAGCATATAAGAGAATTATGCAGCATTTTTGGGTCAAGCAAAGTCACAAAAGGGTAGATGGCGTTTTTTTTTTTTTTTTTTTTGCTTTCAACAATAGCGCCAGTCCCCATTCTAATAAATATCCAATACTCTTTGGATCTTCCTGTCAATCCCAGATTGACTCTTTAAAGAAGTAAGGGGTAGGAAGGAGTGAAGAATTTTCCTACTGTGAGAGGAAAGACTCCAGAGAAAATTTATTTCAACTCATCTTCAGAAAACGCTTCCCTTTAATCCAAACACCTTGGGAATTTTAAATCTTACACCATATATGCCCTATAGTGATATAAATAAGGAGGGGAAACCTTAAGACTCACTGGCTCCCTGAAGGTACTGAGGGTCATTGGCTCTTTTCTTGATAGGGTAGTTTTTTATTACTTTAAATTCTCACTTGGATCAACTATTGTCGCTACCATCATTAAAAATGCTGCTCATTTTTGATTTTACAACTACTAACAAACTCTTTGCAGCACAAAGCACATAAGGCTAACACAGCTACGCAAGCTCCTTCTTCATCCAATCTATTCAAAGCCTCCCTCTTTCCTAGGAAATTCCAGATTCCCTTAAATTTTCCCTTACGACCTGACCAGCCCCATTTGGGGACGACCTACTTTTCATTTGCCCTAGGTGGTTGGCTGACAAGGACAATCTTTGGCAATATGTCATTCTTCATCTACAGAAAAAGGAGAGATAAGTGCTAGTATTTTGATTTTCCTGAATTATACTCTTATTCAAGGCTACAAAAGATAAATATAGGCAAAATGTAATAGCCAAAATAGAGACTAGAAATGTTATAATTCTTACAATCTCTTCACTTCAAAATAGCAGGGGCAAACTCAAACTTTTAAACTGCTTTGTTGTCATATGGAAAGCAACACGGAAAATGTTGTATCGAGAATTTCTAAGAAACTATAAGGAAAAAATGTCAGCTTTGTGTGGGGAAAAATAATTCTCTCTAAAATCGGGCCTTCGGTAACAGGTTGTTGCTTTTTTAGATTGCTTATTCCTGTACCCCTTAAAAAAAAAACAGATAAAATAGATGAAATATTAGAATATTCCCGAATGTAAAGTACAGTGGATACTGATACTTTCTAGGAAAATAAATGTTTAACTCTTACGACTTTGTATTTTTGGTTCTTTTGGGAGGGGGAATGTGGAGGTGATACATTAACAGAGACATATTTTCTAATTTCTTCCACATGTCTATTGACTTGTATTTCCACAGCCCCATGGTTTTAGCAAACCTTTGTAGAGTTTTAAGAAAATTGTTTTCTGAGGGCTGAAATTTGTAATTAGCTTCCCAGTTTTTATAAACCTTCAAAAAGGGGTGCAAAATTGGAAGGGAATTTGACATTGGCCCTCCCCTTAGACTTCAAAAAGTACGGTTTTCCGGTATTCTCATTAAAACGCAACTTGAAAAAATCCTTGTTCCAGTTTATTGGGCAATTTTTGCTGTTTGGCAATCGTTTGAGAAGCCAATGTGACTGTTTACAAACTTATGAACCTTCTCAATAAACAAGCACTTAAGCAGCATATAATATTGGATGATTTGTGTTAATTCAAATCAAAACGAGCACAAGTGGCACGAGCATTATCGTGGTTGCATCGATAGCTGCAACCTAGTTTCCAATTGCTATTCAAGTTCCCTGGGTACCAAAATTAACATGCTACTTCCCAGACCTTAGACCCAAAGAGGCCTAACCCGGGTACCAAAGAGCACACTCTAGTTTTTTCAGGTAAAACTTTTTCAGTAGCCTATCTATAGCTTCCCAATAGACTATAAAAAGACCAAAAGTACCTTTAGCGAAGCTTTAAAATGGTTTACAAACTACAAAGAAAGGGATAGCGTGGATGTTGAATTAGACTTCTCTTTGGGAATACTGCAAAAACCTCTCCAGCAACATCAAATATTACCTATTAAAACTTCCCAAGGATATCCCTTTGATAAAAACAGCCATAATAAATTAATTGGAAACGCTAATAAATGTCAGGAGAATTGAAAGTCAACTGAGTCAAGAGACCAACTGTGGTGTAAAGATTAGATTACAAAGAAGATTTATTAGAAGAAGGTTACATACATAGAAGAAAAAGTATTAATGGTTTATGGTTGACATAATTATTCACTATAAACCTGAAACATGAAATGGAGAAGAATATATTAAATTCGGTTAGTTGAAACGTGGTGTATGATACGGTCAAGCAGGTACACACAAGTTTATTCGGGGGTGGGGGAATAATAATAAAAAACGAACTCCAATTGATAATTGAATAAGAATTGCCAGACATTTAAAAAAAACTTACGATTTTGGCTGGAGGGGGAGGATAAGTAATCCAGACGTTAGTCCCTGGGCACAGTTGTATAAAATAGATCTGTTGATCAGAGGAGAAGGACAAATTGTGACATTGGAGAAACTAAGGGAGTAGAGAGGGGAGGGGGTCCAGTACCACTTTGAAATGTATTTAACCCCTGGATATATCTTCAGAAGAAAATGTTTGGTTTCCACAAGCAATAATAAATAGCTCTCCATCCCCTGGATAAACAGTTACACCTCCTCGCCTCAGCTCATGCGTGACAGACAGATTATAAATTTATTTACAGAACATCAATTTCTTTTAATACTTCTTTTAATAAAGAACGAAATATGTCTATTCTGCGATATGGGGGCATATAGGTGTGAGCCAAGAGAGAACTACTTGCCATTCAAAAACCAGAAATCTAGAAGAGAAAAAACTTTGTGATATTGCGAATAAATCTAATATTTTTGTTATGACATACCTCCTTGTCATTTAATCCCTTGTAATTTTACGAGAAATTTTGAACGGGAAAAACAGTTAACTCTGATCAAACTCATTTCCAGGATTTTTGTTTGAAGTGGGCTATTTTTTAGGAGGGGCTACA